>JANHGO010000042.1:32212556-32247950 GCA_024606505.1 Aquila spilogaster
GAAGGAAGGAAGGAAGGAAGGAAGGAAGGAAGGAAGGAAGGAAGGAAGGAAGGAAGGAAGGAAGGAAGGAAGGAACAGAGAAGAGCTATCCAAAAGGGCTAGAATAAAAACAAAGGTCAGATTCATTCTTTCCTTCACTTTCAGATCACATTGAATTCCGACTTTGTCCAATACACTTTTGCACTCCTGAGCCTGATTTCCAGTATGTCAGGGAAGTCTGCGTGTTTTTAAACACCACGATAGGTTATTACTGAAAGAAGAGATTGATGCAATCAGTTTTTTTTTTTTTTTTCTGAAGAAGGGAACACTGCACCCGGCCAGAGTTCCCTGTCAATAGCATAGCCAGTAATAAGCAGCATCCACTTGAAAAGGAAATACAGAAATTTATAGATTCTCTCATTATGTAACATGTAATGCTCTATTTTATCACAACTTTCACATAAAGCTTTCTCCTCAGCTTCCCACAAAGCAAACCTTAACGCACAAACCTAGCAAGCAAGCACAATAAGCTGTCCACAGCACGAGGGAAATTGTGTCCTATTGCTAAGCACCTCAAATAGCTGATATTCTGTTTAAGGCCAAAATGGAAATGACTTCCAGGGTGCTGATTTAAATGTTCGAATTGGAGTGTGAGAGAGCCACGTTCACACAGATATCATGACTGATGCTCTGAGGGAGCAAGGATGTCGGAGAGCTCATAAACACTAAAAGTCAACGGCCTCTGCGAGATTAGATGTCTGCTTTCCAAATCACATTCCTCCTTTACCACCAGCTCCACAAACATTTCCTTTTGTGGGTATATACACAACAGCAGGCTGGGAATCCTCTGCTATGTGAAATTTGTGCATTCTTCTAGCTCTCTGCTCTTTCTGTCTTCTGATATACAAAATTCACTCCACTACTCCCCCTCCCTACTTCTACCTAAGGATTACTGGGGGAACATGACAAGAAGTTATGCATAGAGAGGTTTCTCAGTTCCAGCATGCTGGGGCAGGAAGCAGAAATCTTTGCCAAGATAGACTGCTAACGAAAATCTTTAAGCATCAGTGTCTTGGCTGGAAAAGGCCAATCTTTGAAATGCTAGGGTTATTGAAAGCTTTCCAAATCAAGGAACTGGCTTATAGCTTTGCTTGACAGGGACTACTTTCTAAACTAACCAGCAATTCTGTCCCTGGAGCACGATGTGGTGATCTGTCAGGGGGTAACCAAGCAGTCCTGCACTGAGCTGGGACTGTAAGGATGGAGGAGGACTGTCAATGAGTCAAACCCAGGCTTAAGAGCTCTGTGACCCCAGGACTCCTGAGAACAGCAGGAGTTACACAACAGATAAGTTTTATTATTGTTTCTTATTTCATGTAAATCTTCCCAACATGTTTTTCTGGGCTTCACACTATTTTGCCCCGTAACTTTTCCCCCTAGTTAGCTCTTTTCCTCAAAGACTTGCCAAGATGAAGTGTAGAAGTGTGAAGCTGTGTAAAACAAAACTATTTTTACAAAATTCAGGTATAAAGGATTAACCTGTTTATTTCAGTGGAACCACCAAGATCATGGAATAGCTTGAGTTGGAAGGGGTCTTAAAGATCAGCCAGTTCAAACCCTTCTGCCTGGAGCAGGGCTGCCACCCAACAGATCAGGCTGCTCAGGGCTCCATCTTACCTGGCCTCGAACACCTCCAGGGATGGGGCATCCACAACTTGTTCGGGAAACCCGTTCCAGTGACCCTGGTCTCCCACATGATAGACAGGGATACTCACTACTATAATAAGGAAGTAATGACATTTCTTAGAGCAAGTGGGACGTGACTAGTCAAAAAGACAGGGACAGAACACATGTAGCAAAGCGTAAGTAGAACCACTGAGTGCACAGAGTGGCAGAAAGGCAGATATTGGCTGAAACAAGCAGCCTAGGAGCACAGACTGGGCTGCCAGAAGCACCTGGGCATATCTGCAGAAAGGTGCAGATAGAGAACCATTGCCTGATACCTCTTTAAATGAACCTGGATAAAGCCACTGGGAAACAGTATAACAGGAACTGGCCCTCCAATAGCTGAGGCACAGCTCTGTGCTCTGCCTGCACTGTGCAGCTCATTCCTAAAAACTCCACACTAGGCAGCAATGTGTCTGCGCCACAGACCCAGAAAACAAAACCTGCCCCAGTCAGCTTATTTCAGCTATACCCCCAAGGTGGGGGGTAGACTAGTAGTATTATGAAAATGATGGCTTTCAGAAATTCTTTCAAGTTTTCTGATTAAGTGTTCTAATACCACCGGTGAAAATACATGCTTTAAATAAGCTTTATTTGTTACACACTGATAAATCAATCACACTTGGTAGATTTAGAAAGAACTAAAAGATATATATTCTCCTACAAATGTTCCTTTAAAAGTCAGATGATCTTTTAAAGAGCTTCCAGCCTTGAGACTCACAGTGCAGTGCCCTGGAAGACAATTGACATTCTGAGTGACTGGGCTGTGAATTCAAAATCCCAGCTCAACCTGCCCAAGTCAGGATCCAAACTCACATATTTTAAAAATAGGAAAGAACAAGAAAGAGCGAGGAGGGACAGAGGAAGATTTGTGTTCCTGCAGCTGCCCAGGACAGACTATCAGAACACAGATGTGATCGTGGGCCAGGGAATATCCCTGTAATGGATATGCATGGGCCATACTTTGTGCTTTGATGTACTAAATATGAATTTCTGTACTTTTAGCAATACAGCTGACAAGGGATAATTGTTTGCTATGAAAGCCAACAATTGGAAGAACAAAAAAAGATGTATTATGCTAAGGCACTTAAATTTAATTTTCTGTTTTTAATTTAAAAAGGAAATATTCTAATGTAACTGCTTTGGTTGGAGTAACTTCCAGTCATTATTGGCTCTCTTCCCATTAAGAAGGGAGAACAGAACAGGAAAAGTGGGAAAACTGAGGCTGCTATATAAATAGCTTAATTCCTAGCAATTGCATAACTTTTCATTTCAAATCAATTCTAAATGTATTTCTTCCCCTTTCAACAAGAAATCTGCACATTCTGAATAATACATCCTTTCTGCTAACATTGTTTTCACAGCCTGAAGAGCCATTATTTTGACAAAAACACCCTGAGCAGCTCCTGCTAACAGTGCCTGCTTTTTCCCCATCACTTCAAGCCCTGCACCTGGCTGGAAAGCTCTGCGAAGTTCTGCATGTTGTTGATGAGGTGGTGGCACCGATTTTCACTCCTTCCACATAAATTGTTCTGAAAGCTTTTGCTATGCTGGTAGCAAATTGGTAGCCAATGAGAAATGCTGTGGGATTGGCCCTGGTTTCTAAATTAATACCACAAATCCCCTCACCAGGAGGGACCATGATTTGTCTATTGTCCATTGAGTATGGCAAGCTACAAAAGCACAAAGAATGAAGCTCTACTTGCATTGAAGGAGACACCCTGCCTAAGACATAGCTAAAACATGTCAAGGAAAAAAAAGCCACTACAGTGAGAGTACTCATTCTTGGGAGCCCAAGCACTCCAGTCTCCAACCCCAAACCTGCCAAGGGGACAAAAATAAGCACAGGAGTGATGGAGGGAAAAGCTTCGCTAATCAGCACTTAAAGGAAGATACCTGAAGTGCTCATAATAGCCTGGCAGAACTTCTGTTTCCAAATTGCATTGAGTAACTGAGATTTAGAAGTAGCGATGGAAAATGATTACTCGGTACCACAGGCAACAGATGGTTCCTGCAACCTGCCAGTTGCCAGATTCCAGGCCAAAATTCTCCCCCGTGTAACTTCATCACACATTAATTTAACTCATTTTATCTGTGGTACCTAGTTACTGGCTGCCAGCATTTTGCTGCTCGGTAGTTCCTCACGCAATGGGATTTGTGTTCTAGCAGTCTGGGCGCACGCATGAGTCAGAAGGAAAAGTCTCATGGCCTGCCCATGTGGCCTTAGGCAAAGTGCTCTTTCAGGGGATACAGCAAAGACTACAGCAGCCACATCGTGAAGTTTAATTACTGACTGTAAAGTGCTTGACCCACTCAAAAGACAAGCTAACATAAAAGCAACCTATTTTCCTTTACGACATTACTAGTTCCCTTTCAAATTAAGCAGAGAAGACTCACCACAGCAAGGTGCAGGTTTTGCGCAAGGCAGCAGTGGGGTGACAGGAAGCCATCCACTGCTCCACTGGTGACCACTCCACAGCCTTCCCAGCCTCACACGTTCCCAGGCTGCCCAGCTCCAGAGGAGGGAAGCTAACATGGCCCACTTCTCCACTGGGACAGCCAGGAGCAGCCACAAGATACCTCCTGCCCACGATACAGCTGGGACACGAGCACTCACCTTCCCATTTAAACACAAGCCAAGTGAATCTACACCTTGGTCCTGTGTTTTAAGCAGGAATCAAGTTAATCAGGAATCACAGCCCATGCTGGATTTGCTGCTCAGGCAGGAGATCCTCATTTTCCCCCACTTCTGCTTAAGGGAGAGCTCATCTCTGTGGCTCCAAAATCAAGTGCTTCACCATTTGCGGGGAAAAAATGGTAGATTTCACTCAATTTTTCACCACTACTAATCTGAACCATCTGAACGGCTCAGAGAAAGGGAAAGGTGTCAAGTACAGCAGGCTTCTTATAAGCAGCACTGCCAAGCACTGAGGATGAGCTAAGTATTTAAGCTTGCTTTATAGACTCCTGCTTGTTCCTCCACTCTTCTGGGGTTTTTAAAAGTCAGAAATAAAGGCAATTTAAAAAGACATGCATCTGACACAAGAAAATCCCTGTGTACTCTATGTATGTAGTTAAGATCTAAATAAAGAGAAAAAAAGCTACAAATCACGTCTGTATATTTATGTTAACCTAATGAGGAAATACAAGGTTTTAGCTATGTTTAATCACAAACACTGCTTTAAAGAAAAAAAAAAAAGGCTCTTTTCAAAGCAGTCACTTTACAAATATGTGAAATGTGTAGGACTGCATGAGACAGAACTGCTTCCACAGTTTACAGGAACAGGAAGAGATGCATCAGTGTAAAACGCTTTTACAGAATCCCAAGCAGAGGAATTCCTACAAAACTAAATGAAAAAAGGAAAGGGTAGGGAAAACCCATCAGTCTACTGCTGTCTTCCAATTACCTTGCAAATACAGGCCAGAAGTAATCACCTGCTAAAAAATACATGTCGATAAAAGGTATATAGTTACAGCACAGCTCTGAGGCAGTCTGTTGTCTTGGACCGCAATGCACTGCTAGCTGTCAGATGTCTCCCCAGAGAATCCTATATGGCTTCACCACGACAAACATTGCTCGTATACAGCAGCAGAATCAGAGGCATTCAAAGTGTATCTCCTAAAATATCTTTTCCCAATAGCTTTTTTCAACTAGTGGGAGAGATTAAGATTGCAGCTATACTACACTATACCTGCCATTCACTACCCAACTAATTGATTTTACACCACAGGACTGCAGGCTGTTTCAAGACAATGAAAATAAAGTCTGAGGTAATAGTACCATAGAGTCAAGAGTGTATGACTGGGCAGAGGAAGGAGGCCATTGTGGTGTTCAGCAGAATATTTGCTGTTAAGGTGGGAAATAGCAAAAATGTCAGAAAAAACTATTTAAGCAGCACTCCCATAGGGAAAAAAAAAAAACAACAAAACACAAAACCACTCAGGTTCAGTTGACTTCACAGACTTCAGAAAGAAACTTCCCTTAATCTTCACAACCTTACAAGCTAAGAATCCCAAACCTCAGAGGGTCATCTTCCTCTCAAAGGACATTCAACCCCAACAGACTCAATACTTTCTCCTCAACACTGGCCTGAGAAAACTGCTGTTGAAGGGTTTTCCCAAGTCAACAGGAGGGAACAGATGACTCTAACCACCCCATCCCACTGTTCTTTGATACTTTACACTCGAAACACCAGAATCTGCCCATAGAAAACAGCCAGTCTTTATAGCAGAAACTCTGCATTATAGGAGGCCATCACACATTCCCTCCTTTCCCTCTTACCAGAGGACTTCCATGTAATACAACCCACTGCCAGAGCAGGAGGCCACGTTCCACTCAGCCACTTTACAACCCACTTCTCAACACCTAAGTACTCACACTTTTAGTGAAGCCAGCTCTCTCTTTCTCAGTTCCCAGAAAATCAGAGGCCATGTCCAAATTCACCAGACCTCTGTGGATTTTACAGTGCTACCTGCCCCAGACCTCCTCTAGAAAACCAGAGTGCCAGCCATTCCATGCCTCCATTCACGGAGGAATCACTAAAGAAAAAGGGGGATTTTCTCTCAACTCTTCTTCTAAGCAGGATGAACATAACTGCATGGACCTCATAATTGTATCATGTTGGGCTGGGATCTTGATGAGTTTTATAACACAAAAAAAAATAAAAATAGGAGAAGTCCAAAAAAAAACTTAAGGTGCCTCAGCATAATATTCCGTGTAATCTGGGTTCTCCTTTGGCTGTTTTACAGCTTCCGTCTCGAAGACATTCAAGTGCATAACACATTAAGCAAAGTGCTTAGAATTTATCCAGAATGAGCCTCCCATTGTGCCCCAAGGGAACAATTACACTATTTTTAAAGGGCAAAATTAAAGCATTTGATTTTGAACTACAGATCAACAAGTGAAAAGTCCTGTTCCCATCCTCGTACTAAACCTTCCAGCCAGAAAATATTTTCCCATTTATACTGTATATTAATTATTAATAAATTTATACACTTGTCTGCAACAAAATGACTGGGAATACTGATGCAGTCCCAAGAGCAGTAAAAGCAAAGTAGGTAGTGCTGCAGTAGGTGTGAGCTAAGCTGAAGTGATGGACCTGCAACATAAACCTGTGTGGACTTCCAGGCATGCTCTCCACAGCTATCAAATGAAAGAAAAACATTCAACAGGTTATTCAAGGTGATCGGGTGAGAGTGAGTTCTTTATCTATTTTTAGGTAAGAGATTAAATTTAAGTTTTTATTTGACCAAAGTGAGCTTACCACTGGGGAATGGAGCTAGTTTGCATCAGTGAAACAGAATTAACAAAAAATCTTCAGTGGCAAATAAAAATCTTTTTAAAAGAGTGAGAGCCCCAGGGAGAGCTCAAAGCCCAAGCCTCTGTCAGAAGCCAGGAGGGGAAAAACGGAAGAGAACAGAATAACATGAGGAGTATGACTGGATCAATCAGAGTCTCCTGTAAACAAGCATTTTTACTCAACATTCTATTAAACACACTGTTATTTCAGTGACTCCAATAATCCCATTTTGTGCCCCTTTGTTGGTGCTTTTCACTTATCAAGATCTGCCCACAGTACCAACAACCCAGAAAAGAAATTAGTTACTTCCCTTTTTTAAGAGCTGTGTTTGACTTTAATTACTTTTATACTTGCTTGGGAAATCAAATTTCATTCCCAAGAGGGTTAAAAAGGGGAAAGGGAAGGGAAAAAAGACATGGAAAGAAAGAAACAGAAAAAAGTAGAGACAAAGGTATGCAGAAGAATCCAATTAAAAGTTTCTAAGCTCCTATTGCTGAAGTTGCAGCAAAAGCTACTACTTAGCAACACGGTGGTGTGTGTTTTTAAACTATTTTTTAACTTTTATCAGTCATCTATTCAGAAAATTGCTGACATTATTCTTCAAGCACGCGTGATTATCAATCATTAGAAAATGCTTTTATCTGGAGCTGCTCATAAGAAATTGAAGTCTTTCCAAGATGAACTTAATGCAGATAGATGGTAGTTCAAGGCAGAGAAAACAGAAGTGAGCATAGGGATAGTCTGGTTATGTTTGTTTCCATTTGCATCAATATTCAAGACTGAAAAAGCACAAAGGGCTGCAGTCAGGGTTTGCAATCAGAAGATTCTACAGAAGTGGATAAGAAGCAGTTACAACAAAATGACTGTTTCATGAAAAACACTTCTTTTATTAAAAAAAAAAACAACCTTACTTCTTTCATCTTTTAGCATTGAGAGTTTCTCAGTGACACAACACTCTCTGTGTTGCTTGTTATTCATGGCTGCCAGAATAATTATTTATACTCTGGACCTGCTGATCAGCACTCAGCAGCGTGGTCAAACCTCCATCTTCCACTCTCTCCCTCTCCCTCTCCCACACTCCTTTCTTCCTCTCCTGCAGCCCTTCATTCCTCTACCATCACCGTTCCTCACTCCATTTTAATCAAGGTTCTTTCCTAATTAAAACAAACAAATATGAGGAAGCAATTAACATCTTGAAGGAAGCAGATGGTGGAATAGTGCCATTTCGTTATTACATTAAGCCTTAACTTGCAATCTCTTCAAACTTTTTGCACTTTAATTAAGCACTGTTACAGGGAAGTTCAATGGGCCCTAGAGCAGGCTTTATCCAATTAGCTCCTGAGAAGCCACTGGTGCGCAGTGACAGGCTGAGCCAGCTGTGGGGGCAGCCCACATGGGACTGAGAACTACCCTTGCACATGCCCAAGGTGAGGAAAGGAGCAAGGGGGAATCGAATGAGAGCAATGTGGCAGTTCTGACACAAGTTTTTCACCATTCATGTCACAAGACTCACTGATCCTGAATTCCACGTGCACAAATTATAAGGGGCTGCAGTGACTTAATGCCACCTTCCCAGAGCAAGGGCAGAAGTGTAGAAAATCTCTAATGCAGGTCAACATAATTGTGGATAATTTTCAGACCCATTTATCACCCTAAAATCTCCAGCACTCCCTCCACTTTAGTCCTTTGCTTCCATTATACCCTCAGATACGATGGACTGGCAAAGAGTTGGCATTAAAGAACTTGAATCATTTAGAAAGAAACATCCAGAAACAGAAAGATTTCTTTTTCCCTCGCATGTTTTTGTTTGCAGATAGCCTGGCACTGACAAACACAGGCCTCTGCAGATGAAGGGCAGCTGTGTCAGCCAGGGTCATCCTCACACTTGGCCTCCATATACACATGCCAAAGAAGCAGGCAATTAGAAGACACTCTGACCTAATTTACCTCTGCCCTGCCACATTCTGGCAAGTGATCCTTCAACAACAAAGCCAAGTGTCACTGAATCTTACCTGTGTGCCTCTAAAAGCAAAAAGAAAACCATCCAATGTCACACAGATGGACACAGCACTACACATCCTGAGGCTCTCTGCACAGACATCTCCATTCTCTACACCCATATGAAGAAAAACACATTACATCCACTTATAGATAGGAATGAGAGCCGCTGACAATTTTTGTGATTCCCAATGTCAGACAGGGTTGTGTAGAGTAAATACACATCAAACCTGTCTTCTCTGTTTCTCTCAAACATCATCCTTTTTGTATAATCAAGGTTGGAATATGACTCATAGAAGACTCAGAAATTACAAAGCCGGAGAACATCCCTGGGGTCACCTGGCCTGGGAACTTTTCTGAATTAATTTCTGTTTGAAGCAGGAAAAAAAAAATCAAACCTGACTTAAAGATTTCTATTAATGGAGACTTCATAAAAACTCCTAGAATGTTTTTTCAAGGCCTAATTATCACAGTTAAAGATGTGCACCTTACTTCCAGTCCAAAGTTGTCTATTTGAGTTTCTAATCACTTCATCTTATTATACACCCTTGTCTGTACAACTGAAGAATCATCTATTTGCATAACTCCTTCTTCGTCTCTTAAGGATAAAAGACAATATGTAACACATGTATTTGCTGAAGGATGAGACACATAACCATAGTGTCCTGGCATCACTTCATTCAAAGTTTCACACTCAAACAGGGAAACCACTGAACATAACACTAAGAAATGCAACCGTAGCATCCAATAAGTAGTGATGTTTTCCTTGGTGGCCTCTTATAATTATGCCATGTGCAATCCAAACCTAATAATTATGTTGAGCATTTAACTGTGTAAAATTCAGAGGCTATGAACATCCAGTTCCCACCATAACCATGATTTAGTATACATGTGAGGTTGCGTGTTCTCCTGTAGATGACATAATTATGGCTTGAACATCACTTCAGTAGCATTCTGAGAACAGAACCTCTGAATTCCCTGGCTTTGGTTACTTAAATCCTCAGCCGTATTATCACACTATAGGGGGGTATGCACATATAATAGGATTGTCAACATCAGATTCAAATAGTTTTATATGGATGTTCAATCTTACATTAGAAGCGTATATACACATAATCATTTCACATCTATCCTTATTCAAGGCATGTTCATGTTCCTGTGTGAAGTATTACACACAACTATGCCATTTTCTCGAAAAGCAGATGTTCAGATCCTCAAACAATCTAGAAAAGAATTACCTTCGGTTACAATAAAGGAGGACCGATTTTGTACCAAGCTTATCATCTGATTATTTCCTGTCATAAATCAGTTAGACTTTGCAGTTATTCTAAGTAGATGTTTCACAGACACACTAGTACAAAGTGACAGTGTGCTGGCTATTGGATTAAAACTGACTTGCTCAGTTACATCTTTTCCCCAGCCTACAGGCATAAAGAAATCCCAGTAATACCTCTGGAGCAGGTGTTGAGCCCATGTTGACACCAGGACCCAAAGCCACTGTCCACGACACCAAAACCAGACCCTTCCACTCTCTAAGCTCCACATGATCTAAACAAATTTCTGCAGAGATTTAGAACGTGAAGGCTCTGTGCTGTGTCCTGAAAGATAGACATGCACAAAAATCTGGCAGCAAACAACCCTACAGCAGCAGCCAGAGTCCCACAACACATCTGAGGCTGAACTCCAGCCACTGGTCAGACTGCCCTGGAACAGTATGTGTTCTTCCAATTACCAGTGCTCACAAAGGAGGAGGCCAGACGAAGTGAGCTTCAAGAACACTTCCAAGGGTGAACAGGAGAACCCCAAACCCTACCTCGTAAGAAGACACTAAGAAAACATGGCACTTCTACCCTGAAAAGAGAAAGGTCAAGAACAAAGATGACTACTGTCTCTAAATTGGGGACAGGAAAGAAAAGAGATTTAAGCTGGTGCTGGGACCAAAATAAAAGATATATGAACTGGTTATAACTGTACACTGGAAATTAAAATATCATTTCTAATGATCAGAAGACTCAAATTCTAGAATAGCCACCCATTCAGAAAAGAATTAGATATTACAAAACTTACTTTCTTTAGATGATATACAGCTGCTTGTCATGGGACTCAGGAGGTCTTCTGCAGTCCCACGTTCCTGCACTGATCAACGTATACATTGGAAAAGAACATGAGAAGGCACAGGCTGAGCCCTCCAAGGCCAATAAATACTAGAAATTATTTAAGATAAAACTGAGCAATGGTGTGGGTGAAAAACTGTCCCCAGTGTACTGTACCCAAGAGTGGTTTAAGCCTCAAAAATAGCTGTACTGTATATGAGAATATGCTGCAGCTCACACAGAAGCTCCCACTACACAAGCAATTGGAGTAGATCATTGTAATGGCCACCTCTGGTCTTAAAATCCATGGATCACAAGGCATGGTAAAAATGATACAAGCATCAACAGAAAACCTGAAATTCTATTCCCATTCACACGGCACTTGGAACCAGACAGCTGGTTCAGATCTCAAAGTTTTTCCTAGCCAGGAAACACAGCCTGACCTAAGGCTCACACAAAGGTGAAACAGATTCCAAAATCTGTATTTCACAAGAGTCTGGGGATACGTTCACAGCACTAGGTTTTTGCATTTCCTTGTTAACATTTAATATGATCTGGAGATGCAGAGGTCCAAATCCCTAGATAAAACAAAAAAACCCACACCACTAGCAGTCAAATGTGTAAATTAACTACAGCACATATAGTTTAACACCCGGATAAGGAGCAAAAAACACTTATCCTAAGACAGTGTGAAAACAGACTGTATACTTGCAGTCCTCCAGACAACACAAAATCATAACTATGACTTTTAAAACACTTTCCACAGCAACCGGCAAAAGACAGTCCTTGTTCCGCCTACATTTTGCCTTCTGCAATTGCTTTCCACCTCAACAAGTGCCCTCTGTGGGCTCAACTGGCACACTCTTCAACCTGGTGTCCAATTTCTAGTAAAAAATACATCAAATCCCTTGAAAACACAAATACAGTGAACATTCAGTTTCCTCTAGAAAATCTCCTCAGAGATGCAGTCTCCAGTGGACAAAGGCCAAAGCGCACCTCTGACTTTAACTCGGTACATCTTCCTTTTTGACCCTTAGATGAAACACAAACCTTTGTCTGAGAATACCCAAAGAGTGTGACTTTACCCCAAGGGAAGGCTGACTCCTACAGTGGACTTCACATGCATACAAGTTCTCTATGTGGCTGAACTGACGCCAAGTCTGAGAAGAACTTTGTGGATCTTCAGATGACAGACAGTATACAAAAACTGTATAAAACAAATATTTATAATCTATAAATACACACAGGCACATTTCTCCTCTCTACAGAGCAGAGACTCCCCACTACAAAGTGTCTTGCAACATGTCAGACATATTGACAAAGCAAGCAGAAGTTTGTTTTTTTTCTCTGCTCTGTATAGCAAGGCCATGTTCTTTGTTCCTACTCCTCTGATATTTATCCTTTCCTTTCTTCTCCATATTCTGCCTCGAGCCATAGGCTTGTCTGCTGTCTCTTCATATTGGAAACATGCAAGCTTGTTTGGTTTAAAAGGTCAATCACAGCTTGTTTATACTCAGTCTTTCTCAAAATTCTCTTACTATAAGCTAGGAAAAACACTGGAGAAGAGCCAGTGCTGGATGGAGGAGTATGACTGTAACACAGGTGTCACGTCAGGGACACGGACACGCACTTCAGGCACTGTGACTTACCATGACATCATCCATCAGTTGAGGGCTTTGTGGCTGGCTCTATGTTCTTGGTCAACAGCAAATAATCTCATTTCATTCAGGTTATAACAAAAAATGCTTAAACCACGTATAGTTACCTCATATTCATCATAAATAGCAGCATCAAACCATCAGACAAACTGATGCCCCATATGTTAATCCAAAGTAACTGACTGTGTCACAAAGTTTAACCCTTCAACATCAGGAAAAAGGTTAAAACAATGCCAGTTCTGTTCTACAGAAGAGGAATGGTTAGAGCTATTAAGGCTTATGCTTCCATGATCATGAGTCGTAACAGAGGCATTTTAAAGCTGTTCTGTGGTTGGTTTGGAAACTTTTTTTTGATGCATAAAAAAAAATACAACACAAAGTTTGAAAATGTTTGTCATCAATGGGATGTTCTACTTCTTAGATGGCAACAACTCCCCCTCGAAATAAACTGGTCTCAGTGTGTGATCCTGTTACTTTATTCTATCGAGTTTAGCAATGCTGAGTTGTGTGTCACAAGCTCTTTATAGTTTACAGAAAATAGGAATTCAACAATCAGAAGTTGCCCAAAGTTGGAGCAGAGGATCCTACTCCTCACTTGCTTTGCCAACAGATACTTTGTGTAGCCACAAACCATCCACCACATCTTTCAACTTAAAGAAGAAAATCTTTGCAGTTGTTTCCTCTTTCCCAGGCCTGTCAGGGTATCTGCCATTGCAGAACCATCTGTTTTTGTGTAGACAGCTCATGGCACTACTAAGGCTGTGCCTCAGGTGCTGTGAGCAAGAACACAAACCACTTCTCATAGCTGGGTACCAGCAATAAAAAATCCATCAGGAACCAGTGTAAATATTCACTTGTGTTACATGCACCACAAACTAATTCATATCCACATTTCTGTGCTCTCTGTGGTATAGATCATGAGATATCTATTCTTTCTTTCCTCCTCAACTGTCAGAAGAATAATCAAGTTCCTTTCCCACTCCCAGGCTGGTCTCTGCTATCTTCCAGAGCAGTTTTTTTCCTATTGCACAGCCATCCATTCTGGTACCCCCATGACCTTAACTGAAAACCTAACCAAACCAAGACGAGTCCCTGTCAACTCAAAGACTGAAAATGAGATTTGCTTTTAACTAGGTTTGACAGCGACTGGCTCTCAGTATGTTATTTCCAACATTTATTGATGGCCTTTCATAACTCAATTAGAGGCTCCATACTGCTCTGTCACTTCAGAATTACAAGGCCATCTGTAACCACTGAAAATAAGGTAACTTGAGAGGGACCAGACCAGAACCTCCCCCTCCAAAATCTTTCTTCACCTGTGTAGTCTGGGCTGAACTACAGCACTGAGTAGCTCCTCAGTAGTGCAGTCTTCAGCTGACACCCACACACCAGCAAGAAGCAGTGCTCTTCTCTGTGAACCAGCATGTTCATTCCAAAAAAGAAAAAAAAAAAAAATCCCCAGGAAAACTACTACAGTTTCATTTTTCTTCTGTGTGAAAAAGTGCAAGTCCCTGTCCTGTATAATCAGAGACAGCCTTGGAGCAAACACCCACATAGCACCCTGCTGCTATTCATTACTCGCTCCAGCAGCTCACAATGAAATCCCCAGAGAGATTTTATAGCTTTCTTGTAACTCCACGCGTCTGCTTGAAGAGACCCCAAACAGACGCACACATAGGCACCTGTCACACACTACTAGATATTTAAGAGCTTGGTCCCTGTGAAATATCAGAGAGGTACTACACATACCTGATCTCCTAAGAGACAAAAAAGACAAAAAAAATCAGTGACCTCCTCTTAATTCATGTCACGTGGTGAAATACAACTTTGTTAAAACTGTACAGGCCTGCAGAGGATATCAGTGTATTTACTGCACAACATATATTTGGAAATTCCAGTGAGGCATATGATATTTGGAAATTTGGTTTCAGGAGCTAAACAGCAGCTTCTAACAGCAAAACAAACAAACAAACAAACAAACCAAGAAGCGTTCAAAGAAACAGCAGAGAGATGTTCACTACTCCATCAACACAACGGGAAAGGCCAGAAGTTACAGCTCCAGCAGATGATAGGTCCTCCGTAGATTTCTTCTCTTCTTCTCATACACAGATAAAGTGTAGAGAGTCTACTTTTTGTTGGGATAAGAAAGTGATTAATCTTAACCAAAGAATTAGGGGAAATAAACTAATGTTTATCTTTGCTCATGACTGAAGCAATTTTAATTGGCCTAGGTAAGGCTAGAAATTCCTTTTTATCCTTTTTTTTTTTTTTTTAAGTCAGCTACTTAAGGCGGAGGATACTTTATAAAGACACTAATGAGTTCTGAAAATGGAATTCTGAGCTGCTCTTTTTCCCTGAAGTTTAACCAGGACATTTCCCAAAGACAAGTGCATTTCCTCTGTATTCAGTTGAGATCTGCAGCAAGGGTGCCTATTCCACAGCAGATACAAACTGACACAGAAACACACTCTTCATCACCAGTCCAGCAGCCTCCTTCTCTGGTTCAGATCAACCCTCTATGTCCTTTTGCAAAAAAATTTGATAGTATATAAGGACATAAACCTGGTTAACTCTTTTAGCTTTACAACATCATGTCATGAAATGTCATCTCAGTTTCCACTGCTGTCAATTTATGTTACAGCCCTTCTGGCCTGTGTTCTTCTTGCTCTTTCCATTCAGTCTGTCCCAGATGTGTACTGCAGGCTACAGCATTTTTGAGCTATCCACCTTACCTGTGTACACACACTCCGGAATGATATTAATATTACATGTAGCAGCACTTGCAGCAAATGATACGTTAAGTCCTGTATTTTCAATGCCACTTTTAGTATGCCTATAAAAAGACTCTATGTAAAGGATTGGATTATGTATTTTTGCACTGTAGGGGAATAGGACACAAGTGAGAGATGTGGCAAGTGGGAATGATCCCATCCAGGTGCAGCAGCCTCTGGCAACCCGCACTTACAGAGAATGCTGTAAAACGTATCTTCCTACAGGCACCACAGCTAGTTAAACCCATAGGATTTTTACATCTCAGAAGGTTTCCAAGCAGCTATCACATGAAAAGTGCTGGTGAATGCTAGCCCTTGCAGTGAGTGGATTACATGCTGCTCTTCAATTTCTCTGTATCCACTCAAAAATGTGACAACTTCACATCTCATAGTGTGCTCTCCTACAGCTCATAACAGAGGGCCAGAAGGAGGAGAAATGCCTGCCAGACACTTTTATCAACATTTGATGATATTTGGAGCCTTCTCTCATATTTTTCCTTACCTCTTTCAAACTAAATTAGGGCACAAGGACCCATTAGAGCTTCATAAGTGTCTCACCTTCTTTCACATCACTCCTGTTTCTGTACCTCAGCTTTGGCCCGGAGAGACTTCCCCAGCAGCAAGAGAACATTTAACCTCTATCATCTTTACAGTGTTTGATTTCCTTGAGGTAGCAAATGTACAAAACAAGCAGGACTGGGAGCACTTTAAAGCAAGGATAACTCAGATTACTGCAAGGCTTTTTTTCCCTGGCATCATTTGCCAAGAGAGACATTCCAAGAAGAGACAGTATTTCCTAACACTGCTTCCCCCAAATAACACAGAAACTTACCAGGTCATTAGGTGATTAAAACAGAGAGCCTGACTCACAACAAGAGATGAATCGATAAGTGACCTTTGACGAAGTGGTGCCACTGATCAATAGTTACTTTTTTAATAAACGATTCTTCTCCTGCATCGGCTGGGACTTCTTCCCTCACCTATAGCATTAACATTAACCTTTGTCACACAGGGATTAAAGGAGATGACACTAGAGAGAACTGTCAAGCAAGATGCCAGCAAGAGCAGAAATGGCAAAAAAGAGGCTCAACTGAAGGAAACTCACTATTTCACTTTGACGGTTAGCTCATGCTGCTCAGTTTCATCACCACCATTCCACCCTCTCTTTGTTGTACACAAACTCTGAGATGGCAGGTTGGTCAGAGAAAGAAGGCAGCTCTCAGAGGGGTTAAGAAGGCTAGGAACCAAGGGATAGCCAGTGAAGGCAGACAAGGCAAGGTGAGACATAACATTGCCATAACAACATGAATATATTGGCCACAACACCACAAGAAAAAACAAGTTCTACAATTCCAAAGCAAGCTGTGATGATCCACCATTTCTAGGCCCTTAACTGATGGCAGGCGCAACCCTCAGTTCTTCCTATTTCACTGGCTGGCTCCATTCCAAAACACTTCTGCCTCTATACATGCCAACCTGCTTGACTTGAAGGCATTTGCTTCCCCTGAGTGGACTCCATCAGTCACGTCAATCTGCAAGAGTTATTTTGTGAGAAAGTGAAAAAAGCCCCATAGGGAAAAGCACAGCTTTTCAAGTGTACTGTGCCTGGGACCTGGGTTCAGTCTTAACCCAGATCTCCTGGTGTGAAGTGTGCACTAATCAGACGAGTCCTCTGGCACCATGCCCACAGAAAAAAGACCATCCGGAAAGAGTTTTTAAAACCTTTAACAGGTAAAACTGCAAGCATGATACAGGAACAGGAAAACCTCAGCACATAGCAGGGAAGCAGCTGCTTTCTGTCTTTAATGGTGGTACCCTCCAGTATGGCTTCTGCTATGATGGCTCTGCTGGGTTCCCCATACACTTCTTTAGTTGATATGTCTCACAGGAGCTGCAGGGAGGATCATATGTTTGCTTCTCACGTGGTCTGACTTCATTACTTCCTGTATGTGATGCACCATGGTTCCCAGTGGGGCAAAACAACCCCATCTTGGCCATGTGCCACGAAGCCAACTGCCACTTGAGCCTCAGAGAAAGAATGAAACACACTGCAGGCAGCTCAGCCCTTGGCAAAAGGAAACATTCAGCTAAAGGGAGTAATGAGGAAACCAGAGAACACCACAACAAGAAGCCTCTAGTTCAGCTTCATACATCTTGTGAATGTATGATTCATTGCCATACATGACAACAGCAGACACCCAAGGACTGCTCAGACAAATCTGAAGCATCTCCCCATGGTCACAGAGAAAGAGAGGACACAGTCAGCTAAAGCCCACCTCACTAGACATTTCCAATGCAAAAGCAGCTTCACTGTGGGCAAAGAGGTATGCCTTGTTCCCCTTTCTCTGACATGGTCAGTTGGTAGTTTTTTAAATCACCAGCTTGATATGTCCAACAAAAACTTTGTGCAAGCCCTCTCTGTCAGAATACAACGAATGCCTGCCATCGCCACAGAAGAGAACCATCCTGCCCATGTTGTTTCATATTGTTTCTGTCCACACAATAATACAAGAGAGTCTGGAAGAAATAGGAAGGGTATAAAAGGAAGCCATTCCTACATAGAATCAGAGAAGAATGATTACTGGTTATCAACAGTACAGATCTGAATCGTTAGGGTGAGGATGGGGGGCCTCACCAACCGCTCAGCACAGAAAGAATCCACTGGATACGACAAAGCTCTCTCAACTGAAGAAGAGAGTAGGCTCTCAAGTTTTCCCATAGCTTTGCATCAAGAACACTTTTCTTGGCCTTGTAGGCTTCACTTCCAACATACCTATCTATCTGCTCACTGGTGTCTCCAAGGACTCAATCTGCACATGAAACATTGCTCTGCATGCTCGACTTCCTCTCCTCTCTCACCTGAAGGGAGAGGCAAGGAATCACAGTATTAATTAAATCTTGTATTTTAAACATAATAAAGTGTTGCAGACTAAGAAATGTGATCATTCATGCCACTTCCATGTCACTCCATTTTTGTGCTTCCCTGCTGTACTCAGCAAAGTTGTTAGGCACTACTTCTTCCCAACCTCTGTGCCAACTCCCAACAAGCAGGTCTCAGCATCCTTGTCAGAGCCAGGAAACATTGCCAGCTGTGGCACCACCATCTCCCCAAGAGACCTTTCATTTTGAGAAAAAAGCAGAGTGGTTCCACAGGCAGCACCAGCCTCTACCTCCACATGCAGAGAAATCAGGAAGGGATGAAGATAGACAATTACAGATTCTAACCTCACCCCAGTAATGTGATCTATGGTATGCTTTTCCATTCATTCATTTATCCATGCTTTGTCCTTCTAGACACAAGCCGCATGTCAGGTCCTTCCCAGGAACTTGCTCAGACCAATATTTGTAGAGATCAGAGAGCAGAGAGAAGGAACATCATCCTCTCATCCCACAAAAACTTGCTCTCTCCTTCCGTTTTCTTCATGATTCCACTCCACATTCTTCATTTCCTGCAGCCTTCTGTGTAGCTGATTCACATCTTACTCCTTACTATGAACTATTAGCTTGTCCTATAAATTAATGGTCCAGTATCGTATGGTTCCTCAAACCATGGACCCAGATTTTAAAACACAACAATGCAAGTGGGATCAAGGCAATTGATAATTATTTCGTTTAAAAATGGCATAATGGGGTTCTTCATTAGCAGGCCTTTAAAAACAAGTGCAAATTCCGAAATTTTAGCATCTTACACTGTGAGAGAAGTCGTAGATGCCCCATCCCTGAAGGTTGGATGGGGTCTTGGGCAGCCATATCTAGTGGGTGGCATGGGGGTTGGAACTAGGTAGTGATATTTAAGGTCCCTTCCAACCCAAGCCATTCTATGATTCTTACACTGTGATTTCTGGCATATTTAAAACTAAAAACCAGAACACAGAAAGCTTTCTTGCTCTTTGTCTTGGATACCAAACTAAGTAGTGAGTGGCAAATTGTATTCCATTAAAGGACACCAATTAAAGATAATCATGCTTCTATTTGAATACTTTTTATCTGGCATTGTTACAATTATTAACAGAACTGAAGGATTAGAAGGAAAAATGCCTTTCACCTAAATGCTTACTCCATGAGTGCTTACTCCATGAGTTTGACAGCACTCCATGTCAAGTTTTCTGCTGTTTCTGTTTCTGCTATAAGCAGCCAGTTCCCCTGTTAGTTGAGCTGGATTAGACCCATATAAATAGGAAAAGAAAAATACATATGGAAATATAACTACAGAAAGTCAAATATTAGCAAGAGAGACCAAGGAGAGCACTTCTTTTTTCAGCTGAGTAAAATGAAGCTGCTGAGTACTCCTTAAACAACACACACACACGCAGAAAATCCTCTGCCTCAAATAAACACACATTTCCCATCAGGCACAAAAACATATTCAGCATGCAACAGACAGTGTCAATATTGGCAATGGTCTCTTTTTTTCTAATTTCAGTAAAACGAGTGATCTGTTTTTTCACACAGACTACCCTAGAAACATGAGATATCTATGATTCACTCCGCAACCTACCTCTCCAGTCACACAACTAGGGTGAAGACACATTGAATGTCTTGGGTGTTGTTTTTTTTTTTACATCAAAGAATAAAAACATTAAAAACATTGTGGGTTTTTTGATATTTTGTTCCTCCTCAAAATTAGTCTCATCACTTAATGTTTCCCTTCTGCGATTCCCCATGCTTCACCCACTTCCAGCCCACTGCCTGGCACTCTTTCCCTTCTCAGAGTTTGTCTCCATCCCCACTGTGCTCTTTCAGGACACCCGCTTCAGTGCTGCCTTCTGGCTCTCCCCTGTCCCTCTCCATGCTGAGCTGACTGGACTCTTGTGCAGCTGCCAGTGGGGTCAGCACATAGCTGTTACAGGTATACTTCATACATCAGAAAGCTACCTTTTGTGCTCTTAATTCATTCTGTTCACTTTGAAACTTTTTTATAGTCCTTCACCCTCCCTTCTTCTTCCTTATTTCTCCTACTTCCCTTATATCTTTTTCCCTCAGCCAAAGCTTGGTAATTTTCTTCATGTTTCTCTCTTGGTCTTAAAACTTCCCATTTCTTTCCCATTCTCCACCTACTTCCTCTGGCTTATTTTGTTACGAGTGTGCGCTTTTAGCCCCAGCCATGTCTCCAGTACCTCTACAACTGTATCATTTGTTAGACTCCTTAAATTTTCCCTAGTTGCTCGTTTGGGGTCCCAGCACTGTCAGTTCTCAATCACACAAACATCAAATCCACTTCCTTCAAAAAGCACACTCCTTCGCTAGGAATTGACTGCTCCTATAGGAAGCAATCACCATTTTCACAGGGGTGCGTGATGATGTATCAGTGTTAAGAGGGTGGCTTACTAAGAACTGATTAGAAGAGACGAGCAAAGCTTTGATAATCAAGGCTGAATCCACTTGAGGTTAAGACAAAGGTTTGGGCTGTCTGTTCTGGAGGAACTTATCCCCAGAAACTTAAGAGAAAAAAAGACTCAGCTGAGATATTTAGGCCACAGACAGTGCTAACCAGGGCTATCAAGAAATTCCAAGGCAAGAGGAGTCAAACCAGCTATGTGCAGCAACCGTTTACCTTTTCAGGGTTCAAACTCTACACAGCATTCAGAGTACTATGATTTTCACCTGGAAAATGAGCAAAGAGAGAGTAGCACCTGTTCAGTAGGCTGAATGATGTGGTACACCTGGAACAAAGACACAGACAATCCTCCAGCAATAAGGTGGGATACAGCCTTTCAAAGTTTAAGGCAGGACCCTCTGTGACAAAGTTGTTTGCGTTGACTTGTTGCTCCCTCACAGCACAGGAAGTTTGCTTGTAACATCACAGCATTACTGCAGTTTGCCCTGTGACATGACGTGCTGCCCAGCCAGACACAAATGTGGGTGTGTGGGTGGCACAGGAGAAAGCAGGCGGAGAGGTGAGCGAACATGCAGGCAGCTGTGATTGAAAACTCTGAAAGTCTAAGGTCTCTGCAAACGCCCGACTTAAAAGCAGAGGCAGCCTCCTGGATCGATTATGCATGCACGCCACCGAAAATACAGGCAGCTAAAGTGCCAGAGCCCTGCTGGATAATTTATAGGCTGTTGTTAGTATTCACAGAGCAGTGGGCAGAGTTCAAAGGAACGAGGTGGAGAATAGAAGTTTGAGCCTTATGAAAACACTGTCACAGCCAGCATGAGCCTCTGCTTCACAAAGGGCTCCGCTTGTGCTAGGTACAGGCAGAAGGCAGCAGACATCAGCACAGCAGGAGCTGACAAGTGCCATCCTGGCATAGGGGCAGAGCATCCAGGCAGCATGCACAACCAGAGAGCACTAATGTGCAAACTGTGATTGTCTGAGCCTGTGGCTGCTTAGCTTTTCGAAGAGTACAGGACAGCTGTGTGGCAAACAGCCTGTGACTCTTCTTTCCCCAGAATCCTTCCTCACGATACCTTTGATTCTCCTACCTGCTATACCTCACTTTTCCTGGGCTACTTCTGCCATAAACACAAGCAGGGAATAAGTGAGGACCTTCAGATGTATTTTTTACTTAATGGTTTCACCAGGATTTAAAGCCAGGACTTCAGAGGAAAAAATAATCATACTAAGCCACTTAAAACATGAGCTCTGTTCAGGTGAGATTGAGTTTTTCAGTTTCACCACTTCCTGAGCCTCTTAGCCATCAAGTTATCAGAGAGAAAGACGGGAAGACGATGAGGCCATCAATTTACCGAGCTCCACGTCTGCTCACGTTTGAGATTACACACAACACCAACAGTATTAGCATAAATACTTGGTTGTTGCCTTCAGCAGAAATGTAAAGCGAAGCCTGTCTTCTCTCCCTGCAAGTCTCCTGTAAAACCAGAGCCTGCAGACAGACACACAGGGGCACTCTGCACGCTGTTACTATTCACCAACAACTGCCTAGCACAGTAAAAGGAGTACAAGAGAAAGCATCACGCAGACAGATAAAAGAAGGGGTTTAGCCAAATTTATACCATCACCTGTGTGCCCAGGTGCTACCTTTAAATTCCACTCTCACATCACCTCTCCACAACACCCAGCATACTCCTCTTCAGCCTTACACATTTCCAAAGAGTCTTGTCTGAAGGTACAAGTAATTACCTGATCTGTAAACTTTTCTATATGAAGCTCCCCAGCACTTACAATACACATCTGCACTGAGAAGGCACATAGGAATTTAGTATCACACATTGTGCTGCTTCAGAGACATCAATCACTTGTAATGAAAACCTTTTGTTCTACATTTGGACACCACCAAGCACAATACAATTCTAGTGTATGACCCAGGATTATGGCAGTATAATTAAATAGATAACAGTCACTTAAACTAGTCTCCGCTCCATACAGGTTCAAATAAAATGTTTTTTTTATCTCCATAGAGTCTGGAGGACTAGAATACTGACAGAAGGATGTTCTTTTAATCATTAGAGTCAATTTTTAATTAATTTATTTATTTTTTAAACAAAGAAGCTGCATCTTTATTCTCTTGAGCAATGGCATGGACTCTCAGTGTAGTACCAGCCAAACTATTAAACGCAATACGTAACTTGATTAGTTCAGTTTCTACACATGTGGTGGTCACTGGGGTCTAGGTAATTGATCTATAAAAGGTCCACAGCAATATTTCAGGTGGATGTCCAACAGAAATATTATTAAAAGTCTGAGGATAAACATACATGATGCACAGCACAGAATTTGGAAGACTGGCAGCATCAGCTGATAAGTTTGACAACCATTAACTTACAGAACAGTTTGGGATAGAATCTCAAATCAGTCCTAAGATGAAGAGCACACAAAACATAATTAAATAAATCAGCCCATTGTCTGTGATTTTCAACAAAAAGAATTTGAACCCTTTCTATTGAATTTGAGACCCATTTTAGAGGTAAGAAATAAGAGACAGCAGTTTGCTCGTCACAAAACAACTCAACTGCAGAACAAAAATAAAAGTTTCTGCCTCCTGCCCCCTTCGATTGTTTACCTCTGACAGTTTAAAGAGCGGAGGCTTTAAAAAAAAAAAAAAAGAAGAGCTGCATTTAACGCATGAAAAAAATCTGGACAGAGTTCAGCAAAAAGAAAAAAAAAGGCTACAAAGCAGACAGAAAAGACTTGTGTGGAAATAGACAGAAGAGATTTAATGTTTAACATGCAGAGAGACAAAAATTACAAAGAACAACCAAATATGAAATGAAATATAAATCAGGTTACAAACAGAACCATTTTCCCAGTACAATTATGGTGACAGAATAATCACTGGAGAGCTTTAAGAAATCATTCGCTGAGCACTTACATGGGATAATCTAGCAAGGGGACCCAGGAGACCTGGTTGATCTTCAAGAACAACCTCCTCAAAGCACATGAACATCAGAATCGATGTGCAGGAAGCCAAGCGGGTGTGGAAAGAAGCAGGTGGCTGAATGGAAAACTCCTGATGGAGCTCAAGCATAAAAGAAAATGGAAGGTGAAAGTGGGGGTGGGCTCTCCAGAAGTAGAATGAAACTCTGCCTCAGCACAACAGGATGAAAACCAGGAATGCTTGAAACTGCATGAAAATTCACAAAATGTGAAAGGTGGCAAGAAGGGCTTTGAAATACACCCTCATAGCAAGAGGAAGACTACGCAAAGTATGGGCCCAGAGCTGAACAGGACAAGGTACTATAGTCATAAAGGGCACAGAAAATACTTAGATCCTCAATGCTTGGGTCTTTATTTGTGATGTCTGTTCTCAGCCTACCCGTTCCACATGCTCATTGGAATTATCCAGGGGACAGAAGCACTGCCTGCAACAGAGGAAGACCAACTTATGAACTGCTTAGGTGAACAGAGCTTACTCAGTTCCCTGGAGCCAGACAAAATGTCCCAGCAGCAGTGAGGGATGCAACAACAGCTGGCGTCCATTCTCTGTCTTGTCTGAGAGGTCACAGTGATTGAAGGAGACTCTTGATGACTGAAAAAGGCTAATGTCGCACCTCTCTTCATGAAGGGAGAGAAGGATTCATGAAATTTCAGACAGGTCAGCCTAACATCAGTCCCTGGAAAGACTATGCAGCAAATCCTCCTAGAACAAGGCACAGGAATAACCAAAAGACAACTGGAACAACCAGCAGGAGTTTATCTAGGGAAAACTCAGGCTGGTTATTTTATGTGATGAGATGACTGGTTTGGTGAAGAAACAGCTTCCAACAGCATACTAGTAAGCTATTTAGAGATGGCTGGAATCAGGTGAGCATACTGCAAAGCACATGAAAAAATGACCAGACCATTGGACTTCAAGGCTAGTGGTCAGTGGTACAGCAAACCAATGGTAACTCATTAGTAATCATGTTCCTCAGAGGTTCTTTGCTGGACTTCTCCATTTTGTCAGTGTCTTCTTTGTACTGTATTGTGCTGCATATGGAGAAATAATCCCACACTCTGTCTTGCCAACGAAGTTCAGTATATAATTAGTTTTTACCACTGCAAGAATCATCATGATGGGTAAGGGCTGGAGCATGATAGGCAAAAAGGCTGGGAGAGATGTGCTCACTCAGTTCAAGAGAAGATTAATATTTGGTCCCCATTCTCCCTATTTTTCAGCTCTAAATCTGAAAACTTCACATAGCCATGAAGCCTCACCATTCTCTAAGGGAGCATAAAAGACAAACTGAAACATGGAGACATGTTTAAAGAACCAAAAAGCATAGAATTTTTAATTTCTTGTTTCCAAAGGTACATAGAAGTCTACAGAAGAGCCAGGAACAAACCCCAAAATAGTCCAACTCTCTTTTACATAAAAGCTTGCCCCATAAATGTGTTCTAGCACTAATGGTCTCATTATTTTGCAATTTATCTGTATTGGAGGGTTCCTGGCAATCAATTCACCCACAGAAAGTTAAATAAGACTTGATTGGACCGTTAAAACTTCAAGTTTTAGACCATTTTTACTATTTGTCATGCCATAAGACATGCAGCTACCTGGCAAGCCAAAGTGGAAGGGAATGGGGGATTGCAACACAGTTCATATAGTAGACACATTTGTAAGATGCCTCATGTTGGCATACTATATAATGGTAACACATTACCCAGTAAAGAACAAAAAACATCACAGCACTACACAGAGTTACTCAATTTAATATAAATTCAAAAAATATAAACTCACCTCAGAGTTACCCATTGTCTATCCTGCATTTCATGGCCCTCTTGAAGAACCACTCAAAACAAGACACGCAAAGGGCAGAGCTCCTACAGCCAAGCAAGTCCAAGTTCCCCAGGCAGTGCAGCACAGCCCCACAACTGGAACTGCTGCTCTCTGTATAAACAATTCAGAGCCCTCCATGTTTTTGGGCAACCTTGCACTCACTAATGTACAGCACCAAAGATATAACCTACACGTTTACATGGGTTGATAGTGATAGGACAAGGGGGAATGGTTTTAAACTAAGACAGGGGAGATTTAGGTTAGATGTTAGGAGGAAGTTTTTCACTCAGAGGATGGTGAAGCACTGGAACAGGTTGCCCAGAGAGGTAGTGGATGCCCCATCCCTGGAGGCATTCAACACAAGGCTGGATGTGGCTCTGGGCAGCCTGGTCTAGTGGTTGGCAACCCTGCCCACAGCAGGGCGGTTGAAACTACATGATCTTTGAGGTCCTTTTCAACCCAGGCCATTCTATGATTCTATGTACAATGTTGTTTCCTATGAATGGCATTAGATGTTTTCTGCATTACCTTGGTAGCACTTTGGCCAACAACCCTCTTGCTCTGTGCCACTTATTTTGCATTCTCATCCTGCTGAAAACCTGAGACTTTTTTCTCAGCATCCTTTCACTCAGCATCAACATCATACTTAATGTCTCATCTTTTTTATTTATAACAACAACAACACAAAAAAAAAAATAAATACAACCATCTTCTTTTCTTTTAAAACCTGCACTAGTTACTTCACTGATGGACCAGTATGTCTCCCTACCTACATCAGAAGGATGATGAGAAGTTTTGGGAAAGAAAAACTTTATCAAGTAAGAAGTAAGCTGTTTAAATGAAACAGATGGAAGATGCACAGACAGAAACTCCGAAGCAAGGGCCGCAGCTTGAATTATTACTGTAATCTTTTGCCACATGCCTACAGAAAACTTGACAACAGCAAAGCTGTCAACATGCTATCATACCACCCATCCTGCTGACCAATCTTTGTTTTTCTGTACTCCCCCAGTTATCCGTGTCCATCTGTTGTCTCTTGTCTCATTATTAGCTTGCTGGCTTTTTGGGGCAGGGAACATTTTTTGCCCAGTGTTTGATCCTGGACTGTGTAGGTGCTATCACAATAGGCAGGGATAATAATAACAACAATAATTAGGTTATGTCTCACTAACTTCTTGGATTAGAATGTTTCCCTCCTAACTTCACAGCAGGGTTCACAAACAATTATTACTTTATGCAATATGGGACCTCACAAACAAATAATTACACCCCAGCCTATCTCTGACCATTTCATCAGTCACCCCTTCAGGCCTGCATGTGCTGAGATCTCCATGTGCTTCAAATGGTGTGTGTGTGTGTGAACTCAGCTCCAGAGGAAAATACTGGCTTTGTAGTGTAGCAGGACTAATGCCCTGTATATAACCCTTAGATAGATTTTCCCTGGACAGAACAACCTTCCTACACACAAACTGTTGCCTCCTACTGTTATGTGTCAACCCTGACTCACTTCTACTGCCAAGAAGTAGAGGATAATTTCTTCATCCTCCACTCTGAAAAATGGCAAGAACCTGCAGTTACAACTTTATTTAAAGCCGGAAAGTGGTTATATCATGAACTTCACACACACACACACACACACACAGTGGTCAATCCCAATGTTGCCCTTGTTCAACAAGTATATATTTCCTGGATGTTCTGTTCTTTGAGGTTTCTAGAGGAACTGGATCTCTGCACTGGATTTGCTCAGAAATTCACCTTTGGGCCTGATTAGTGTCTGTTCATGTAAATCAAAGATGTAGGAAAAAAATGTAAGAAAGACACCATATAATGTCTTGAATTGTTTTCCAGTAGTCACTGAGGAGGTTTTGCTAAGCCCTCAGGGAGTTAGAAAAGTAGCCTCTCTGGAATTACCATCAGCCCCTTTCACAAGTACTGAAAGTCCGTGTCTTTACTGGATCAGGCCTCAGGTTCCCTTTTCTCTAGCCAACGGAGTCTAACACACCTCCTCCCTGCAATGCCTAACCCACACTACTCTGCTTTGGGTAAATGGAAGAATAGTTCATTTCACAGATGAAAATCCTTTGCCTTTGTTCAATGTGTTTCATGGAAGAGCACAGAAAAATCATTTTTCAGAAATGACAACACACTGTAACAACCTGCAGTGGATTTTAACAGGCAAAAGGAGAGGTGGAAGTCATCTTTTTCATCTCCAAATCATTTCTCAGAATCTTCCCAGTGCAAATTAATCAATAACAGGGAGAAGAATCTCTAGTATCTCAAATTTCTAGTTAGAACATAGAAAGCTGGGTGAGCCCTCTGCTCTTTATCTACAGAAACAGAAGGACCTAAGTGCTGGATGCATATGTGACTCTGCCAAAAGCTACATGCTTGCTCAGGCCTTTTTGAGACACACAACATAAAACTAACTATGCCAGGGACACAGCAAGCGCTGCAGGGGCATTGCAGAGGGAGGGTTTCACTCAGGTCCTGCCTCCCAACACTCCTGCCACAATAGCCAGCAAGGGCAGAACTTGGCCTTTCAGGGAGCCCAGAAGGTGCTGGAACCAGACACTGGGGTTCAGGCAGTCCATTCCCCCCCTGAATAGGTCAAAATTATAATAAAACAAACTAGATAAAATATGGCAGCTCTGTGTCTCACCTTGTGCTCTTAAAGCTTCCTGTAGTAGAGGCACCACAACCTCTCTCAGGAATTTATTTTCACGCTTTACTATCCAGTCACAAAGCTTTTCTTAGTATCCATCTCCACATCTTCCTTGTGACAAATTAAGCTGATTACTCTTGTCCCATCCCCATTTGACACACAGAACAATTAATCACTCTCTTCTTAAAATAAGCTTTCAAATATTGGAAGACTTTTTGTCAGTCTTCTCATCTGTAGACCAAACCAACTGAGTTCTGGGATCCTTTTCTCACAGGTGACAGTTGCTGCTCTGGCC
Organism: Aquila spilogaster; assembly: GCA_024606505.1. NCBI lineage: Eukaryota > Metazoa > Chordata > Aves > Accipitriformes > Accipitridae > Aquila > Aquila spilogaster. Next base: position 32,241,198 of record JANHGO010000042.1, read on the forward strand.
ACCTTCTCCTCATCACCTTCCACCATTTCTTGGTTTGCTGCTCATGCTGGACACAGTGTTTGGCTGTCACTTCAGCTGCGGCTGCTAGAGTAGAAAAACTACTGCCTGTGTGCTACACGTGACATTTCTGTTAAATATACCCTGAAATGAGATTTGCTTTTTTGCAGTGTCACCACACTGTTGACTCACATTCCATCTCTGACTCACTGTAGTGCCTCCCAGATTCTTTTCTGCAGTACTGTTGCCTGGCTTGTTATTCCCCATTTTGCATGTAGGCATTTGATTTCACCTTCCAACCATGGTACTTTTCATTTGTCTTTAATGAATTTCTTCTTACTGAATTAAGACTGTTTTTCAGTTTACCAGATATACGACCGATGCTGTGCCAAGATCAACTTCCTGCTTTGTGTTACACATGGGCAAACAGAGAGCAAGGAAGAACTGTGTTCACACAAACTTCTTACAAGAGTTATTAAGAGAATTATTGTCTTATAAAAAGCCTATCAATTTGTCACTTCCTTTTCACTCTGCATTTCTGTGTGATACACCATGGTCTTAGTAAGCAAACAGCAGCTCACTGAAGCCTTATAAAATGCATTTATTCAATAAAATTATAATCCACTGTCAGAAAAGGACTGCAATATCCCAAGCACCACATCACTCTGACCCAAGTGGGAACCAAACAGAGCTGCTAGCAATGTACCAAGGTGTTAACTAGGTCATATCAACCAACAGGAAGGACAAAGGAGATATCTTAAAGGAAAAAATATATATATGCATTTTGGTCCACTGTTGTTAGGTACACTGTCAAATACGTATTTGATCAATGACTTGTATGAAAATATATGGGGGATCAATTTATTTCCTTTTGTTTGCCCACAAAGCCCTTTGGCTCTCAGAGACGTAGCTAGTATTCTAAATGTATTTACCTGAAATTCTGTTGTACCAAGCCCTCTTTCAAAGCACTGCATGAGCTAGCCAGACAAACCAGCAGATTTTGATTCTGGAGCTTCAACACAGGCATACAGAGTTCTGTAAGAGGGCAGATCCCATCACAGAATTCCTACATTCCCCTTTTCAGTTCCCTTTGTAAGGCTTTTTTCAGTAGTGCCCAGTGATAGGACAAGAGCCAACAGGCACAAACTGGAACACAGAAGGTTCTGTCTGAACATAATGAAACTCCATTCCTGTGAGGATAGCTGAACACTGGAAAAAGTTGCCAAGAGTGTTTGTGCTCTCCCCAACCTTGAAGATATTCAAAAGCCATCTAGCCATGGTCACCTGCTCTAGGTGACCCTGTTTGAGCAGTGGCATTGGACAAGATAACCTCCAGAGATCTCTTCCAACCTCCACCATTCTTTGGGTTTCACCAGTCACCAACAAGTCAAATATCCTCCTGAAAAATAGTTTATCTGCAGCTTAAATCTGTTCCTCATGCTACACCTCCTATAGTCTGATATTGAAGGATGGTGCAGAAAGAAATTCAGCAGCCAAGAAGAGTTCCTTCTCAGGACAACTCTGCCATTTTGATTATTGCATAAACTGATACAGATCTTTGCGAGAACACTTTAATTCAGACTTCTGCTATGCTCAGAAAGGTCAGACAGGTTATTCCCTCCTTTCCGTTATTTCCCAGAACTCGTAAAGACAGAAAGCCCAGTGGTCAAAATAATTCAAATCAAACTGTTTAATGCCATACTAATGTATTGCTCACATCAGCTGAAAGGTTTATTCCACATAAGATCTCAGACTAAAGCAAGTACTCATCTTCCTTACAACTCCCTAGCATAAGGAAAAAGAAAAGGAGTGCAGCATGTCCTTCAACTAGCTCTTCCAGCCTAAACAGAAGAGAGATAAACCAAGTAAAGGAGGGAGATATCATAATCTTGTCTCACCTTCTGAAGACCAGAAGAGAAAATTGTTAAATATGCATATTGCAATTTTATACCTGTGTTCAGCAACTGATTTATCTATGGGCAGCAAATGAAGGTCAGTTGAGCTACTATGTATCTGGAAGTATCTTCTTCACAGTAAGGGTGAGGGAGCATTGGAACAGGTTGCCCAGAGAGGTTGTGAAGTCTCCTCTGGAGATATTCAAGACCCGCCTGGACACATACCTGTGCAACCTGGTCTAGGGAGCCTGCTTTGGCAGGGGGTTTGGAGTTGATGATCTCTGGAGGTCCCTTCCAATCCCTACAATTCTGTGATTCTGTTAAGTAATAAGAGCAACCACATCAGTAAGACTGGTCCTTTAACTTGTACCACAGCTTAATTCACCCAGAGATACAACAGTAACTACAAGAGTAGAAAAACGAGAGTGTCAAACTGATCATGAAGCTCCTTGAGTGCTAATGTTTCTTGAAAAATCTCTCTTCCATTTTGTGTTTCAGTAGAAATGAAGTATTTTCTAAGAAAATACAACAGGATACCTGGCAATTCATTAACACACATCCAATGAAATATATGCTACAAGAAAGAACAAAATTCCCCCTTCGGACAAGCAAAGGACTTTAAACTTTAGGTGAGCAGGTTTTTCTGCAGCCCCTCTGTTGCTTCCCTCCATGACTGGTCACGAAGACAGCTGACAGAAGGTCCTTCCACACATCCCTTACCAGATCCCATTCCTTCTTGCTTCATTTAGTTTCTGCAGTTCAAGCAGATTCCGTTCTTCTCCTGAAATCAATGTTTAATTAACACATTATTGGAAAAAAAAAATGGGCTGTAACAGCAGACTGAAATGAAGCCAGCACCTCCCTGCTCTGCAGATGTAGCCAGTCCCATCAAACAGTTACCCTGCTGGAGAGCTCTTCCTCCCTCAGCTGCCAGCAAACATCATCCTTTTCCTCAGTTACCTTCCTTTACATCCCCATGGGACTCTTCGCCTCCTTAGAGTTGGTACACAACAGCAGAAAAGACAGGCTCAGTGCAGAAAGTAGAGGGAGAGAGCAGCAAGTGCACTCTGGGTAGCCTTATACTATGGTCAGTGCCTCACCTTTAAGCTTGCCATCCCTGGTGGAGCAGCACACGATTATCCTGATGCCTTCCCCTCACTCAACACAGCAGTAGGAGGAGCTGTGCAGTTGAAACAGGACAGTAAGCTTTGCCATGAGCTCCCAGGGTCAAACTCACCAACGGATTCTAGGACTACACACAGTCACACGTACCCAAAGGCAGCAGAGAGGCTACCAGCAGCTTCAAAAAATTTACATCATGCCTCCCCCCATCGCCTCCTCCCAACTTCATCAATTATTATTCTAGCCCATTCTTTGGCTCTCATCTGGCTGCTGGGAGGTACTTGGATGTAGGGGATGCTGCAGCATTGTCAAGGGCATTGCCTGGCAGGCTCTGTGCACCCTCCCTGCTGAGCACCCAGGCACCCTCATGACAGGGTTGGTACAGCAGGCATGATATAAGAGTAACGGTGAACTCCTGGGCTGCGCTGCCCTAGTTATAAAAGAGACATTGGGATCTTTGAAAGAGTCTACTATCCCAGCACTGCCATTCCCAGGATCCAAAGCTTCTAGTGTTAATTAGTTCCTGTGATGTGATGGATGACAAGCGGCAGGGCCAGGAATGACACAGGCAGATTGTGTTCAAAATAAGCCGTCCCTCACCATCAAGGGCAAAGGAAAGGAATCTGGAGAGGACAGGAGCTAAGCACACCGCTGAGAGATGACAGGTATGCTGACAGATGCCCCCTCATCCCTGACATCCCCTTCCCATCACCCCAGCTCACTCCTGCTGCCAGCAGACAAGAAACAGGCAGAGGAACATGCCTGGGGGAGAATTTGGGCACAGGGATGTGAGAGATAAAGGGAAAGCTCTGAGAACTGGGTAAGTAAGGCAGATGAAGGCCTACTCCCTCTGTGGCAAGCGGCAACATTTCAGACAGACCAGAGTTCCTGATAGCTGCAGGCACATCTCCAGCACCCTCTGCAAAGCCTCGGTGCAATGCCTGCAGCAGCCTGGGTCCCAAGAGGTTGCATGCTTTAGCTCTGCCAAACTGGCTGCATGGTGTGCATTTCCCAGATGCTGTCCACAGTGCTTATACAGAGCCTTTTTCTGTGAACGGCAACAAGAAGCATCGCATCCCCACCTTCCCTTAAGTAAGAACACAGGACCTTCCAATACCACCGGCATTTCCCCAGTGGGAGCTCGACTGCCCAATTTCTCAATCATAACGCAAAGAAGATACCACGTTTCATTTCTAATAGACTTCAGTAAAACCATACTCAGGTTAGCCAAGCCCAAGGTTAGGACTTTTCCTTGCCAAAATAATAAAAATTGGTACAAATATAGAGCACTAAAGGTGTCATTCCTCTGCCCACAACAAGGAGAAGAGAGACTTTCCCCATGCTGCCTTTCTACAGTCCTGTCTTGTTCTGGCTGTTTGTATTGAAGGTGAGAGCTCAGAACACCATCTTTGATGCTCCAAGTACTTTATACATTTGAATTGTCTCAGTCTATGTCTATGTGAGGAGAAACCAGAGGAAAGAAAAAGCAAATTTGTCTCAAGATTATGTAGCGTGCTGGTTTCAAGAAGCCAACAATCCCACTAGCATCTTAGTTCCCATAATGCTAAATAGTCTCCTCTGCATTTGCTGTATGAATTAAGAGCTGATTTTGCTAGATTGACAGATTCTGCTATTAACTAGAAGAGAAGGATGGAAGAGAAAGACAGCTGATAAAAATTTCCAAAGTCTAACCAAAATTTGGGTTATTTCTGGCTCCAGCTACATTGGCAACAGTCACAAAATAAAATCTATCTCCTCATCATGCTGCTGGGGGCAGGGGTACGTCTCTTGAATTGCAGTCAGAGATCATTACTTATCCTGGCTTTTGGTCATCACAAAGTTCCTGGCTCAGTCATTTTGTTCTTGGCCATACCACTGTGTGTCCTCATCCTTGATACAGCACATCCCCTGCATGCCTAGAGTCTGTTATAAGAGAGGAGAAAGCAAAGGAAAACTTATCAAAGTAGTAAAACACATGCTGCTTCTCTCAAGACAAACTCTGGAGTGCTCGATGAAGATGCAGAAGACAAAAGCAAGAAACTCAATAGATCCACTGAAATACCACTGCTGCTACACCAAGAAAGGGACTGAATTTTCCTTCCCAGAAATGTGCTAGACAAGAGCCAGACCCTATGTATTTTGAAAGTGTCCTTTAGGATGATACTTTGAATCCAATTCTAACACAAAGAGAGAAAGAGTTGTCTGATAGCTTGATAACTGGCTCAAAAGGGGAGAAAAGTGAGGAAGTCACCTACCCATTTCCTTTTTGCTCAGGGACTTTGGTATTAAAATCCACCATTATCACCACCGCAAATTACCCCTGGCACTGCTGCTCACCCTCTCAGTGCTCTGCTAGAACTGAGTTCTCTCACATACAGGGTGCAAATCACTCAGGATCAGGAGTTAGTTCCACCACTAAGTGAAGTTCACCCTGCACCACCAACTGTGCAAGCTCAAGCACTGACAGAGAACCACAGTCTACAAAACTCGCTTTGGAGTCAGTGAAGTTTATCTGCTGTAATGCTTTTTTCCAATCTTCTCTCTCTCTGCTAACAAGTAGTTAGTAAATACCTCTGTCAGTGGGAAATGGAGGAACCATAAGACCAGGACCCACCCTCACCCAACAGGGTAGCAAGATAGCAGTCCCAGCTGGGTGCTGCTCAGCCAGCCACTGCATCATCTTCCTACAGGAGCCATACTCAGGCCACAGCACACAGGCACCACAACATGGTTTCTGAAGCAGCTGAGGAAAGAGCAGGGCAGGGAGAAACCAAAAGCAGCTCCTGCTGAGGCTGGGCAGCTGAGGAGGGCCGCAGAATCAGGAATCTCTTTGGTGTTACCCACCACAATAGCAGTAAAAGGCACACCCTACCCCATTGTCCTGATCCTGGCTTACCATTACGCCTCAAGGTCAGACAGAAAAGATTAAAGCAGAAGGTAATCAATAGCCCTGGACAGACCTAGTTGTTGGGCTTTTGCTATTGCTCCATGAAGTGGAAAGATCCAGAAAGGTGGAAACCTGTGAGCAGGTACAGCCACATGCAGGAGATGAGAAGCAGTGGCTGGTAAAATCCTGAGAGTCTTCCTCCTGTGGCTGCCCTCTGCCCAGGTTGCAAGCAGCCCAGTGGGGAAGGTCTCCACACCCAAGGAGGAAGGTGCCAAGCAGGTCTGCAAGCCTTGCTCCCCACCCTATGCATCCAAGGCTTGCTGGGCCCTTCCTCTTGCTCCAGCTGGGGGAAGGAAAGAAGGGAGGGAGGAAAAAACGGATTATTGTCTTCCTTTTTTCTTCCCACCCTTCTCCCTGTTCCACACAAACCCAAAAATCCATATCCCTCCTGTACATCCTATAACAGAAACATAAGAAGCTTCCCCTCCTTTCAGTTCAGCACCCACCATCAGGGACTGCACAGAAATGGCGATGTTCCTGTATCGTCTGGATCAACAGCACGGACGAGCTCAAGGGGGACAAGGGAGGCTGGCATGGGAGGACGAGGCAGGAAGGCTTTGTTTGGTGCTGGTTCCACCCCCTCTCTCCATCGCAATGCCCTCCAGCTCGGACACGTGAGGAGGCAGTGGGAAGGGAGGGGGCCAGGGGTGCCTATGAATTTTGTTCCCCCCATCAAGAGGACAGCTCACTCCCCCGAGCACGCCTGGCTCCGCTGGAGCTCCCTGGAGTAACCTTTATTCCAGTGTGTCGCAAGCATGTATTTCACGGATGGTTACACTGAATCATTATCAC
>JANHGO010000042.1:32251373-32264062 GCA_024606505.1 Aquila spilogaster
ACAACGTACAAATGCAATTCTGACAAGACCTGAGTATCCTCACGTCTCCATGAAATCCCTGGAGACTTGACTTGTCTAGGCAGCGGGCACGGGCACGGGCACGGCCCCGGACAGGGGCAGCAACGCTCCGCCGGGCTTCTCCTCCCGCGCTTGCGGCGGGGCCGCCGCCTGCTCCCGGGAACGGGTTGGAGGCTTTTCTTCTGCCGCCGGCCCCGTCAGCGTCTCGTTCCTCGAGCGCTGCCTCAGCGGGCCGGCAGAGCGAGGGGGTATTTTTGCGCCTCTGGTCCCAGCAAGGAGAGGGGGGAGAGACGGCTTATTTTTACCTTCTAGCGTTTGCCGACGCTACCCAAGCCAGCAGGCACCTGCCATCTGAGCAGGAGGTAACGCCTTCCTCAGACGATCACCTCCGTGATCCCCCCAAAACTCTTAAAAGTTCACAAAGATTCTTCCCTTCTAGCTCAGAGTTTGACCCAAACCTACTGGATATTTCAACTCAGTTGACACTGCCCATTTCATTTAAACCAGCCACTACGTTTCCTTGTTACCTTGCACAAATCTCTCAAACTTTTTATCCACTTGTTTCCTCACTTGTAAAAGTAGAGGCAATGGCACTGACAGACACCATCGACTGCGCTGGGGTCAGCATTGCATTCAGAGTGTATATCCTAAATATTGATATTTATCATTTTATCACCATTAGCACTTAGCACAGTAAACAACATAATTCAGAGCGCCTTCTGTGGGGAACGTCTATGTGAAGATTTTTAATGCGTTATCATGCTGAAAGTCCACCTCAAAGACGACTAGCAGGCAGGAACATTATGCACATGAAGTGCACGCAAAACCAAAAGTGAGAAATCAAACCTTCTGGCCCCTCTCTCCAGACCCTATGATCTTGTAAAATTTGTGTATGATGCTCATACTGCAATGCCAGACACTTAGAAATGCATTTGCCCTAGGGACAGACTGGAAAGCTATTTGCCTTTCCTTCCCCTTCTGATCATGTATTCAAAGGTTTTTTGTCTTTTTCGGCATTTTGCATAGCAGACAGCCTACTCACAGCACTGAATAAATAATAAATAATAATTATTTTATACAGTATGCATTGATCACTTTGCCCACTATCGAAATGCAGCTGTGTCTGAGGTGGATAATAGCCACACAGAAACACTAAATAATAGTTTCAAGTAGTATTAGGAGCCCCCTGGGAAGTTTCTCTGGGAAACACAGTCCTTCACATCCCCTAACAAATTCAGATACATGCACAGAGAAGATAATGGAGACCTATTTCAACAAGGTGACAACGGTCCAGCAAAGAGGCATCTTCCTGACTCAAAATCAGCATCCCAAGAACAAGAATTTATCCCTTTAAATGTCTGTGCAAAGGCAGGTTATTGTTAAGCTTCCTGTTTTATATGGACAATGTAACAGCAGTGAGAACTATCAATCCCTCCTCAGGGCATGGGATTAGATCCTGGTCTCAGTTACTGTGAAGAAAATCAGGTATTACTTCGTTTACTTCAGTAGTTAACTCCCGATTTAAAACGTGCAACTGGCAATAAAATCTGGCTTCTAGTACCTTTCTTCCCCTGCTGATAGTTCTGGCAATCTAGCATTTTGTAGCTTGCAGTTTATCAAAGTAATGATTTGATGAGGTAGTCATCTGAAACCGTACCACCTCTGGCCCTTCGCTCTCCAAGGTCTTCTGAGACCATGTACGTACTTGCATAACGTTTTGATCTGGCTGCCTATCACCCGAGCACCTTCCATGTAAAATCAGCAACAACAGCACAGTCTCCACTTCTAGTTCCAACCTAAACCTCTTTAGTTTGGCAGACAGAAAACAGCACATACCCTGAGAGAAAAAACAAACTATCAATGGGAGCTTGTAGCCAGCTTAATCACAAAGGGTAAAGTGAGCCCAAGAAGATCTGGGGAAAACAAGCTAGTTTTCATCCACACACTATTCTTTCAACTCAAAAAAGAAAAACCTAGGACCCTCACATATGAAATGTTTATAAATCAGAAAGAGGGATAGAAGACTTCATCTAAGGGAGCAGCTTCTATTCAGAGTGCTATATATGAACCAAGGAAGATAACTACTTTGAAAAAATCTTACTGTGCGTAACTCGGACACATGGAACTCTAATTCTGAAAAACTGTTACAGTTAGGCACCAAAATAGCAGACATCATTTTATAAATAGGTAGAGAGTAGTGAGAAAATATTAAAAGAGCAGGGAAGTTTCTTTAAGGTTGCAAGTCACGTCTTTGCCGGGGTGTGGACCAAAACAGAGGCAAGAAGAAAGCAGTGCAGTACAAGGAAAAGTTCTTTGTCCAGCAAGCAATACTCTAATTGCTCAATAGGGGAGTAGATTTTTCTAATTCCTCCAATTCTTTCTTTCACATCTCTAGCTCTAACCCTGCAGTTTGCAAACAAGTTGTATGGAGAGGAAGGAAAAAAAAATCATTACCCCAGTGAGGTTTGGCACCAGCCCCCTCTAATACTGCTCCCCTTCCCGGCCTATGCCACTGCATTATGGTGAGACTTTTAAAAATGTATGACATGCTCTAGATAAAGTATTTTGTCCCCGACTAGAAGATGATCAGTAGATGCATCAGCCTTTTCTGATGTCTTCATTAAGAAAACAGCCAGTTCTCTTTCCAACAGTCCTTCTAAATTAGCAGTAGCACAGATTTATACACCTGGGTACCTGGCCACTCCCTCCTGACATAGGCACTGCAGTCTCTGCTCCCACCACCGGAGAGAAGAGGCAAAGGCAAGAATACATAGGCATAGACATGTTATCTTCTTCTGCTTGCTCCCTTTAGAATAAATTTCCAAAACTTTTTACCAAGCTCATGTGCTTGTTTTAACTAAAAGACATAGTGCTGTCAATAAATGGGGGCAATTCAGTTGGTGCAATTTTCAGTAAGTTGCTACGTGGAACTGTTCGTTTTCAAGGTGGTACTTCTGCTCTGAAATCTGAGCTTCCTAATTCAGGGCAGCAGCTGTAGTACCCACAAAACACAGCTTTTGCTTACATCTTGCTAGAGGAGCAAGCTGGCTCACAGGAGCCACCTAACTCTGATGGCAGTGGAAACTGTAGATGCCATTATCATCAGTTCCTGGTTCCCCCCTTTTCTGTTAAGCAAGGGTGATGCGAAGAGGGATCAGAGCCTGGAAAAGGCTCAGAAGACAGAACAGGCAGGAGTTAGAGGCATCATCCATCATGCCAGGATGTCCAAATGCTGTAATGCAAGATCTAGAAGATTCCATCTAAACTAATACCCCAAGTATGGCAGCAGGGGATGGGAAGAGAGGCTGCACTGTAATACTGTCCCAGAGAGTAAAATCTCCTGGGCTTTTTCCTTTTTCCTTAGGTTCTCTGAATGGCATTCACCAAATTCTTGAAATCAAGCATTTGTATGGTACTCATTTAATAGAAATGAGGCTCAAGGGGAATTTGCCATTGAAACAGTGACAGGGAAGTCTGTGCAACAAGGCAAGAATGCAATTTATCGCTCTGGCTTTTTTTTTTTTTTTTTTTTTTTTTTTTTTGCCACGTTAGCACTTTCAGTGTCTTTTTGCCCAGAAGTTAATACCCAAGGTGAATTTAGAAACTGCAGTCCAAACTGCGATCAGATCATCTTGGTTGTGCCAAACGAAGCTGATCTTATCTCACTGGTGACCTTATCCTACTTGAGAGAGCAAAACTCATTACAATAATAAGAAATAACAGAGATGGGAAAAGAGAATCATGACAGCACCTGGTCAGAACTCCCTTCACCATCATTTCAGAGGATTAGTTCTAAGCCCTTCTCCTGCAAATGTTATTTTTCACTCCAGTGGGAGGTTCAACCTCCAAAGTTATTCTGGCCACTTGCAGGACATATCTGTTTATTCTTGATTCACAGACCTTTTCTTCCTCCTAGAATGTTCCATTGCATTTATTTAATAGGTACAGAGAAACTCTACATAGGGTATACAGGAGCTATTTTCTGAGCACTGGTTTGTTTAGCTGAGTGTACAGGGGACAGAAACTATATAGACACACATCTGAGTGTGTGGCAGTGTATGAATGGGAGAGCACATGCCAAAAAACCTGATGTGTGTACCCAGGCGTGTAAGGGTGAACCCATTCAGATGACAGGATTCCTTGTAGGAAGAGTGCATAAGAGGGCATAAGTAAGAGTGGTGTGTGTGCAAATGCTGCAGGAGCACATTCAGGGCAAGGCATGTAGGGAAAGGGAGTATGTTTCATTGTATCAGCTAATACATTTGGGGAAAAAATGAAGCAAGCCCTTCTCCAAGTCTCATACAGTGTTTTCCTCTATCTTTAAGAGCATCATTGTGAAAGGGTGTCTTGTTCGTGTGTATTTATAGTTAGGAATACATAAGCATAACAACAACAGATGAGACAGATGTGCATGCACACTTGAGTGTGCAAGGGAAGAAGAAAAAAAAAAAAAAGAGCTGTACATTCTTTCATCCAGTAATACAAAATTTGATGGTTGTCACATTGGCTTTATGACCTCCACTACCAGATATTAGACACTTACCTATACCTCATTCTAAGACAGACAAACAGTTCTAAGACAGAAAAACATCCACTACTATCTCTCATTATCAACAATCCCACTGTGACCCTGACTCAGTGCTGGCCCAAAAGGAAGAGAACCATTTCTGCAGGTAGCATCCAGTGAAATGGTTAAAACCAAAGCCACAGTTTGGAGTTAACACACAAACATTCCAAGTACTTCCACCAGTTTTGAACTCCATCCTTTCTTGTTTCTTGAGTCTTCTAACTCCATGGGATCACTCCAGTTTCTGAGATGTCATCGGCCCCCTCTGCAGTAAGACTCAGCAGATCCTTATTCTTTACTACCTCCTCCACTGGAACTCTGACTCCTCTTCTTGTTTCTGAATCCTCAGATGGAGCCGTGAAAATGAACCAATGACATCACAGTGTGCTTCCCTGGCAACAAATACCATGTCATACCTGCTTGTCCATCAGCAGGGTTGGGTAAGAATAGGAATTGATGAGTACTAAAAGAGCAAGAGCATGGAAAGACATGCAATCAGAGAAGCTGGATTTAACACGAGTGAAAGATAAACGTTTGTTTAACAAAATGCTCAGATAATGCATCCACAGGAGCTACTCCTTGAAGAGCTCCAGCAACGCAAGTAAGATTAAATATTATTTCCACTTTGCCCTTGATCCCTTCAGCGACCCTGAAGTACAGACACCTTGATTCCTCAAGACCAGTGGTACAAGATAGGAACATTTCCTGCTGTAACCACTAGATAACACTTCTAACAATGTAGGAAACACAGGCAGTTTGGGGTTTTGTATCTAGTCTTGTGTTCATTGTTCAAGATCAACCCGTAGCAATCTCACATCAAACACTTACCTGTAACTGGCTGCTTATCCACACAAGACAGAAACCCTCCCCAGCCAAGAAGAGCAGGTGGAATAAGGATATCAGTGCAGAACAACAGCATCAGTGCAGGACAAGACAGGCTACCCTCTCCTTCTCTCAAAAAGCAGTCCCCTCACACCCACTACAGCATCCATCTCATGACTAAGCTCAGATCTGCTCCACAGTCACTGAAGTGTAGGCTTCCCCAGCAGAATTTCTTTTATCCCATGAGCTCCTGAAAGAAGCTCACAGGCATTTTTTGTAACTAACTGATCAGTTGGGAAGCTCTCAGGACAAGGAACAACTGCTGCAGCCAGTGCCCTCCTAATGGTTGGGCTATCTCATTTTAAAACCTTATGCACCATTTTGGATAAACAAGATAAAATGAAACAATCTGTTATTTTCTCTACTCACATGCCAGACAAACACAGTGCCAAAGATTGTTCTGTCCATGGGAGGAAGTAATTCTCATTCACAATCAGATGGCAATAAACGTCTTTGTTTTGCATGAGTCTATAACTTGAAGATTTAAGGTGAGATGAGGAACCTCAAACAGGAGTCCAATAAAACTGGGGTGAGGAGGGAAAATTGTCTTCCTGCTGCTATAAACACTGGGGGTGGGAATTTTCTAGCATAAGCAAAATCCTCCAGGGAGCCTAAAAGAGCAAAACATACCTTCTTTCCACTTGGTGAACACTATTTTTGACAAAAAACTTTTAGTCTGTGTTTAACGATAGGTGTGGCGTATCTCCAGAGCAAGCTTAAAGCATTGCTTTTGATCTTTAAAGCACTATATGCTCCTTTTTCAATGTTAATAGGCATTAGATATCCATGCTATTTAAGTACTTTCTGAAAATCCTACTGGGTACCTATGTCAGAAAAAAACAACCCTAACTGAGTTTTGAAAACCCATCCCTAAGTGGCTTGGGTCTCATCACCTGTTTTCTCAAAGGAGGTTAAGCCAATACTGAGTCCCAACCACACAAGCCTGACCATAATGAACTCCCAGCCAGGACTCTGCCCTACACTGCTTGCAGGACTGTGTCCTCCTACATGTCTCCCCTGCGCACCTAGTGAAAGGCTTTGACTGATGCCATGAGACTGGTGGCAGGCCTCTTTTGTCCAGTTACAGATTCTGCACCCACCATTGCATATCAAGGCATATTCTTGCATTTCGTCGGCTCAGTCTAGGCTTTAAGACAGGCAAGTTGGAAAGCTAGACAAATGCATATATTTGAAAAAGGGAGAGAAAAAAAATGGAGAGCAGTTCCCCTTCTATAGCCTGGCCCCTGTGTCCCAGAGCAAATACAAAGCTTGCTTTAGGGCACCATATAAATTGGTATTATAAATTCAGATGGTGCACCAGGGAGTGCCTCATTCTGTATGATTGGAGTCATTCTCAGGAGCAGTTCAGGCACTCAGCCTGCCACATGCAACTGCTGCCCCAAGGGCTGCCATTACAGATGCATTATTACAAAGCGCTGCAATAAAGCATGAACTAAAACAACTTCATTGAAATGAAGATTAATACGGAACATGTGTTCACCTCCATACACTCAGAAGGAACAGTCCAGCAAACACAAGCACCACAATGCTGAGGCTGATGGGCTAGGGGAGCAATGCAACTGGCCAACCGCCGCTATTGCTGAAGGCAAGCAATACATTTCCATAGCATCTTTTAAGCGTCCACAGATGGATTTAATGCAGCAGCTGTGAAGCAGAGACTGAGGCAAGCAAAACATGTGGAGTGCTGAAACATGCAGAAAAGTGAGCTGTGTCCAAGGCAGAGAACAGAGAGGGATGCTTCAAACGTACAGAAGAAATACTACTAGCTGCAGAATGATCCGTCCCTTTAGTTATCGCAGATATTGATGGAAATTCTCAGCACTTCAAAGTGTCTCATCCACATGAGAGTTACAGGTGCGAAAGATCAGCTAAGGTGATAGTTCATCCATTCCCCTCACAATCAGACCAGGATTATTCCCCATGATCTATTTGTTGGTGCCATTGCTGCCTCACTTAACATCTCCCATGCAATACAACACTCACTACCTCCCCCTTCTGATGCCCTTTCAGAGCCTCATAAATTTCACCACTGGCATAAACTGAGGGCCATTACATCTATATATTCCCCTGCTCAAATTAAACTCATGATACCCTGTTATGGTTTAATGGCCCAACTTTCATGCTTCCTTTTCCTGCTGTAGGTTTTTCATTCTTCCTTTCCTTGAAATCGTTGTAAGGCTCCTATCAAAAACCAGCTGTGACTACTGACTACAGGTCCCAGTGGATTCCTTCCTTCATTCTATCAACCAAGTCAGCCCTGAACTTATAGTAGTAAGCATAAAGGCATCCAGGATAGACACAATCCATCACATCCAAAATAAATAAATTACTCCGTCAATCCTGAAATGTACTGAGTACTCCTAGATCCCTTCGAAGTCTGAGACATGACCCTGTGTTAAGGCATTGAGGGTGAAAGGTAGAACAACATCAGGTCTTAGTAAGAAAAAAGAAAAAAGCACAGGGGGAGGGGACATGGAATTTCATGACATAAAACAAAGGGCTGGAGGTGTAATCTAGCAACCAAAGTAACAGATTCATGATTAATCTGTGCGATGTATTTGGCACTTAAAGGAAAAGGCAACAATCTTCCCTGAGGGCACACCTCACTGAACACAGACTTTGACCCTGGGGAATCAACTGCAGGCAAAGGCTTTTATTTATCCTTTAGCAGTGCTTAAGACCTCATAAATGGTCTGTCTTTGGCATAACATTCAGATAGGTACCATTGCAATGGATGAAACAGGTAGTTTAAAAAAAAAAAAAAAAAAAGTCATGCATCTCTGTGTATGGGGGAAAAGGACTAATTAGAAGTAGAGAACAGATGCCCCCATGATGCTGGCATATCTATTGCTTTCTGTTTCTGGAATGAAAAAATCATTTGTCATAAAAATAAATGAACTGACATCAAATATTTAAATAAAAAAAAAGGAAAAAGATTGAAGGGGAGATAAAAATACACAGTAAACAAGCAAAAGCTCCAGTTAGCAGGTTTGCCTTTCCTCCCCAAGCTGACTGGCACTGCACCAATGCAACTCAGAGAGGAGGAGTTCTGCTGCATGCAAACGATCCCTAACAGAGCTGAAACTCTGCACTGAACATGGATGAGCAAAGGTTTGGCAGCTGCCTTTAGACAAGGCTGCCATGTCACTGCCCATTCAAAGGGCAATACTGTAAAGAAATGGGTATGAATTATATTATTTCACAGCAAGGTGCCATCCATTCCTCCTTGCACTGCAATTTTATATCCCAAAAATAGAGTAGCCTTCACAGCCCTCCCACAGTGCACCTCTCACACCACCACAAATACAGCTCCATAACAGTCCATTGCCATCAATATTCCCCTGACTGAAGATGACTTAATAAAACATTCTTAGAAGCCAATCAACATAGCTTATAATTAAAAAGGAGCCAGTGTGAAGCTCCTTTGAATTATTATTATCTCTCAGCTCTCCACACTTCTACTAAACCAGACACAATGCTACATCCCAGGA
Organism: Aquila spilogaster; assembly: GCA_024606505.1. Taxonomy (NCBI): domain Eukaryota; kingdom Metazoa; phylum Chordata; class Aves; order Accipitriformes; family Accipitridae; genus Aquila; species Aquila spilogaster. The sequence continues at coordinate 32,260,353 of JANHGO010000042.1, forward strand.
TGGATCTATACTATGTCTAGCCCTCAATGGAGAGCTCTGCAGGTCTCTGAAATGACAGGATTTCTTTTATGATTTTAAAACACAACTTCACAGACCTACAGATCTCTTAGGTTTAGACCACATATAGAACCCAACAACGCTCCATATGCTGATGTCTAAATGCCTGCATAGACCTGATTCCCGTCATGCAGAAAGATATGTGAATCCTTATGCAGGCTTAATACAAAAATTTAACGGTCATTCTGTAACGAGCAGATTTCTACCAGGCAAAATGCTGTTTGGATGCCTAGACTTAGTGTTGGAGGCTCTGAAACTTTCCATTCTTCAGATCGAGGATCAGGATGGGAACTGCAATAAAACAATGCTTAAATGATGCAGCGGTGCCTCTCAGCATTGGCCTCTTGCATAAACAGAAGTCAGAATCCTCCTACAGGAACTGATCCTTCAACTAAAGGGCAGAAATAGAGTCAGAAGACCCACCAGGTCTGCAGTTGCTACGTTTCATATTGCCATCCTAATAAAAGAGAAGGTGTCCAACAGGTTATAATTAATAAAGTTCCGCCTAGCCTGTCACTGTCTCAGCAAGCGGCCCCAGGGGTTAAGTCAAGGGGACTATTACAACCCAGACACAGCTAGGCAAGTGTCAGTCACAGCTGAACTGCGGTGTCTTGAACATACTGTGCTCAACTCTATGCAAGGAGTCACAGTGATCATATAAAGCATGCTTATGATCACCCCGTGCACAGGCAAATTCCTAACAATAGAAGACTCCATCCTTCCCCCATCCAGCTGCAAACCATAGCTGACTGTTAAGATAATGACCTGCAGACAGAAGACAGTGATTATCTTGTCCCTTTTTGCCAGGCACAATCCTAGGACTATAGCTCAATCTCCTTGTGCCACTACTGATCACCACTGCAGAAGCAGCCATGTCATCTCTGAGTTCATCACAATATCTGCAAGGATGATGCAGAAAATGCTGCATCACAAGTAAATTATTCTATGTTTTGTCTGAAACAGAGTTTTACTGGGCTTATCAGTATAACTTCAGAAATCTTGTTAAACAAGCGCTGTAATTCCCTGTGTAGATGCTTGCTGCAGACTACGAGCTGCTTTTTTGTTTTCCTTAGCTTAAGCTCCTTCCAAAGTGATGCAAGCTGACCTGTGAAAAGTTACCTTATAAAGAAACAATGAAGTTATACTAGCATATCAACTTAAGTTCACACTTATGCACACAAGGATCACTTCTCCAGGCAGACAATGTATTAGATAAGGGACTTTCATAGCATTATCAACAGCAAAATGGAAAGAAGCTACATCAGATACCAGCACTGAGAGAGAATTGGGGTCATCTCCTGGGTCTTGTCTCCTATCTCTGGAAGGAAAGCGTGGTTTGGTGTCAAGCTGAAATGACTGAGAGCTAGAACTTGACAGTCCAGACACCTGCAACCACGTCTATAAGCCAGTCTCCTTCTCTGTACCTCATCTTATCCAACTGTAAAATGAAGAACACCTCTCCAACACCTTCCCAGGTATTTTACAGAGGTTAACTATTTAATACTAAAGCTAGCTTCTACAAACAAAAATTAATGGAACGCTCTATGTGAAAAATCTTTTGAGGAGACATATGAGTTACTACCCTGTCAATTTTTTTAGTTTTCTTTTTCAAAGAAGTTACTTATAGATACATGCACTAGTTTTACATGTTGTGGGCTCCTTGGCAGTTTTGGAGTTAGAAACCTGGCTACACTCCATCTCTAAAGACCTCCCATATTAACAAAAGTTTCCCTACTGTAAAACATTCAGAATTACTCCTTCTCTCTCCCTCTGTCTCAGAAAAAAAAGGCTCTTGTGAGGGGTTATGATGCATCTTTAATGATGGAGCCGAGAGAAGCACCTGCCATACAAAGAAGCTAATCAGTCAATCAAGAGCCAGCTCACCAGACAGAAGCCGTCAGTGCCTAACTGCTCTGTCTCCACCTGTCCAGGGGAACAACAAAATGGCATGGGACATGCCTGACAATTGAGTGCAAAATAGCACTTATATTTATATATTTCTAAGCATTAAGGGGGTAAGTTGTTGCTGCAAATTAACATTTTCAAGAATAAGAATAACAAACCCAGCACCACACATGTACTGATGTGCATTTGAAATAAGGCTAGTGACTCTCTTATCTTTTTGAAAACAGCACCAATCCTCAGGATACAGAAGGGCAGTAGGTAAGAATTGCTATAATTAGGCTAACTGAAAAATCTTTTGCCATAAGCTTGCCAACCTAGATCAGTTAAGTGAATGGTAGTTTAGAGAAGGAAATACATCGCTCAAAACCGAAACGGGCAGAGCTATAGGAACTGAATGGCTTTGTATTAGTGAGAGCATAAAGGTCATGGTCTTTATTTCCTGCGTCTGATACTGCATGACTGAACAGGCAGAGGCAAACCACATTGTCCTTATCTGCCTCAGTTTCCTCAGCTAGAAAAGGATAATGAAACCTGCCTATATTATAAAGGGATGATTGGGTTTGCAGCTGTCTTCATTAATATTCATAAAGTGCTTGGGGATCCTTGCATTAAAAGCGCTGCCCGAGTACTGACTGTTAAACTTGCCATTTTGCTGAGTGCCCATGTAAAGAACTTCGAATTTTCTTCCAACTCTCTTCAAACAGGTGGGTGTTTGGCAAGCCCTGGCATACAAAGAGTTTATAAAAGCACCAAGTGGCTTCAAATAAGTCGCATGTTATTCCGCGGTGGCGCGTAAGGCTGAACGAAGGCTGCGCGCTGCCGGCTCCGCCAGGCGCTCAGTGCCCCTCTCCGTGGTGCTGAATCCTGCCAGGCTCCCTGCCGCGCCCCGTCACCGCCCCGCGGGTCCCTTCTTGCTGCCATTCTCCACGGCTCCGCCTTCACGGCCAGGCTCCCATCAGTACCCTCTCTGTAACTGGAATTTACTCCACGTTATATGCTGGCTGGGCTGCATCGCAGAGGTGCCGCAAATAACTCTGCAGTGTGTGGTTGGATCATCTCACCAGGCAAACCTGAGCTACGAGTCTAGATTCTGTTCCTTGATGGCGTATCCCGGCCTGCCCTCCCTCACTGGCCTGATCGCTCCCCGATGAGAGAGGCGGCTCAGGTCATAACTGATTGGTGATCTCACCAGACTTCACAGTATGGGCATCTGTTCCTTCCACTTAGGTCACGGGGAGTTCTGTGCCTGTGGGGGCCCAAATCTTTCTGCATATGGAAGTCTGCCGTGGAGCACTTCGAACACAGCTTTATGCACCCTGAAGTGTGGCCTTACTTAAAGCCTTACTTGTTGTCCATTCCTATGGCAGGGAAAGGCAAGAGGAATAACTGTGTACTCTGGATTGAAAAAAAAAAAAAATTTTTTTTACATTTTTTTTTTTACTTGGAGGGGTGGAAATGTCCCCATTGTCCCCAGCTTACCTGCCTTTTCTTTTTATGCTGGGTCACCACCTCTCTAGTTATTTTTATGATCACAGGGGCTTGGGCCAGCAGCAGGCCTCAGAGAAGCTATGCAGCTGTTCTGCAGGAAATAGTCTGAAAAGTAGGGGGAAAATGCATCTCATCTCTTTCATCAAAAAGCAACACTTGGGTCAAAATAAGCACAGGCTTTCCATGGCCTCAAGTTGCGCCAGGGGAGGTTTAGATTGGATATTAGGAAAAATTTCTTTACTGAAAGGGTTGTCAGGCAT
>JANHGO010000042.1:32269149-32320001 GCA_024606505.1 Aquila spilogaster
AGTGTTATCATTATTAGTTTCTTCTTTTCTGTTCTATTAAACCGTTCTTATCTCAACCCGTGGGTTTTGCTTCTTTTTTTCCCGATTTTCTCCCCCATCCCACTGGGTGGGGGGAGTGAGTGAGTGGCTGTGTGGTGCTTAGTTGCTGGCTGGGGTTAAACCACAACAAATTCCTTGACTGTTGGTGCTGCTTTCTGAGAGATACCAGTACCATGATGGATTTTAGTGGCCCTGCCCATCACTAATCCCAGGTGTCTGCCTTATCTCAGTGGTGAATCTTCCTCATGTCTAATGCATGTAGCTACACTGCTTTGCTGCTGCCTGAACTCTGCTGTGAAGTCCCAGAGTGGCCCTTGTTCTTAATGTGTGCACAGAAGAAAGCAGATGGGTAAAGCTTACTCTGACACTATCAGTAATAGTTGGGGTAATAATAATAAATCAAATACTGTCACCACAGTTCTGGCAAATTTCTACTGATTTCACAAAATTTGTGTTTGAATTCAAAAAAGCTCAAATCACAAAGTTGTGACATTAATTCCCAGCTTCACCTGGACAGCTCAGCTTTTCGTATTACAACCCAGTTTCCACATAATTTCATGGTGTTTCATCAAAGAAAATATTTGGAAAAAATTCTAACTATAATATTTTTGTTCCAGACACACTCCACCATCAAATTAAGTGGGTATTTGTTTTGGGTTTTTTAAAGCAATATAAACATTCATGGTCAGGAGAAGTATCTGGAGTAAAGAAAGAGATCAAATGGCTATAAATTATAGCCCAAAGAGGATTTTAACAACTGTAGTTCAATTTTCCTAGTAAATTAAAGTATTGAAGAAAATCTTCACCCTGAAACAATGCACTTATTGCTCTGAAATAACTGAAAAAAACCCCAAATTTCTGTTCCTAGACTTTTTTTTCAAACTGTTGCCGAATACACTTAACCCAGTCACTAGAGGGTGTCATCAAATTACAGCTCTGGAAATACAATCAAGTTAGGATCATCCCAAAGGCTTAATTCATCCCAAAGAGCATCCCGAGATCAGACATCCGCCTGTTCTGTGTAAGAACCTGAATTTGCCCTCTATTCTTGTGTGAATACTGCAGAGCGTCCATAGACAAATCTCTGCTTTACTACCAGTGAAGAGTACATGCTGCTGCCTTGCCTTGCTCATGCATTCACATAGAGATTTTGGTTAAAAAGAACATAAACAAAGTCAATATCCCTAAAGCTTTTCTTGCCCTGTTCTTGGAGGATGTATATGCTCGTACATGAGTATAATTTCAGACATTTTTATTAATATCTCAGCAGTACAGCACTGTACCCCTATCAGTTCTGTGTAACCACTGCGCACTGACTCCAGCTGATTACATCTGTTTACAGGGCCCATACACAGATAAATTTATAGATCTTACAGACAAGAACTACCTACGGCCCAAAGGTGATCAGCAGATTTTGCTGCTAGAATCAAAGCTGCATACTCCCTTCACAGCAATATCTCTTCTAATCAGAAAGGGAAGAAAGGCTCACCAGGCTGGTATCATTAGGGAACACACCCCCTCCTTAACAAATATTTCCTTTTTGTCCTTCTTCCTTCTCCTCTAAATCAACTGCTCTTAGCCCCAAGAGACAAATTTCTATAGGACTTCATGTAACAGCTATCCAAAACAAACAGAAAAAGCTAAACCCAGTAAGACTTGATCAGCAGCTAGGTCAGGACTAATAACCTCCATGGAAGAAGAAAACTAAAGTACTTTCAGTACTGGTAGGGCAACTATGAGAGTAAGGACTGCTGGCAAGGGCTGAGGTACAGCAGATCTCTGTGCACAAGCCACAAATGACAGCTCTGGTTGCCCCACTGTAGATAGTACCCCAGTGGATCTTACAGCCATGATTGACAATAATATTAAAATGGGACATCCCTCCCTGCAGGCTGCTACTTTAAGTGTCCTCTGAGCAACAGTATGCATACCATAATGGGCGAGCATAAACATTATCAAAAGAGGAGCTGTGGAAGCCAGGCTGAATGCAGGCATACGCTGCCTGAGAGACCACCAGATACAACACAATGCAGTGTCCTGCTCAGTTCAGAAAGACATGTTCCCAAGCATGTGACACAGACACAGAATGCCACTGCACAGAGGATGCAGCCTGCATGGATGCACTGATTTTGACCCCGTGAACACACTTGCACTGTGATAAAAGGAGGGAGATGCTGCAGATGGGGAAGCAAAGTCTCCACGTTTCCATGGCACATTAGTTTGAGGGGTCCCGCAGGGTAGCATGAGGAGCATGCATCATTTTCAACCTGCCAGTCCCAAATGTGCAAGGCATTGTGTGACAAAGACCCAAAATTAGGCACATAAAAATGATTAACTTTCAAATCCTGGGGGTTTCTCTCTTTGGTGTAAACAGCTCTTCCTGTTCCTGCAGCTTCATTATTCTTTGCTTTTGAGGGAAGCAGATTTTGATGATTCCAGTAGAAGAGCACCAAACTTTGGATGGGAGTCAGAGCTTTGAAATTAAAGTGAACAATGCCCCCGCAAAATGAGGTACAACTGAGAAGCACAAGCACAGTCACAGCACCCTTTTCTTTTGTAATTTTGCCTTCAACATGCTCAAGCTTCTCAGAGAGGAGGGAAGGCACACAGACATGGCTTCACCATGGCTTTGTTGGGATTAGCAAATTACATGAGTATCACCCTCCTCTCTCCCTGATCTCCCACTTTTCACCCTCTGGGTAAAAATCATCCCTCTTCTACCCTCCCCATCACACTCTTTCCCTCTCAGATGCTCTTCACCGTCTCAGCCTTTTCCCCACCTTTTGCCACCTTCTGCCCTCTATGCAAGCCCATTCCCAGCCTTTCTCACTGCTCTCCCCCTCCTCAGCCTTAACTCCTCTCTTTCTAACCCTTTAGCCCTAACAACTTTCTCTGCTCTCCTCACACCTACAGCTGTAATTCCATTCTCTGCCCCCCTCCTCCTCCTCTCCTCAGCTGTACTCCATTCCCCAACCCTCTTGTTCCCTCAGCCCCTGTTCCCTGCCCCACACCTCACTTTCCCTCCTCAGTTCCCATGGAGGTGTTTCTTAGGCTCTCCCCACTTCACTCTGGAATCATTCCTTCCACTATGCCCAGCTTGCCACCTTTCGTTTACATACAGTCAGGTCTTCACTCCCCAGCTTTGCTTCTAGATCTGCCACGTTTAGAGTCACCGTGACCTACTTAGGATCCCTGACCCAGTTATAGCAGAAATACCAATTCTAAACACTTGAGAAAAAAGGGCAGCAGGAGGAGGGAAATATTATCATCGTTGTTTGAAATAAAAACAAACCTACCAGCGCAGGGCTGCTGAGTTATTCCAGCTCTGGCCATTCCCCGGGGAAGCAAGATCAGCAGTTCACTTGATATTGCAATGCCAGTGTGGCCATGGATAATGCAGGTCTAGAAATTATCTGGAAAGATGGTCTATGGTCTCTTGCCAGCATCCCATTTTCTCTTCCTTATTTCAGCCTCTTTCTTTTTGGCCTTGCTCACCCAGGTATTTCATAGCAAATCCGGTTTTTCCCACTACTCTCACCAGTCTTCCTTGCCTGTGAATCCAGCCTACAGCTGCAGCCCATTTACTCAAGAACAGCATTTCTGCAGCTGAGCTTCATTTACAAATCAAGCAATGCTCTGCATCTGTTTGGTTGACCTCCTCAGCCCTTTTATTCTACTTCAGCTATTGTCACAGCTGTCTTCTCCCTTCCACTCCAACCTGTGCTATTCACCCACCTTGCTTCTCTACCTAGCTTGGTGTTGTAGTGCTGCCTCCTCTTTACCAGCTCTGGAGGTGGTGTCAGCAGTGCTGACACTGAGCTAATAAACCTGACTGGAAATAGATGTTCTCCAGAACTAGTCAGGGGGTCTCTGGGTTAGCAATGCCCATTCACTCGAGTGCTGCGTACTGTGCTCATGGCTTAGCAGCCAGGAACCACTGCTCTGTGATTCACTCCCAGCTAAGCTTTTATTTTAGTCACTGTTAATAGATTTCCCTGTAGCGTTTGTATTTTAGGAATCATATTGGCCCCATAGTTCCATGGATGAGTTCATTAAATCAAATCATGTCTCCTTACAGCTGATATTTTGTGGTGCTGATCCTCGCTGTATAGGGCCAGGACCCTGACTGACACTGGAAGCAGCCTGCTCTGCACCCTGAGCTCACAAGGTTCTCCCACCACCACTACTTCAAATCCTGCCAAATATTCCAGCAGAAGCTCCCCCTCCATTGCCAAAGTCCCATCAGAAAAATGGACCCGAGCGCACCGTAGGCCTCCCACAGTTCCACCAGATGCATTTATACAAACATGAGAGCATAGTCATTCTGCATCCATTTACTGTGATTTTGTACCTGTTTGCCAGCTTCAGCATAAAACACCTTTTGGCTACTGATTTCCTGGGTCATGCACTAATCTACTGTGCAAATGGCTTTGGAAATTTACTGTGGAGCCCCCAAATCCCTATGTTGTCATCAACCACTGCCTGTGAAATGTGCACTTGTGGATATACTAAACTGCAGTTTGAGCTCCTGCATTTCCTTTGTAACTGATTTCTCAGATCTGCCCTCCTACCTGTTGGTTTTCTACTCCTCACTGTACTGTATTCTACATTTGGGCATGGTCCTACAAAGGCACTGCTAACCCACAGTCATTTCAACCACCCTCGGTTTTGACTAACAGCATCACTTGCCTCTCTGCTGTGTCCCCCCATACAGCTCTGCTCTCCCAGCCTACACTGCCACCTGCCAGCCCAGCCACAGGCCTCCACACCACTCTCATAATGCTTCTGTCCCCCAAACTGCATCACATCACGTTTAGTCAGATCAAGATCGAATTCTTCTAGCATGCAGGACTGACATGTAGGGTCTGTGATTTCAACAAGTCCTGAATTCTGAATACACTGAGAAAGTGCCTTACACTTACAGCCATGGGCAGGAACACCTTGTGTTAGCATCACCCTCTACCTCCATTTATAAAGTACCAAGAAGCGGTTAAGACGACTGGAAAAGGACAAAGTTGTGCCTGCACAAGCTATGTGCTGAGGATCCCTGCCAGCTTCTCAAGACAATATAAAACCAAAGAATTAAGACAATTCCAGACATGCTGATTATGTTTGCCATTGCAATTTCTGATGGGATTTTCAGATGTCTCTGAGCATTCTCTACCTGGCGTGTGTCAGCCACACTTCACTGCTGCTTTTATGTTATTAGTATTGACAGCCACTCAGTTTAAATGCAGGTTAGGATTGAAATCCTGTCTGTCTGCTTATCTCTGCCTTTTTATCTTGTTTGTTTCCGTTCATTACGGAGAAATCCTCCTTTTCATCAGGCCCCTTTGAATACCTCAGCAAACATGCAAACACAATGCTAAATGGATTAACTGGGAGGTACTGCGGTCGGAATCCTGCCTGAATAGATGCTCCTGGATCAATCAGCTCTTCGTACCAACACTAATGGTTTGAGTTCCTCCCAATCTTTCTGGGGGTTCAGCACAGGTCCAGTAGCATTCTGAGTATAACCCTTTCCTTTCATTAAAGGCAGAAGGGGAGAAGAACATCTGGTCTGTAAGAGGGAGCTAGTTACTTGGTAACATTATGAACCGCTGCAGGATTTTAACACATGGCAATGGCAAGGGAGTGGGTGTGTCACGACTGCAGATTATTACGCCAAATTTTATCATCTCACTTCTACCTTGTCCTCTCCCCCATTTTCTGGTTAACAGCCACATGTTGGGAACTGTCATATTGTTCTCCTGAAAGGTGGTTGGGGCAGAGACTATCTTTCACTTATGTGCATACAGAGAGCTTAGCACAGTGGCACTCAGGTCCCAAAAGGAGACCTCCAAGATGTTACTGCAATATCAATAATAGCAATAATGCTCTTACATTTTTAGGTCCTTACAGGACATTTTCCAGACATGAATTTAGCCTCCGAACATCCTGTTGGTTGCTGTCATTGTCACATTATCCATCTATATTATACCATTTACTTCAGTATCTAGTTCATTGTACAGCTGAGACACCTGAGGCAGAGAGAGATGAAGGCATCCCTATATCACAGCACCTTGCACAGCCAGAAAACTCTGTGTCCAAACTGGCACTGAGCACAGGTTTATATGTCCAGCTGGCTGGGAGGGCTTATGAGCTGGCCTGCAGTGCCCTGCTGCTGAACTGCTGCCATGCTCTCCACAGAGCTCTTCTCTGCCCCAGACCAAGCAGCACAGGACAGCAGTCCTTTTGGTGGCTCCGTGCCCTACACCCTGGATAGTAGAGAACTGTCCTCAAAGACGCCCTACACAGACTGGCAGCAAACAGCAGAGGCAGGGGAGGCATTTTGATTCCAGGCCCAAAGATGGGCAGTGGGATGACCTCTGCTACTTAAAGCCTTCTCTGTAGACCAATAGCATTATGGGAGAGACCATCTCAATTTTCTTCATGGCAATGGAAACCCTCCAGAATGAGCAGCAAGGCCTATTCAGCTCTTGACCTTTGCTAATATGGACAAGGAAGTTACCACAATGCACTACAGTTATAAGGGCTTTGACACACTGGAAAACAGGAGGAGACACCACTAAATCAGCTGACTCCTGAACCAGTCATTCATTCTGATGGAGTCTACAATAACAACTGGACCAAGGCTTGCCTTGGGACATGCCACCCTATTTCTTGTGGAGACATACTAAGGATGCAAACGCTCACCAGAGCCACTAGGTTAAACAGTGTCTCACTCTGTGCTAAGGTGAGTGACAGAACAGAAATTCAGCTTTCCAGGGAAAGTGAAGAGAACAGTATCGCTGGTTTGCTCAGCACCATGATGGTAAGTCAGATACCCAGATGCCTACTATGGCTGGTGACATATTCCACACTCCAAGTGCTCACACATGATGCTATCAGCCCTAGCAGAAAACAATTTTGCCTCAAACTACACAAAAGGAGGTGGTTAATGACAGAGAATAAAACAGCCCGCTACAAGGAAGTATACTTGCACTTATACTGCTTAACAGCTATACAAAGGGTCAAAGATTAAGTACAAGGCCAGCATAGGTACTTCTATCTAAACAAACCTTCTCTCTAAATAAAAGACTTCATCCAAACCAAAGCTACATTAATATTGATGCTCTCTAGGTCTTTGATTACTACTGAACACTAATTATGCACCAGCTTGTCTAGCATGTGTGTGAGTCTCTTACTCTTTAAAGCTAATATACAACTTTCTGTAAGCCAGAATGTGGCACAAGCCACCCACTCCAGGAACCCAAACCACTGGGAGTGACAGTCCACTGCATATTGTTTTCTAAAGCATGGGTGAAGCACGCGAAGTGCAAATTCAGTGCTTACAGTAATATAGCTCATGAATGCTATCTGCAGGCTCACCCAGCAACACTGAATTTGCTTGCTTTCTTTCAGCAGCTGAATATGCACATCTGTCTCTGAAAGACTGGTACATGTAAAAAAGCTATAAACTGCATTGAATGAAAACTGTTGGTGCATCACTTGATGCCACAGACCATCTAGTGTGAACCATCCATACGCGCTTGCCTGGACTGGGCCACTGGATATAAGGAAAGCAGTTCCAAGTAATACAGAAGTCACATAACGAACCAAAAACATGTGGCATTCGGGATATAGACACACCACAGCTGTTGGCTAACTGAAATGCCCCAAAAGCTTTCTTGCTACAACAACTATTTAAAAGCCCAACAAAGGCCACACAATTGGAAACACGCTGTTCACAATTCAATGTGTTTAATGAGGGCCTAGTAATGAGCACTGATGCTGCCTAGGGGCATGGTAACAGAACAACTAAATTGGCGATTTTGAATCTTCTTTGTAGGAGAGCAGGCATAACAAAGCTGTTACAAGAAGAGGGGACAACTACCAAAAAAGATACATGTGAGTGTAGGGTAAGACAGGTGATGGTCTGTGAGCTCTAGGAGGAGTTGCAGAACACAGAAGCCCTAGCCATGGTTACTCACCAGATCATAGCATTTCTTAGCTTAGACACATTACACATTTGTGGAGGAAGGATACAAAAAGCAATTGCTTGTACTTTGCACAAGTATTAACTGACGAGGTATGTGGTCAGGCTAGAAGATGTGACCTTGCATTTCAAAAGCAACCAGGACAGACAGAGACCACCTTGGGTTTTACCTTGAGTAGTCCCTCCAACCTTGATCAGCCATTTTGATTATTCTTGAAGTTCTCTTTCACCTACATATTAACGTCTTGATGATGAAAAGTGACAAGCTGCCTGACAAACAAAAGCAAAAAAGCAGATCCCATCAGAGCAGAAAGAGGATGCCTGTTACCTGCTCGTCTACCATGTCTGAGGGTAAAAACCCATCCCCAAAGTGGTTAATTTCTATCTAGCTATAGAGGCATATTGGTGTCACAGGCAAAAACAGTTCACTGATTTGGGGGGATTTTCAATCAATTTAATGTACTGCCAATGAACAAAGTTCTAAGTAGTGATTCTGGTAGTGAAACAAACAAACAGGCACACAGGGAAAACACTCCTCTCTCTGCCAAACCTCTCCTCCCCACCTTCTGCTCCCGGATCCCCTCCCTAGACATTATACTCTGTCCCCTCTCAGGGGCTGCCCCTGAGCCCAGGGGCAACACAGGAAAATGGGGTCAGTGCCTTGTGCGTCCTCCAACAGCAGCAGCAGGCCCCTCAGAGCCGTACCTCCCGGCCCCACGGCCTCGGCTGCTGCTCTCCTCTCCCCGCCTGCTCCTGCGCGGTCTTTCTTTCTCCTTCAGCCTCCTCTCCCCTCCTGCTCTGGCCATACCGTTCCCTGAGCACGGCCCTTATCGCCCTTTCTAAAATACGCTTCCACAGAGGTGCCGCAAGCTCCCCCTGCGGGCGCAGCCGCCTCCCGCCGCGGGCCGCCGCGCGGCCGGCTGGAACCGGCTGGGACCGGTACGGGGCAGGGCCGGCCTCCACCTACAGGGGGCGCCCTGCAGCTCCGCCACACGCCCGCCGACCGCCTCCGCTGCAGCGGCAGAGGCCTGCGGGCCGCGGCCTGGAGGTGCCGGTGCCGCCGGCCCGTCTGCCGAGCCCTTAGCGACGGCGTCGCTGCCCTTTCCCTTCCCGCCGAGCTGGGCACCCCGGCAGGGAGCCGCCAGCCCCTGCAGGCCCGCTCCCCGCCTTCCCCCTCGGGCATCTGCAGCCCCCTGGCCCCCGGGTGGCGGCACGATGGATTTCAGGAGCGGCCCCCTGGGCCGCCGGTCACTCCTGCTTTGACCGATACATACATTTTCTGCCCATTATATGTATATATTGGTTTTCAGGGGGAAAAGCATTTATTGCTTTTAGCACACTTAGGAGTTTAAATAAAAACAAATACATCTATATTGACTGTAGTTATTATGCTTGGTTTCATACAGCGTAAGTGGTTCAAATAAAAATAGATTGGTTGGAGTGAATGTGCATCAGTTCCAATAATAACACAGGCAGCTTCAAGAAGCATATAAGTTTCATTTAATGTGCACCGGGCTTACAAAGAAGAGGGAAGAAACATCGGTTTACAGCAGCTTTTAGTCTACATTTTCTGTCTAAAGGCTTCTGCGTTTACCAGATTTCTGAAACAGAATGAGAGTCCATAAACAAGTGGAGAGAGGAGTTTATTAGGAGGCCCAGAGGGGTATTACAAAGGGAGAAAGTGATCTACAATAAAACGTGACTCTGAGGTAAAAATTCTCACCTATACTACCTCTCAACGGTTAGTCCCCTCTGTGCGGTGTTATCTCCCCACGGGAAGGCTGGGCTTCAGGCTGGAGCGTACAAAACTTGGTATAACAAAGGATTGTGGGTTTTGAAACCTTCGGGGTTGGTTTTCAAAGGGAAAATTAAGAACAAATAGGAACGGGGAGCTTAACAACCTTGTTGGGTCTAGGCCATACTCCTCGAGAAAAGGCTACAGGGAACCAGCATACAGGAGGAGAGGGGGTGCCTTGGGCAGGGTGCAGCCAGGCTTTCTGCCCCTGGTTTTGTGAATCCAGCAGCTACTATGATCGTAATAGCTCCGGTGCAGATAAACAGAAAAGACATCTCTTTGAGATATCAAACTTTCTATGGAAAGCATCCAGGAAACAATCTCAAAAGCGGTCGATCACCAATCCAGGAATGGCTGCTGATGCCAAAGGGATCAGTTCAGTCCTGCATCTCTGTTCCCCAAGATGATAAGACAGAGCAAAGCTAGGACTGCAACTTAAGAGCAAGTATTGAAAAGAGACTTGTTCAGATCCATGGTGACTCACAACAGACTCTTGAAGCCATGGATTTACACCCCAGTCTCCAGTCATGATGGAGATCTGCTATGGTCTTACCCTGGGTAGTGCAGGAGGCATAATTGGGGGGCAAGAAGCCATTTTGAAGGTACCAAAGAAAAAGGCCCTTATTTCATGGTCTTCGAGTCTATGTGTTTTACCTATTTGTCTCTTCATTCCTCAGATTTTTTCTACGTCTAGCAAAAAGGAGGACACTGCCTGTATGTTGGAACGCACTGCTTCAGCATGGGTTAAGATGTTAACCTACCCACTAACACCTGATGGCAATGAAGAGGGATTTTTATTGGGATAGAAACTTACTAAAGGAGAATGTTTTCACTGTGCCTTTAGGATGGGCCTTTGAGGTAAAGGATGGGATCCCTTCTCCCACCAAAAGCCCCTGGAAGTTCCCAGCTCTGGGGCCATCTGTCCCCCATGGGACCATCTGTTCCCAGTGAGCAACACCCCAGGAGAGCATGTTTACTAAAACTAGCAGATTGAAGCTTGGCAGGGTCTGCGAGAAAGCAATAGGAGGCCTTTAAATGCAGACTTTCTATTTGCAGTATGTGAAGCGTGCATGAGTGTGTTTCCTTCAGTCACCCATATACCACAGGGGAAAGCATTCAAAAACAAGACCTGAAATAGAAGAAATTGTGTGATTCACAACCCTGCCACCCTGAGTTGTATGCTCACCAGAAATCCCAGGCAAAGCAGCATTAGGTGTTACACACCCTCCACACTCATAGCTGCAAGTGACCCCAAAGGAAAAGGCTACACTATATACATACAACAATACATCATGTGCTAAAGGCATTTCAATCAACAGCACTCTTACCTCTAAATGGGTGCTGTTCCACCTCCACGCTAAGAAGGTTTGGTTCTGCTGACTGCGCCAAGTCTTCTGGTAAGAAACAACTGAGAGGACCAGCTCCCTCTGGTGTGCAAAGCACAGGCCTGACTGCCTGCAAGGATTAAGGCATGACATGTAAATACAGTAATATTAACACCGCTGTCCTTGGCCACATTTCTATTTCCCTGGGATTTTCAACTAAGAAAGTTCTTCTGTTCTGCTTCTAAAACATGTTCTGCTCAATAGTTGCCATGGTCGTCCCACAGATGTTCGTATTTCAGAGGTCACTGAATCAGGTTTTTGTCTATAGAGACAAAAAGGTGCATGAGAATTGCCAATTTTTGCCTGGGTAATATCTACTTCCCTGTCAGACAAATAGCAAACAGCTAAAAAAATTCTCAAGAAATATATTTCTGATAGAAATATTTTTGACAAGTTTCTTGATTTTTTTGGTAAGATTGTCCAATATTTTTATATATTTTGGTGGCTACTGAAAGAAATAAAAACAATAAAATGGGGGGGGTTTTAAGCAAGAATGAAAAAAAAAAGAGGATTTTCTTTGTCAAAACCCAAAAGTCTTGAAGACAAGTGTCAGTCAGAAGAGATAAGTAAAAATTTTAGCATGGGAAAAAGCTCATTTCATGATCAGCTCCAGCCATTCCCTTTTGCACCATGTTGGGCAGGTGGACTGTGTGATACAAATAGCAAACAGGTTTTCTGTGTGTACTCATGTCTCTCTCTAGTGGAAAGCCCTCATCACTACACAAATGCAGATAAGAGGTGTGGGATCAGACAGGGGAGACCTGCTCCCCACCGACACACTGGCTCACAGGGGCTGATGGTGCCCCGTGCTTGGGGCAGAGCTCTCCTGCCTTGCACAGGAACCCATTCCTTTTGCCCCTTGCCCCCAGGCAGGGCTATGCTATGGCTTAATGTAACCACAGTATTTTGGAGAGGGGGAGACATTAGTGTCACACCCAGAGCTAAATCAGTACCCAGAAAGTGTAGGCATTTAGGGATTTGAGTCAGATCCATTTGCACTAGGAAGCAGGACAATAATTAAGAAATCTTCAAATACCTTGTTAAATGCATTTCCAGGTAGGAGCTACCCCACAGAAAGAGAGAGGCATCATCCAAATTCTCGTAGCACACCCTTGGAAGTGCAGCCAAATGCCCATCAGCTACCAGCCTACTCTGCCCAAATCCTCCTAACCCCTACAGACAGGGAGGAGAGGTCTCCCAGCAGAGCCCGCTGGGCTCAGCTTGCCAGTCCCTGCTCACATCCCTAGGAAGCCACCCAGAGGCTTTGCTTTAGGCTCGGATGCAGCGGTTCTGAGCCCACTGGCGGGAGGCACACGCAACCCTGACCCTTATCGCACTGCAGCCAGTGCTGCTGGAAAGCACCCAGGGCGAGTGGCAGGCGGTCCAGCAAACAGTGCCGTGCTTCATGCTGGCAAGTGCCAAGCAGAGGCAGCCCACCGAGCAGATGTTGCGCTTGCACATGGCTGGATTTTCCTTTCCATGGTAGACAAATAAGCACCATTAGACTGGCAGAGATGGGAGCTGTACAGCATGGAGAGGGTGGATCATGCTTTGCCCTCTCCCTCTGCAGAGCCAGGGGAAGCCAGGTGCTCTCTGCTTCCCAGGGAATTTCTCCCTGCATTGCTGGGCCCAGCTCAAACATGCTGCCCCCATTTATTCACAAAGGGGCAAGCAGCCCTGCGTCACATTTGCACAGGATGACTGTGGAGCACTATTAATCTGGAAGCCATAGAGCCAGCAGAAGGCATCCAGGGGCCCTGTGGGCAGCCTGGATTTGGACTGGCCACAGACTGCTTTCCAGCACCCAGGGACCTTCTCAATGGCAACACTGGCATCCATCCCTGTGTTGTGCTGAGCCTGACAGCATTGCCCCAGAGAAACCATGGGATGGCTGGAGGCTGCAGGAAACCGCAAGGGCTTAGCTGCACAGCTGGGGTGAGGAGCCTGTGACAGCGCCTAAGACCCAGATTTCCTTAGGAGTACCAAGTCACCCAAGGTTTCCCTGCTGCCATGTAGTATGAAGAGGATATTCTGGCCTGGAGGCTTCCCACTAAGCTGTTCATCTCCTACAGCGTTGCCTCAGTTTCACAGAGGTGGAAACTGAGAGGCACTGAAAGCAGAAAGCCTCCATTATAACTGCGAGATGCCTAACTGCAAGCTGACTTGATGAGCAGATGTGTAGAGCCTTGCTGGGTTTTTCTGATGGAGGGGCATCTGCAGGTGCTCCATACTTGGGTTATCACTAATGAGGCACTCCAAATAACTGGGCACTTTTGAAAAATCTGGCCTAAATTATGTGCCTGGGGTAGCAAAGTGTGTGCGCGGTGTGTAGCAGTCTTCAGGTAGTTTCCCAGATCTAACCACTAAGCCTTCTTTTCCTGTGAACCCACCTTTGACTGAAGACCTTGTTCTCAGTGGTTTCCATGCTTACACTAACCTCTGTTTTAATTCTGTGTAAATATATTAACATAGATTCCATGCTAGAGATCAGTATTATGTTTCTAAGTAATTGTATTTCTAAGTATTTGATGTATGTTGGGAAGAGGGCAGTGGGTGCAAATGGGTAGTACGGACACCACGGCCCTTGAGCTAAGCAGCACCCACAGTGCCCTCTGCTTATGCTCAGCAAAGCTGAAGACTGTAATATACTTTACATGGGAGAGATGACTATCACATATCAAGCATGAGCTTTGCATCAGGGAGTAACAGGCATAAAGCTATTTAGTCATTTCATTTAAGATACAACGTCAAGGGGCTACTCAAAACAAGACAAAAACATTTCAGAGAAGTCTTGAAACTTCCCTTGCCTTGTCTGTCAAAAATTGGCAGAAAATCTAAGTGGTACCTTTGATTGCCTAATTTGTAATATGCCTCTAACACAGGATGACAGCAGTGACTGTCAAGGCGAGTGACTCCTTTCTTTGAATGCAGTATTTGTCTTTTACTAATAAGCTAATTGATTGAGCTTGGCTGTTGGAAGCCATGAGTTTTGTCCACAGTGAACCCTGTATGTATTTAATACCTATCAGCTAGAGGTCAAAAATGAAAGGTATTTTATCTCCTCGTTTCCTTCCCAGTCAGAACTATTTTGAAGTGATGGTTTTAAAGGCCCACATCACTTTTTGTTTCCTAAACAATTTTTTTCCCCACATTCTTTCAGTTACACTTTATCTCCAGCAAGATCTAAGCAGCAGCTATCGAGCCTGACTTTAAATCTCATCCAGCCCTAGCTTTCCCTGTGGCCACAGAGGGAAATCTTTAGTGCCAGCCACTCTGCTGCTTCACCTCCTGACACAATATTATTTCATCGTAACCTGTCCAGTGAGCAAATCGCCTCTTTGGCCCCCTCGCCGTTTCTGCATGAGGGCTGGGCTATTGATTGTGATGGTGTGACGGTGTGCGTGGGGTGATTCCTGGAGAGGAGGGATCGATGGGAGCATAATTGCTACCTCACCAGCAGCAATCGGGGAAGGGGGGCTGGAACACAGCTCAGCAGCAGAAAAAAGCTGACACTGCTTCTGGAGCATCTTCCTTCTGGCTGCAGGGTGCCCCACCATGGGGCAGGGGATGTAGCTACGCTGCTGCCGTGCGAACAGGCAGCAGTTATTCCGAGGCAGTGGGTTTGCAGCCACTTATGGAGAAGTAGACAGCTGCAGACGAGGGGAGAGAATGGATGAGGGCTTTGCATCTAGAAAGGAGGTACCAAGGGAAGGGTTGGTAGGGAGAGTGCCGTGGAGCTGCAGGTCAGTTACTCCTCCAAGTTGCATGTGCATTGCAATTGCAGAAAATAAGTCTGGAAGGGAGACTGCAAGGGTTGTATAATCCATCCTCCTGCCCCAAGGCACGACCAGCTATACTTACACCATTGCAAGGCTGCAACCCTGGCTCAGGACAGCACATAATGGTATAAAATGGACCAGAATCTAGCATTCTTATCTTTAATATGAGACTGTAAGCTTCAAAGACTAGCATGCAGAGCGACCAAAATCATGACAACATATTACATGTCAGAGAGGTCCATTTTATAGGCAGCACCTCTGCATTAAAGAAAACACAGGAATATTTCCATTATCCAGATAAGCAACTAATACCTTTCAGTGTTGTGCTAAATTCTTGCTCAATTCTTTGATCGCTAAACAGCTGAACGCCACTAACTCAAAACTGGCCTGGAGTATAAAATAAGAATTAATTTTCTGATGACTTGGAAGGTGAAGAATCCACAGTGCTGATCAGAGCAGTGGCAGTTACTCAGTGGGTAATGCTGGGGACCTCATTTTTCCACTTTGTGCCTCCATTTCCCCACCAAATAAATAGGAAAAACAATGCTCATTGGTTAAATAGAGATGCTCAAATTGGTTAAATTCTCTTAAACACAAAAGACTGATTTTACTATCCAAATTAATATAAATGACAACAAATTTATTTCCAGAAAGGCCTGACATGAGACATCAGCCAAAGAAGGAGCTGATTTCATCCTGGGTATGGCTGTATTACAACATATCAGAAAGAAATTCTACTCAAGGAGAAATGAATGGCCTTTGGAAGAGACTGCTTTTCCTTGCATAATAGGTATCATGACCTAATTAAGTGAAAATGTTGGCTGGGTTTTAATTTTTCTCATTTATTGTCATATTTATCCTCTTAATTTTCATCCCTGCCTATCATCAGAAGACTCTCACTCAATAAATAACAATAATGCTAAGCATTTAATATAGGGCTTTCAAAGTCCTTCATACTAATAGACAGTGTCTTATTCTCACCACTGGACAAATAGGGAAACTAAGGCATGCACAGAGGGAAAATACCCATTTGACAGCAGGGGCAAGCATGGAGTCCAACAATGTAGGGCAATTTATTTGGGTAATATTTCTGAACTGCTATGAAGATGAAAAGTCCTAGATATTATCCTTTTTCATATGATGCTTAGCTCATTGGCTTCAATTTCAAAGGGTCTTGTGAATGCAGGCGTGTAAGCAGTGGTTCCTGCAGTCTGCACCACTGCCACCTCTGCTGGGCTTTCCAAGTACAGATGCAAATTCAGACCTGCCAAACATGTCAAACTCTGGAGAAACTTAGCTACAGGTAACTCCAGCACATCCCCTATGTCAGAGACACGAGCTGCTTCAGCCACGACTATGATAGCTTCTCCTCCCCATTTAGCACCTTTCCACACATTGGCTTGGATGTTACTGCAGCTCAAGGAGAAACTTTGACATGGTGCTCCCATTACATCCATATTTGTGGGTGACTCTCCATCACTGACACGGCTTGCTGTTGCACTTCCAGCTTTACAGACTCATCCAGGGAGTAAATGCAGGTGATTTATTGTCTGTACGCCTGGTGACAGCTGGGTGCTCTCATGCACTCACACAGCCAGGGATGGAGTATTTTTTCTCACCTCCAATCAATCAACAGAAGTCTCCACTACAGGCTCACACCAGTGATGCCCAGACAGGAGCAATGGTGGTGGCAGAACAGGGAACCAAGATACAAGCAGGACTGTGAAAACGACTTCTTTGCTCAGTGTGCTCCCACAGCAAGGAGTGACTGGGGCCACAGCATGGACTCAGAGGCATCCTGCAGGTAACATCTCCTGGGGCCAAAATAAAGCTAGATTCAAACTTCTTCAGGGTATAGTATTAGACCTGGGGATCCGATCTCAGCCTGTTTTTGTCAGCAGTTACAGTCATCAGATTTTTGACTGCAAACACCAGGGCATTTCCATAGCTGGAAAACCTTTCCCAAGCTCTGTATGAACTGCTGCTATTTTTAGTACCTCAGTGGAATATTTTCCAGACTTTGCCTCAGAGATAGGTGTAAGCCCAGGGGAGCTTCCACTGGAAGCCCGGCCTTGCAGGAATTGAAGCCTGCTTTCAAAAGTCAGGTACACTGCGGCTAAGTCACATCCACTTTCTTCTCTATTTTTAAATCCATTGCAATGTCACAAATTCATATCTACCACATTGACGATGCAAAATCATGGCACTATTAGCACAATGCCAAAACTCTGAGGCTAGAGCTTTATAGCAGCTCTCAAAATCTGTGTGGAAAACCACGTCTTCAAAATTCAACAGTGACCTCATGCCAGCAAGCAGACATCCAGCAGGCCAAGGGTCTGAGGTGACAGCCCTTTTTGCTTCCGAAGCACATTACTGCTTTTCTCCAGAGTACCAACTTTTCAGAGCTTTATGTATTGCAAAAGCCGACATTTGCTCTAAGTAAGTGCTGCCTTTGTCTCCCTGGCAGGTATCTCCAGTTCCACCTGGAAGAGGCAGCACCAGAAGTCCTGCTGTGGAGCGTCAGGCTTGGCAGAGGGAAGGGAAGCAGCGTTGGTCTCTAACCACCCACAGTGGGAGACACAGAAGCAGCTAAGCAAGGATGGCCAGTATTGAAACAGCTGCAGTGGGCTGAAGGAAAGCACCAAAACTTGGGCCTTTGGAGCCCAGCTTTCTTCCAACCTAATGTGCAGCAAGCATGGAAGAAAACAGGACCCAGCCAAACCTGAGCTCTGCTGTTCCCCTGCCGGAGAGCCTGTCTGCTCTACAGCCCACTCCACACACGCTGGGAAAGAAAGACAGAAATTGCACATGGTCTCTTGCATGAGGTTTAGAGATCTTTTGTCTCTTCACTTGTCACGTCACATCGTCCTAGGGACTGGCACAATATATCCCCATATGTGGGGATAGCATAGAAATGCAAAGTCACTTGCTAAAAAAGATTTGTTAACTCCCCAACTTCCCCAAGCTTCATCCAAGTCTGGCACAGACAGCAGCAGGGAGGGGAAGGAGGCAGGCATGTCACTTCATGTTTTGATCAAAGATTCAAGTTTGTTATTGATTCATCCAAGCCCATTTACCTCCCTCCCACCCCTGAATTCTTCCCAGCATCACTGATTCTGTCTCCAGTACTTAAACATCAAGCCAAAGAATTTCCTCTTCAAAACTGTGTGCTGTGAGAAAGCAAAGGCAATGTATTGCTCTGAGAAACTCCATCTTTTCCATCACACACTGGCCTCCTGCCTTCAGGCTCAGCTTGCAGCAGAGAACAACTTTGTCATCACTTGTAAACGAAGTGCTTTAATGCGGACATCACCAAGGGAGAATAAACACAAACCACAGTGCTGTTTCACAGAGTTACTTCTCTGATGTTCCCAACAGTATGTAGCACTTACGTGGTGCTTTGTCTCCTTAGATCTCAAGGCAGCAGACTTGCTGTCAACTTGATCGTGAAAAGGGCTTCTCCCCACACCTCAGTCCCAGAATGAGATTAACAGCTTAGAACAGACTTCAGAAAAGAGCAGTCAATGATGATAGGACTGAAGGAGCTGATTTATAAGTTAAAATAAAATGAGCTTGAAATAGCTGTAAAGCTCAGTTGATATACCCATGCTACAAGATGTTTGTGACAGCAATTAATATTACCACCATTAACTAACCATACATTACACATAAGATCCAGATGATAGCAGAATAAAAAGACAATCACCTCCAAATCTTGGGACACTCTCTGAAGAAGAGATAAGGTGTTATAGGAGGGTAAATCTAAATGGAAAAGAACAAAAAGGTCATAAAATAAACCTAGGGTGAATATTAGCATACATTTATTGGAAATTCATCTAGTACAGGAATCAGAACTGGAGCACATTTTTCCTTTATTTGCTACAAGTTGTTATAGTTTCTGAAGCTAAATAGAGGAAGATGCCCATGGCAAAACAACTACCCAGGCTGGAGGGGACTGTATGCTTCACCCATTAATAGGGTGACCAAGCTGTATCGGTCTTCTAGCAAAACCAAGCATAATTCTTCATGGAGATTTGGCAATGATCTCATACTCAATATCACATCATGTTTAGAGAAAAAATCCAAATCGATTGCTATTCATATATCAGATGGGCAAACAGACACCAGCTGCAGTGTCGCCCACTTACTCTGAATTAGCAACGACTGTATTGCAATTCAGCCTTTGAGCTTTTCTAAAATACAAGCAGGGAGAGACCATCATAATGTCTGTGATAATGACTGGGTGTGCAGATCATGGAGCTGAAAATTATTTCTCTTAAACTCCTTTCTTAGAAGAGGACATGTGTTCAGATTTGGCTGGTTGGTCTGAAACCGTGCCTGTGTTCATTCATCTCTGCTACATATCCAGTTTGTGCTCTGGGACATATCACCATGCTCATTTCAGTTAGACAGTATCACATCAAAGAGATAAAAATCACACCACAACCTTAAACTAACCTTCCACTGCTACATTATTTAATAATTTAATAACAATTATAATCCTGAAATTACAATTATACGATGTAGAAGCCTGGATAAGAATGCCAATTTGATTGCACACTCAAAATATCTCCACTTTTCAGAAACACAAACAAGTTTCTATTATAGGTTAACATTATAGGCCTCACCTAGCATAAACTGGCAACACCACTGTGCTGCACCAATTAATATCTACTGCAGAAGATGTAGCCCAGTGACTTTAAAATAATCAGATCAGCAATCCCATCCACAGCGCTTAGCAGAACCGTACACAGGTATGTATTACACATGCCCTCTCACTGTAGGTTATGTATTTATAGAGCAAGCTAACTGAAAGGAGTTAAGACTGTGCACTGTGATGCATTCAGTCCTTTGATGTGAGCAACAGGGGTGATGGTGTTGTATTGGAATCAGATATGAAGGCATGAACATGCAGACTTGGCTGACAGCTGTGCTCATAGTCAGAGACTCACGTAGTGCAGGATGTATGAGAATTTGTGGTTTTCTTGCACTGAGAAAAGACTTTCATCAGCCTCAGCTGAAGGCTATTACTGTCTGAGGGTAAGGGGGGGCATACGGATATCCATATAACATCCTTCCTTGCAGACTGCACCTGGTTGTAGTATGAAGGTTGGTATATCCCCATAACCCTATGGGCTAAAGCAGCAATTTTAACGGATGCCGAGTCAGATGAAAAGGAGTGCCCTGGTCTTCGACATTCAGGACCGAGCAACCGGTCAGCATCCTAGCCTCACAGGAAAGCTATAGGCACAGCAGGAGGTAGCCTTTCCCTTATGCAGCTAGACAAGCTGAACAAGAGAAGTCCAAGTCCGCATCAGCAGAGCACACCTTGGCTCCAGCCCTTAGCCAGCCTCCCACTCTTCCCTCCCATCCCACACAAGCAGTCCAGCACGTACAAATACCCACGTAGGCAAAACCACAGCCTGTTGTATTTGTGCAGGCTGCTCGACGCAGTCAAACATGTGGCTGCTCCAAGAGCGTGACCAGGTGCAATCAGGAGTGCTGAGCATTGTGGGTGTAGCTTTGCCTTTACATCTAATTAGCAATGCAAAGTTGCACCCGCAGCAGAGGCTGCCTAATGTACAAAAAAAAAGTGGCCTATTTTTTAATGCTCTTATTAGTACTGAATGCCTTCCCTCCCTACCCAGACACACGGCTGGGAGAGCAGGAGACAAGGGCTCTAGCCTTTGTGCATAATCAGGCGGGGCAAGCTATCTGACCCACACGTGCCTCCGCCTCCCCCCCTTCCAGTTAGTGCTTTCGTCATGCTGAGCTCCTGTGCTGTGGTTTCCAGGCGAATTTCCACTCGGTGCTCAGAGAGCTGAAACCTTTAGATTAATCCCAGATCTGTCAGCCTCCATCATTTTCAAGCAGGGCTGTGAGCTCCAGGGCACTCTGTTACTTTCTCTAGCACTGAGGAGCCTTAAGCCTCTTGCTCTCACTCTCCTGGAGAGTGGACAGCCCCATTCCTCTCCCTCCCCATCCTGAGATGACCCTGAGTCTGTGGCCAGTCTGGTTGTGGCAGGATTCACCGTGAATCAGGTGATTAATCTGTTTCCTCTCCCTCAATGAATTTTGATTTGATGGGCAAAGTTCAAGCCACCCAGGAGCCAAACACTGCCAGCATGCCCCTTGCTCCCTTACACATGGCTGCCCCAGCCCCTGAGCTGCAGCCGCTCTGCCTGGCACCATAAACCCCCTTGTTTGCTGCAGGTGTGGAAATAAGCCTAAATACCCCACACAAACTCTTTAACCATTTTACTGATAGCTCAACATTCCTCACTGGCTGAACTTGAGGTTTTGCTCAGATCTGGCTTTGGTTAGACTGAACCTCTCTGATTTGTCTGTCAGTGATTACCAGCCAGGGAAATTTCTTTCCCCCGCTCCAGCAGACCATGATTGCCAGTTATCTAGCCACCATCTCTAAAACAATGTTCAGCAGTCATTCAGGGAATTTGCATCCTTCTCTTCTGCTTACCTTCTGCCTTGTTCATTTTGCTCTACTCCAGGCAGCAGCAGTGGCTGCTGACCTGAGGCTGCAGTGCCTAGGACTAGTGCCTAAGACCATACAGCATGGTCCCCAAGCAATTTGTGCTTACAAATCATGTATGAACCATGGGGACCATGGAGAACACCTCCACCGAGCTCTCAACCTGCTGGAGATGCTGCATAGCTAATCCAGCACCAGCAGGACCCTTGTAAGTGGCAGGCATGGCCATCTGGAGCAAGCAAAAAGGAAAGAGGATTTGTAAAATTACTAATGACTGAATTCTGGGCTCAGTGCTGTACAAAGCACAGGCCAAGAACTGGTCTCTACCCCACTGACCTGTAATCCACCACGGCATTTCTTTCCAGCCTGTCTCAGTCTATGGAAGTGGGATATGCTTACTCAACCTGCTTTACTGGATTTCCTCCCTTGTGCTCAAGCATGGCATGGGATGGAAGCAGTCTGCGAGAGGCTGAACCCTGCAGAAGTCACCACTGGTAGAGCAAAACAGTCCTGGTCCTGGCTGCTCGGCGTTCACTGTGGCTCTCCATCATTCTGGCAGCTGGGAGGCTGGTGTGAGGAGCTGACCTGTACCAGAGCACGTGTACCCCTGTATGAGTCACCTGAAACCATCTCAATCCCAAGGGCCAAGGCTTCCCACATCTGTAAGAGCGCTGTGCTTTGACCCTGCTGTTGACAGGGAAGTGCTGGGCAAAGAGAGGAGCATGATGCCGAAGCCCATAGAGGAGTCAGGAAATGAAGTAGAAATAAAACACAGCGAAGGGCTGAAAGGTCTGTCTGTCCCTGAGAAAAATCCTTGCAGATGCTAAGAAAAGCAGGTAACAAAAGCAGAGCAGTGCTGGTAGCTGCTGCCCAGGACTCCAGGACTTTTTCTGGATTCCTCCCCTTCACACAGGCGCTCTGAGATGGGCTAAGGAAACCTGGGAGAGGCCCCATGTGCTGGGCACCAGGCCATGCCCCTGCCACCCAGCTCCCCTAGGAAGAAGAGAAATCCTAGCCAAGGGCCTTGACAGGGAATATTTGAAGCTCCAGGTACAACTCAGGAGGCAAAGTCCCATATATGCTGTCCAGCATGCTGAGGAAACCGCGGTTTGCTCTGACCCCAGAGAAGGTGATTACCCAGCACTGCAAGGAAATGTCCCAGCCCACAGCCCCTGCAAGCCAGCCACAATCCTGCCCTCTGCAGCCCTGCCGAGCAGGGACACCAGAGCTCCTCGAGGTGCCAGGCTCACTGCTTAAGCAGTTATCCTTTCTGTGAATACCTCCTCCTCATGTGTGGAAAGGGGAGATACTCTGGTGCTGGGTGCTGTGAAAAGAGTTTAACCCTTCGGCACGTAACAAATAAATCCCATTATTCCAGCTCCCTGGCTAGCGCTCCCTCCAGCCTGTGCTCCCCCAATCCCTTTCGAGAGCAGCTGAATCAATGTTTGACTTGTACAAACAGCCGCTTGACTGCAATTTGGAAGGGATTCAGATGGGGATTACGGCAAGGCAGTGGATAAAAATCTATTACATGGCAGTATTTATTCTAGATCCCTGTGGCACTCAGTGTGAACTCTGGCAGCATCTCCTGTTCCTTATTCAGTGGCACATGTGCAGGGGATTGAGAAGAATCATTTTCAGGAGAGCGTGCTGCAGAGCAGTCAGAGGAGAGGACCAGGACCCGGACTGAGTACACATTTCCAAGCCAGACTGACTTGGCTCTGCAGTGCATCCTCCGAGGGGGTGGGAACATCTTTAGTTTTGAGGAGAATTTGATATTGGTGAAATTGCATTGCTTTGATAGCCTAAGGACCTGTGCCAGCTCTGGTTTACCAAAGACCAATGGTTCTGGCTCAGTGCAGCTGTATCTGGGATCCAAATCCGATCCTGCCTTCTCTCTCTGGGCACAGAAAAGATCCGAGCCCCGAGTCAGCAACAGGAGCTCCCTGAGTGCAGGAAGCCTGCCTGATCTTGGACCACAAGAGCGACTTCTGCAGCAAGCCCCACATTGCTGCTCTTTACTTGTAGCCTAGCAATGAGAGGAGCAGTTCAGGCAAGGGGTGAGGGGGGATCTAAATAGCAATCTCTGAGATGAGATGACCCAGGAGCAGGACTGCAAACAACCCACTCATTGCCGACAGGGCTCACCACCAAACCACCACTGTTGGACCCGCCTGGCCAAGCTAGACAGGAATAGTCTCCCGAGACAGGCATCTGGCCTGAGTAGCCTCAGCCCTTTTCCAGCACACATGCACACAGTCCGCCAGCACAAAGGAGCACAGGGAGCGCCAGGGCAGTGCTGCGAGATGCTACTGATTTAACAGGCTGCGACAGGGCTGTCCAGCAGCAGAGAGGCAGACGAGCCACCGCTCTCAAAAAAGAAATGGAGGTACGGGAGGGGTCCAATGGGACTCAATTACCCATCCCCAGCTTTGCCTTCTCTTGTGTTGAAAGTACCAAATTTTCATCTGCCAGAGGTACGTCACGTGCCAAGGGAGACCAACCTCTCCACACAAGTGCTGCAATTTTTTCTCCGCAGGGTAATAGTGCTAAGAGCAAAATGAGCACCGGCCAAGGCCCCCTTGCCTTGCTGCCACTGACAAGGCAGCATGCAGAGGCACCCTGCTCCCTGGCAGCAGCATTTCTGGGCTGAGCGATGCAGAGATGACAGGAACAAATGGACTGGAGAAGGGCTGGAGGAGCCTGAGCCAGTTCGGGTGGCCTCAGCAATGAGGGACCTGCCCTGAGCACAGCCGCAGACTTCAAAGCCCAAAGTGGTCATGTCCTAAAAGCTTAACAACTCCCTCTGGGGACTGTTCACATGGCTGGATCTCTGCCGGAGTCGGCCCTGTGCCGGAGAATTAAGCTCTCCCACGAGGTGCTGGTGCAAATACAAGGTAGCAGTGTTCGCTAGCAGGGAGCACCATGAGCCTCCTCTTCCTCAGTTCTGTCCCTGGGCTCTGCACAAGTCACTGCTCTTCCTGTACAGCTGTACAGGTGACTGCCTGGATGGACAGGCTTCAAGTTAACCAGCATTGCTGGGGCATGGGATACTGGGTCATTTTCTCAGCTTAACCATTTGAACTTTCAGTTTAAATTTTGTTATCTGTAAACCAGAGATAAGCCTGACCTACAATGATGCTGGGAAACTTAATGAATGGAAAGCTTGCAATGCGCTTTAAGATCACTGGGGAGAAGATATAAAAGACAGGCAAAATATTGCAATACATGTAACATTTTATCAGATTATAACAAATTTTAAAGCACTTCATGCACCAATCTTATATAAAGATGTGCTTTATCATACATTATTTCTTACAGGACCCACACTGCATTAAAAAGAACTAAACCTCTGGAGGCGAACTAGGAAGAGGGCATAACTCACAGATTTCTGTCCCCTAGACTCATCCTCCACATGGTCTCTTTCCCCCCTTGTTTCCTCTTTTGCTACAACACACACTTCTGTTATCCCCCATTTCACCCTGTCTTCCTCCATCTGCTGGTCTGAAGTTATTGTTCACTGAGCTTTGTTTTCATGCAGAAGTCAGAAAGCATAAGAAGTAACATGAAGCCCTACAGGCAACCACACCGGGACGGCAGCATTCCCATTTTTCCCTTCAGATGCACTGACTGCCTTCAGGAGTGCGACTGGGCTATTGGGACTCTCCCAGCTTTGTGTGTCGCTTCTGTGGCCGCACAGGTTTTCTGCAGGGACCAGGCTGAAGTCCCCCTCAAGGAGAGCTTCACTTTTGTGCCACAGGAAAGCCTCCATCCCTATGAGTGTAATTTGGTCCATCCCGGTCCTCAGAGACCCTGGCTTACCTGGGCAAGCCCGGCTCTTCCACCCAAAGGGAGACACTCAGGCACTATATTATGTATTACTGCTAACAAAGTTGCTTGCTTTGTTCTGTTCCTTGGAGGAACAAATTATTGTCTCAGAATGCCCTTTAACAGTATTTGGCTTTGTTTATTAAATAATTATTTTGCAAGATAAATGTGGATAAGGGGCTCCTCTCAGGATTCCTTCTGGGAGGAGGGAGCATCAAGAGTCTCAGAGGGTAAAATGGGTATAGAGATCGAGGTTGGATTCTTATCCAGAACAGCATACAGCACTCATCCTTCCTAACAGTATAAAAGAGTTTATCCGCAGCAGCCAAAAGAAAGTGGATCTGACATGCTTAGGGGTCTTGTTCTCTTCTTTGCCTGGGGCCTGACACTCCGTTCCTCCTACTTGTGTAAAATGACTGCTTCCCAAAACAGTGAAAGGGGATCCTACAGGCTGCTGTATTGTTGCTGCTACTACAGGAAGAGTTTGGCAGGGCGGGAGGGGAAAGCAGTATGGCACCAGTATAGAAAGCCTTCAGCAGCAGTACAGAGGGAAGGGGAGAGGGGGAATCGCATGGATGGAATACAGCTAGGATTAGCCTGTTCACTGGTGAGCCTGCAGGCTGCATACACACCTGCCGAGCCTTTCTTTGGGTAAGCAAATGGCAGAGAAAATATAGATAAATGCAACAGGTTAAGCAGTTATGATTAGAAGTGAGCACTGTGGCCTATCCTGCAGCTTTGCAGGAAAGTCAAGACAGCCTCCAAACTCCGCCCCAGCAATGCTAGCAGAGTTTGGTGGGTCCTTGCAGTCAAAGACTCACAGGATCTAACTGACAGAGGTTTTAGAAGTGACCTGCCCGATGCATCCCAATTCCCCCTCTCTGCCCCTGATGCCCAGAGAAGAATAGGCAGGCGGGAAGTGGTGCTGCTCGCTTGCACAGCCATGTTGTACGAGTCAGAGTGAAGATGCCATCTCCTCTCTGCCCATGCACGTGGCTGGCATTTGAATCTGGCCTTTCTGGTCGGAGCCCACTGCAGCTGTCTGCAGAGAGAGATTCACCCCCATGGCATCCTTCTGCTGGGAGGGTGACTCCCTGGCCTCTCTCGGCTGGAAGCAGCTGTAAGAGAGGAATAGCCATCTCTTCCTGACATGCATGGGAATAGAGCTGAGAGGGAGTGGTGTGGATTCAGCCTCCAGCCACCTGCTGTACAGAAACGGGCAGATCATTACCCAGAGAGCTCTGTAATTTTGCTTTGCAAATGCTTGCCCGCTGGCGCAGAGCCTGAGGAGGAGAGGGGGGAGAGGGAGGCTGCTCACAGCTCTGCATGCCAAAAAGGCACTTTACCACGCATGAGGCCACTAACGCTTCTGCAGCCGTGAGACCTTGCAGGCTTAACCCTCTCTGCTGATCCTCAAGCCAGCTTTTTGTAAGAGGGGAAGAAGGAGTGGCAAGAGGGGGTAGAGAGGGAAAGAACAACAAGGGGCTGTTGGAAGCAGAGAAGAAAGAGCAATGCAGGGAAGGGAAGAGGACGTGATGGCTAGGAAAAGGGGTACATGGAGGCCGCGGAGGTATGTTGAGACAGGAGTCCCTGAAAGAGTTGACAGCATGAAAAGGAGAAGACTCCATCCCCAAGGTCTCCCAAGCAAGCAAGCTGTAAGCACCCTCTGGGAACTAACAGCAAGAGCAAGGAAGAGCTTGCTTGGGACTTTCTGCTAAATGCACTAAGGCTTTGCAAAGCCTGCTTCCTCAGGAAGCCTGGCTCACGTAGATGTACTGCTTGCAACTGCAGCAGCCTGCCATTCCTCATGCCTCCCCCACCTCCCCAGAGCTTTTAAATTTGTGGGCAAATTTCAGCTAAATCTTTGACATGGCTACATCTCCATCTGGTATTATATTTTTACAAGTTTCATGAAAACGGGCAAACAGATAGCAGAGAGAAGCCAAGTTTCTATGAAGGGACATGTGAAATGCCAATTCAACAGTATTATCACCCAGCAGAGAACACAAACAGGAGAGTGCTTCAATGAGTAAGTGTCACAACAAAGTTCAAACTCCAACTCTCTGAAAAGTAGTTTTTCAGCCAGCAATTGTGCAAAACCACAATGATTTGAGTAAGCTGGACCCCCAGGCTCTGTTCCATGCTGATGCCTGCTCTCCTTCTGGTTTTGTTTGAGCCCATTCCCTAGAGATGTCCCCTCTGAGGCATACATCAGAGATGGCAGCAAGCTGAACCCACTGAGAACAAGTGTAAACCCAAGTGCTCAGCAATCATCATCTTTGAAGAAGCCCTCCCTGCCCTGCAACCACTGAGCCCCCCCACACAAAACCAGAGGATGGCTGCATCCTACGGAGGATCTCTACAGAGATCTGTGCAGGGCTTCCCAGGCAGCAGGGCCTTTACTGCACCGTCTTGCATTGCACCAAAACCTGCTGCAGCTCTGACAGAGATATGGCCCAAGAGGTCATATGTGGCCAGGGTGCTACACACCAGAGAGGGAAGAGAGGGGGTCTACTGTTTTCCACAGTTCCCAGATAATCTTCTGTTTTCTGCTGCTAGGCCTATGCCCATCTGGGAAGAGGTTTTCAGTACAGAAGGGAAATAAGGCTCAATTGCTCACACCCACATCCAGCTCCCACCCACATCCAGCTCCCACTTCCCTAGCGAGCTGGGAAAGCCTGTTCCCTAGAGAGCTGGGAAAGCTGCTAAAGCACCTCTAGAAGTTCCTTCTACATTCACGTAGCTCCAAAAAGGGCAACCTTTGTGCTTTTCAAATACCATTCTCCAGCCTTGCCTTAAGGACTCTGGGTAAAGTAAGCAACTTGCCAACATCAGAAACATCTGAGAAAAAAATTGTAAGTCATGAGGAAGCAGCTCTTTGATATCCATGGCCAGATGCTTTCCTTTTTATAGCAGACCACCTGCTTTCTTCTTCACAGGTACCCTCAATTTCTAATAGTATAAGCCACAAGAAAACTAGATCCACTGTAGCCACCTGATCTATTGTAGCAGCAAACATGCATCCCAATTCTGCTGGCACTATTACACGTTCCAGTAGCACCCATGACTTACAGGATATTTACTGGGCTTAAAGTCACTTTAAGAAGCAACAGGATAACATTTTTTAATGTAATTTGATGACATTTTGATGAGTCACACTATTTTATCAGAAATTTGCATCATCCCTTATTTTTCTAATTATTTCTAAAAGTGTGCTATGAGTTTTTCAAGCATCTAATTAGGGAATCATTGCCCTGAAAAGCTCCAATCTGAGCCCCTTGATCCTACATGTATACCTGGAGGCTTGACTTCAGCATCAGGGCTTCAGATATGAAAAGGGACAGGCAGAAAGGGGACAAAACCCAGGATGACTAAGAGAGCATTCTACATGTTGGTTGTTGTGATTTTTAATTTTTTTTCTTCCTTTCTCCTGAATTTTCCATCCAGCTCTTACCACTCACAACATGGTGCAGTGACAGGTGAGCCTCTCCTTGGCAGAGCTGAGAAACTAAAAACCTTAACTTTAGAACTTTAGAAAGAGTCCCTTCAGTCACGCTACCACAGCCCTGTGTGATGTTGGAATACAGCTGGGAATTAATGGGTCAGAACAAAAAATATTCCCCAAACTGGAAAAAATTATATATTGCTGTTGATTGCTTCATTTCTTTCCTAAGTACAAGAGGCAGAGTTCTCATCAATAAGATTCCAAGAAAAGAAAAAAAAAAAAAAAAGAAAAAAAAAAAAGCTGAGACTTTCTATATTTAGTAGCTTCTGCATTTTGGCACATTTGCTTGCTAAAAATACCTAAATGCACTTATTGGTGGGGTGGGGGAATCAGTATTTCTGCTTTTTACCATCCAATTATCCCAGTAACAAGAGAGGTAGACAACTGCAATTTGAGATTCCCTGACAGTTGTCTGCTCAATGGACAGCATTAAAATGCCCATGTTTGCAGAAGGCGGCAAGGAACCCAATTAAGCAGGCTGCCGTTGTGGTTAGCACATTAGCCGAGGTGCTCGGCAGCATACCTGGGTGTGCTGATGCTCAGCCCAGAAAGCCAGAGTCTGGAGTTAAGTACCACTCCTCACCTGAGGCAGGGAGATGATGCCCACATCCCCCTCTGGCAAAGCAGCGTGGAAAGGGCCACAGGCCACAAAACCAGCAGCAGGGCATGCACAGGGAGGGAGGACATGCCTGGAGCAAGGTGCCTGCCCAAACTCTCAGCCCAGGACAACTCTGAGCAACGGGGATGCACAACCTGGTCCTCATTCCTGGATTAGGATGTAAATTATTTCTTTAGGCAATGTGGGACTATGCCTACTCTGTTTCTTTTAAGCACTGCCCCTACATGGTGTCTGTTAAGTAGTCCAGCGCCCAGCACAGGTGGCTGGAGAGCTGAAGACCTGAGCTGTGAGCCTCTTCAGCCTGAGACGGTTTGGTTGTCACAACCAGCCCTGTTTGGTGGCTGCATCTGTGAAGAAAGCTGCTGATGCTGCTGCGGAATCATGCTGCCCACATGCATTAGGGCAGGCAACCTGGCTCACTCAAGTCACATTTTTGGACCAGGACTTAGGGACAAGTTTCCTTGCGTCAGTTCTTAGGTTCAACCTTCTTTGTGTGTGACTGAGCATCGGGGTTTCCTGGGACTCAGTCTTCCCTTCAGTATAAATAATATAATTAGTAAATAACTACCTCCAAGCACAAAGTGGATTTTACAAGCATACATGAAGCTGCTGAGAGCTACTGGTTTAAAGTGCTGAGCCATATCCTTTTAACAGGAGAGCCCTGAACCTAACTTAGAAATTATTCTTAAAGAGAAGCATAACAACCAATATGGATTTGCAAGAGCAGCTCTAGTGATCCAGTTTCCTCTTCCAACAGAGTAACAGGGCTTGGGAGGCACCAGGTGCTATGTCTCGACTCTAGTGAAGCTTTTGACATTTTGACATGACTCATGATATTCAAGAAAAGATTGTCTAGGTGAACCTACTGTGGGATTATAACATTTAGTTAGAAAAACATTTCTTGAAAATAGTTATCATTATTTCATTGCCAGATGAAGGATGTATTGAGTGGATGCTACAGGTGTTCGTTGGAGGGTCCAGCACTAGTCAATGTTTCCATTAATGACTTAGATAATAGAATAAAGAGTGTACTTATTAAATCTGCAGATGACATCAAGCTGGGAGGGACTGAATATGCTGGAGGACAGAAATAGAATACGAGACAATCACAGCAAATTGGACAAATGATCTGAGAACACAAGATGAAATTCAACCAGGACATATTTGTGTAATTAGACTTAAGCAGGAATAATCAACTTCATAAATACAGAAAAAGGAATGGCCATCTAGGTAGCAATTCTACAAAAAGGAATCTGGAAGTTACTGTACATCACAGGCTGAAAAGCAGTAAAAACCATGTCTCACCACCACAGGACAAGCAAGTATCATACTGAGACACTAATGTCAGTGTGACAGACCTGTGATGTAGGATTTTCCCTGAAGGATTATGTCTTGTGTTGGGTGTCCCACTCTGAGACAGAGGCCAATTGGAGAGAGCCCAGGAAAGAAGAAGGTGTTTGGTCAAAGGATCCATGGCCAACCAGAGCAGACAGAACAGAGGGAGGATGTCTAGATAAAGAAGATGACTGGGGCAGGACACCGTAACAGTTTTCAAATATCTGAACAGCTGCTACAAGGAAAAGAATAATCTGTTTTCCATGCCCATGCTGAATAAGAGGCAATAAATTCAACTTCAGCATGGAAGATTTGGATTAATCTGTTAAGAATAGGGAAGCACCGGAATAGATTGCCCAGAGCTTAGTCAAAATACTGTCAAAGGCAAAGGAGGTGCAGCTGAACATGCCTGGGGCAAGGAGATGCACTAGATGATCTCTCAAAGCCCCTTCCAATCCTATTTCCTATAGCTTTTTTGATCAGTAGTAGCAAGTTTAAACAGAAGCTGTTCACAGAACTCTGCATTCCCCCTCCCTCGCATCAGATATTTTCCACAAAGGGAGAGTTTTGAAGTTTTTACAGTACAACAAAACACACACACCAGTTCCTACCCAGTTTCAGCAAAGCTATTTTCTAAATAAGCCAGACACACATATAGGTGCTCTCAACCCTATGTGGAACAGAGCTGGGGACATTAATCTTTCAGCAACAGAAACAGAGTCCTCTTCTAACAAGCCTGTGTAACTGTTCCTAGGGATGCCTACGGAGCCGCGGAGCCCTGCGGCTCCCTGCACATGCCTTCCTCGCTCAGTAGCCCCAGCTAGGAAGTGTTTACATCCCAGGCTCACTGGTCTGTGCAGTCCCAAAAATAAAGAGGTTCGGGGGTTTGTTTTGGTTTGGGTTTTTGATGTTTTCCTATGGAAACTTCTTATACATTAAATCTTATGCACCCACCTAATGAACTAAGGTCATGTCTAAAAACGTCATAAAACCCTAAAACCAGTATCAGTCTCAGACTCCAAGCATAGGACCAATGGCAACTAATGTTTGCAATGCCTGTATTTGAAATCAGCCCCCCATCTCTTTATGAGAAGAGGAGAAGCCCTTCTGCCAAGAGCTAGAGCTGTTGCAGGATCCATTGCGCAGGCAGCCACCACGCTGTTCTGCTGGAGGGCAGAGCAAACCCATGGAAATGGGAAGGGAGCATGTGCTGGGAATGCCATGCCCTGCAGTGCTACCAGATGAACAGGACACAGGTTATGGACATGTGTACTGCCAAGAGGAGAAGAAGTGACCACAGGACTGTAACTAGCAGAATTAGGGCAGACAAAGACATACCGCTTCCTTTTTAAGTGATCGTAAAACTTTTCTGGTGTTAAGATGATCAGGAGTGCTTCACGCTATGGGGACCCTCTCCCATGCCATAGATGTGTGTCCATAAGGACCCATGGCAACTGTCTCCACATTGAGAACATCACGCTCCCTATTCAGTCTGCCAGTGATCGGGATAATTAATGCCATTTCTTAGATCGACCATAAAGTCACAGACCAGCACCTAGCAAAGTCAACAAGTAACGTATTTTGATGCTAAAGAGCTTCTGAGAGAAGCTGTCAGCCAGCCCCGGTTGTCCCAGCTCCTCCTGCGAGGCCTCAGCTGCTGCAGGGTTTTCCTCCCTGCACTTGGGCTCTGTCTGCCTGGCAAGGGGCTAGTCCTGCCGCACACTGGGTGCACGCCACTCCCAGGGATTTACGGGAAATGAGGGCTCGGGGCAACCCCTTAGGGGCTGCCCAAGCAGAGCACGGAGTAATTTTGGTATGAGACAGAACGAGCTCCTGCTGGACCTCATCTGGGGAGATGCAGGTCCCTGCAGCCTGTTTGAGCGGCTCTGCCGCAGCGGCAGGGCACAACTACGCTTTTCTTATCAATGCACCCAGGCGGCGAACGGGCACCCATGGGGCAGAGGATGATCTCTGCGGCTGGCCATCCTTCCTCTCCCATCTCTCGCCCACGGCATCTCTGAGCAACGCTCCCAACGCTGGCTGTGCCCCTGCTGCTTGAGTTAATTACAGTAATTATACCTGCGCTCCTCAGCTCCAGCTCCCTTTTGTTGTCACTTCCCTGCCCGTTCATTTGCAAATCTAATCGCTCAGTAGATTTTTTAAAAAGAAAAGGGGTAGGGAGGGCAAAGATACAAATGAAGAAAGAAAGTATGATTCCTGCAACAACAATACAACGGGAATTGAGGAGCCATTGGGCAGTACCAGGTGTTTTATTTAGTGCCCCTGTGAGGGCTGCATGCTGCTCCTGGTTCTGACAGACAGGCCTTTGCTAGTCTACAGCACTAGACCAGAGTGGGGGAAAAAAGAAAGAATTGCCTCAGCCTCCCCCAGTGCCTGCCAAACTGCCTCGATCAAGGCTTACAGCGGAGCTCAAGATACTGCCTGGTGCTTCAGAGCTTACTTGCAGAAGGGCAGGAGAGCTTCCTGGGCACCCAGTGCTCCCAGCACAGCAGGATGCCCATACGGGCACCACAAACCTCCAGCAACCGCTCTTCTCCGTGCTGGGTGCTACCCATTTCTCGGGCAGGTTTCCTGTGGGCAAGGGGTGCTGGAGTATCAGTTGTGGAAACAGAAGTCTCTTTTCATGCCTGGGAGCGGAGGCTTTCCAGCAGTGACCCTGGAAGAGCCATTGCTAGAGGTGAGTGTGCAGTTCAGGTTGCCTGTCTGATAAGGATAGATTTGAGGTCAATCCTTTGAACAAAGAGGGGAAAAAAACAGGTAACCAGAAAAAAATGGGCAGAAATGTCTTCCTAACTGTTTTCCGGTGCTCTGAAGTAGAGAGAGCAAGAAGAGGAAGCCTGCGAGGTGCCCTGCCAGCTGACACTGGGACCAGTGTTAGATTACTGCCACAGGGCAGTGAAATAGAGCAGTGGGTTTTGTTCACCCAGTACTGTGTATACAGTTTTGAGGAGAAAAGTACCAAACTGTTATTTTTTGTCTTTTACTGCCAATAGATAGAGACAGTGAAAGAGAGCAAGGGGCAAAGAGATGGCCTCGTTCCTTTTCACTAAGTGCAGCAGTTTAATTATACTGAACTGAAGCACCTTCACAGCAGCCATTACAACAGTTCATAAGTGTAGCCACACACTTCTGAGCTTGTTCGCGATATCAGCCTGGACACCAGAATTTCCCACTGTGCGATGTTTTGCCACTCAGCACTAGGGCTGATTTCTCTCATTGCCCATGCTGGAAAGGCAGCCCAGGTGGCTGCAGAAGTCCAGGAGTTTGAGAAGGTGAGGATTAAACTAACTCATCTGATAAATTATTATTAGAATAGACTTTTTTTTTTTTTTTAAGAAGGCTGAAAATAGGTGATGTTTCTCATGATCAGAGTAGATGTTTCTTATCATCGTATGTTGTACACAAAACATTTATTGTTTTGCATATCTGCATAGGCAAGAAAGCACTTCTAGAAAATGGACAGGAGCAGGAGGTAGAGAGGCCTTCTGAACATCATGGGCAGGCAGAGAGGTAGTCAAGGAAGTGGGTCAGAACTGTAAAGCATTTCTATCTGGAAGCAATATCCAACTGGAAATTTTTTAGTGAAGTGAAAGCAACAAATTCATTTTAATATAACAGGCGAAAAAATGCAAACCCCCCAAAATACTGCCTTGTTTCCAGGCAAGAAATATGAAACAAGAGTACTGCACAGATCTGAGAAAGTAGAGTCTCCAGGTCCTTTATATGACGTGCTCAAAAAGGTTTTCCATCTCCCAGCAGGCTGATTGCTGGGGGAGGAGAGAAAGGACCTGCAATTAGGTTGATCAAAATAGTGGTCCCAGTATGGTCTGTTCTTCACTGTTGCCAGGAGACTAGAAGGCAGGGATGAACTGTTCAACCTTTTTGCAACAAAAATAGTGTTTACTTCCACACCGTATGATCTTGGCCCTCTCCAAAGCTGCGCATTCTCTGTTAGTCCTCCAGAAAAAAATCCCAACCCAACTTAATTTTCTTAGACTTGGTTAAGATGGATTTACTGAGTCCAAAACCACACCGATTCTTCCCTGCCTCCATCTTCCCAACCCAGTCCCCAACTCCAGGCTCTGTGCTAACCACTCAGTGGTTGTTTTTTCACTTTTTGTAGTATTAATCCTGTCTTTCCTTCCTGGTCTGGACCCTAGTTCCGGATAGGCAGGTCAATTCCAGGTTACTCACCCCCACCACGGGCTATACATCTGAAGAGAAGGCTGACTATGTGGCTCAACTGATGGGTGAGGACATTGAGATGGGCAGCCACTCACAGGTTGTTAAGTGGACATGCACTACCGGCAGTCAGTGACTTATGCTGTAAAAGGTTACTATAATACTTCAGGGAACAGAAGATCTTGATGCAGAAACCAAGTCAGGCTACCTTACCAACTTACTCCATTTTTTCCCTCCCTTTTCCCAGCTGATACAGAAGTGAAAGGAAATACAGAGTATATTGGTGGGAGACAGTTATAGTCCAAAGTGAAGCCCTAGTTTTTCCTTCAAGTCCCTTTTGGGGACAATCCTAAAGCATACTGGAAAAAACAAACAAACAAACAAAACAAAGAAAACAAAGTCTGCAGTAGCAGCTGTTCTGACCGTGAAAGCCTGAAGATCTCCATGCATCTGAAGCATCTCTGTAGCCTGATTTAGGCCACTTGCTTCAAGGTAAGTCTCATCTTTCCTAAAGCCAAGTGCATTAATGAAACTGACACAATGTGTCTGTTCTATGCCTTTCTCTTGTTGGCTATGAAAACCGAGCGTGCCAAGCAACACACTTGCCTCTAATGCCCCAGTGCCAACATCCTGAGTAGGAGGCAAGGGGCTGCAATAGATGGATGGATAGCAGGCATAACAGAGTTTTGGAAAGAAAGAATGACATGACAGTGCAGGTAGAAGATTGCAGCAATAGCAGCAAAATTAGTTCAAAGCTTAAGTGTCTGCTACAAATGCTGTAGTGTGGCAAGGGGGGGAGGTGGGGAGGGAGTTTGAATGCCAAGAGAGAGGATCCTTGCTCCTGTTAACACAGCAGCAATCAGGCAATAGCTGGAAAGAGCCATTTAAACCTCCCTGTGTAGCTGTGTTGTAACACAGCACATAATTACTCATCATGCTCCTTTCCACAGCCTGCACAGGCTGCCTGCTGGAAGAGCTGTACTGCGCAGCCATCTCAGCACGGCTTGGCCGCATGACTCCTTGGGTACCCTCCATATCAGGCAGAGGGGAATTCATACGAGTACCTGAGACCTTCCTGGCTAAATCCCATGACACGCACGAGGCTTCCATTGTCACCACACCAAGCTCTCTACCTCCTCGCTCTTTGGTAGAGTAATGGCACTTTTCACAGGGAAATGTAGCCTGATAATAAGGGCAAGCGGCAGGAGTGCTACCAGAAAGCTTGGTTTGGTTCTTACTCTTCAGGCCCTTCACCAGACTCAGACTGGACACCAGCTGTGTTTGCGCCTCTCCTCTGCGTTTGCTCCAACACACGCACCCAGTATTGTGAACAAGGATCTCCAAAGAGAGCATGCACGTCCCGGGACTCTGAAGGGGCTCACATGGGAGCACAAAGACACAGCCACATTAGTGAAGGATACACACTCACTATTATTAGCACTAGAAAGAGAGCCTCATATTCCCCACCAGCATTTTAATAGAAGTGTTTCTGCTTCAAAACCACCTTGATTGGATGTCAAGGACACATTATAAAGGCAGGTCAATCCAGGTGTGAAGCAATGTAGCATAGAGATAGCAGCTGGAAGACTGCCAGAAGCAAAAAAACCCTAAGAACACACCCAAGAACCTTAAACCCAGCAAGCTCACTGTGGAATTACTAAATGAATTGATTCCTGCAACCTCAGATACTAATTACTTGTGTTTTAATTTTTGTACTTAACATTCTTCTGTCCAAATTAAAGTAAATCTAATTTAATGCCCCAACACAAACAGACTCCAAGTGTCTTTTTCCTTGAAAGCTTCTCCCGTGTGGTGTGGCAGTGTGACTTCATCCGTGACATCCTGCTAGCCTGTACCTAGATACCGTATCAGAACAGCATTATTTTAACTCCTACGTGGCTTTTGTCTTACGTGTTGTGACCTGGGAAGACAGAAAGAAAAATAGTGCAAGAGGTGGAGAATGTGCCTTCAGTGCTGTCTGTCTACAACTATAGCTATCCAGCCTTCAACAAAGGCTACTGGGAGGGTTATACAGCCCAGAGAGTCACACCACTATACGTTAACAGCACCCAGCAGATGCTTCTCGGGTTCATTTCCTGACTCTGCAGGAAGAGAGAGCTAGCCATAGAGATCATGGGTGCTTTTCTAGCTTACCTTCAACACTTCCTTTCTATTTACAAACTGTTCTTGGATAGCAGCTTCCTAGCCTTGCTTACGCTCCTTCCATCTTGGATATTGCTCAAGTTTCTAGAGGGTCATTGCAGCTAAGAGAAACATCCGCCCCATTTGTTACAGCATCTCCAGCCCCAGTGGCCACACAGCATCAGGCATGGAGGAGCCCCAGGAAGGAAGGACACAGCATGGGTTTTCTACAGAGCCTGAAAAAGTCGAGACTGCTTTGAAGGGTCTGCACAAGCAAAAGCTGTTATTTAGCTTCTTGACAGCGAAGCAGGTGGTGAATTCACACAACTACATCTCTCTCCCAAAACAGTTTTGCCACAAATCTCTGTCACTTCACGAAAGCTGTCTGCTTTCACCTTGATGACGACCTTTGCCACTGATGGGAAGAAAGGAGGATGTTTGTCTCAGCAGATAGATGGCTTCGCAGATCCAGAGGAATCTGTGAGGTTATTGAGTAGATGACATGGGGCGTGGGGGGATTAACAAGAGCATGGGTTATCTTCGTAATAAATACAGCCTGCCACAGATCTCCATATTTAAGAGCAGCCTCTCAGGGTCAATAAGCTTGGTAGCTTTGGTCAGTCAATAAGACCTAGTATTAGCCTCAGCAAAAGTGTCAATTCCTGCTTAGTAAAACATGGTTTATGTTCTGAGTCTCCCAGAGACTTTTCTGCTGCAAGCTTCTCCTCAAGTGGCCAAATCCCTTCAACGTCCAGGGAGCAAAACAGAGATGCTGGTGAGCCAACAGGCAGCAATGTTTTGAGCCTGTGTGAGCAATGTATTCACGCACAAAGTCAAAACTCCCCTCAGTTACACCGGGTGAGGAGGGAAAACAGGCATGTAGAGACCCCCACAGAACACAGCACCCTCCAAAACCCTCAGCGCTGCTTTGCTTTTCTCACACCTTCTCCCACTTGTCCTCAGCTCCTGTCACACACCATCCCAGGCCCACAACCTACACACAAGACAGAATGAAGGTCCCCTCATGTACTCATTGTCAGGCTTGCAAAGAAGTCCAAGGAGAGATACGCTATCATGCATTCAAAAGCCACCACCACCTCCAGGAGCAGGACTTTCCCTAGCCAGCCCTTGGCTTTTTCCCAGACGGAGAAGCAGGGAAATACTTGCCTTTCCCCAGGTCACCAGGCAAAACACCCCCCTCCTTGGGGCGACCTCAATGCTCCTGGCTCTGCTCCCTGCCCCTTTCTCCTCTTCCTTCTCCACATCACCCATGCCTCACACCAAACAAGCTACCAAAGCCTTCAGCAGATGCACTCGTTACTTCCAGCACGAGGAAAAGCTGCCACCACCCAGAGCTACAACCTCGTTACAGCCTGTAATGACCTGACAGGAAAACATTTCTGCCTGATTAGAATCCTTAACGAGCTCCTGATTATTATGAGTGGAAGCTAGCTGGCCTCCCATTTTGTCCCATCTGTAATGGTAGGATAGCTTCTAGTATCCCCCATGTATCTCTTCCCCTTGACCCAGCAGGGAGAAGTACAGTCGCTCTTCACCAATCTGTACTGCACCCTGGCAACAGCAAAAGAGAAATACTGCTGGTATTAATATATCAGCCCTTGCTGTAAATCAAGGGTTAAGCTTTCTGCTGCTTAGGAAAAACCTTTAGTCACCAGCAATGTCACCAAAGACGCCAGCCAAAGACACTGAGTCACGTTGCGCCCCAGAGACTGCTGTCGCTGGGGGTTTAAGCCCCTTTAACAAATGCTTGGAACCAAGATGCTTTTTCCATTGTATTTTACCTATTAAAAAATTGTCCCCCTCAAGCAATGGGTACTGTTAGGTGGTCTCAAAAGCAGAGGAAAACTGCAAAAGATGTATTTACCAAAGAGCATGCAGTCAATACTGCACAGTAAGCACAGGGCTGGGGTGTCCCAAGGCAGAAACACAGATCAGATGCTGCCACGCTTCCCCCAGATGTCCTCCATGCTAGCAGCTTCAGGAGGAGGGCAGAGGGGCCGGGATAGGGAATCTCCTGTCATCCCAAGGGGGATCCCTGCAGAGCAGGCTTGTGGTATATCTGCAAGGCTGCTCTCTGAATCACATCAAGAGTTTTTTTGTCTTCTTTCAGCTTGGGACCACAGACATCCCCACGAGATGCTGTCCCTCCGCAGCCTCCATGTTTCCCCAGCACTGCAGGCCCACCAGGCAATGGCGATCAATAGGAGGGTTCAGCCCCTCTCCACCCCACATAAAACGTCTGAGACTTTATATCATGGAAGAGTCCTCCACCTTCGTCTCCTGTACATTTCTCTCTACCTCAAGGCCCTCCACTCTGCTTCCTCCAAATTCTTCAGTCAAAACCCTTGCAGCCCTCATTCTTCACCCCTTTTCCAAAAGCCATGACAGCCAGCAGTTCCTCTCACCAAGCTATTCCTTCTTCCATAGTGACCAGCAATGTCTTTTCTCTGGCTTCCCAACAGTCCTTTCTACAGCCCAAAAACCAGGCCAATGTGTGGGAGGGGACAGGAGAGGTTCTCCAAGCCTAGCTTACCTTATAACACAATTGATGCGATGGTCACAGGCAGCATCAGTTTGAGTGGAAGAAAACAAACCCAAACACTAATTGCTCTCATTAAATATTAAAGATAGAGCAAACCTTTACTGTATTTTTAAAGGCCATCTTTGGAGTTTACCTGCAGTTTACTGGAGCAACTGAACTGATCTTGGGAACTGAGATGCGTCTTGTGGTCTTGGTGATTCAACTCCAGCCCACATAACTCAAGTGCCCAAGATGATCTGGTAATGTGACAGAGCCAGGTGACTCATATGACCAGGAGGGCTTGGACTGGACACCCTGGTGACCACTGTGACTCAGTCTTTGCCACCGTTGTGTCACAAGGAATGGCTGGGCCCAGATAGACACAGTCAATTGGTTAGTCACTGTGCCCTGCACCGGTTATAAAGATAAAGGTTTCAAGGTACTCAGTAATTATTGAAAACAGGCACAGTTGCATTATATGTAAATACATACATCATCTATAAATTTTTACATATATTTTAACAGAAGAGACAGAAACTTTCTT
Source organism: Aquila spilogaster (assembly GCA_024606505.1). Taxonomy (NCBI): domain Eukaryota; kingdom Metazoa; phylum Chordata; class Aves; order Accipitriformes; family Accipitridae; genus Aquila; species Aquila spilogaster. Next base: position 32,309,334 of record JANHGO010000042.1, read on the forward strand.
GTTAGAAGTTTAGACCTGCTATAAACAGAAGTATGGAGTAGGAAGAAACTTCTCCAGTTGGCAAGTCGTAACTGTTGTCCATTTGTGTGGCTTTTCCACCTCTCTCTGGGCCAGCCAAGATGAACTGCTTCTGGAGGTTGCAGTCTGGACTAGATGGACCATTGGTCTAATCTGGCCATTAAGATTCCAGTTTAATGTTAAAATGGCAGCTTTTAATTATGACTAGTGTTAATATTTTAATGACTTTTTTCCATTCAGACATCACCATTTCCCTTCGGTCTGTGTAATGCCAGATGTTCAGGCCATGTGGTTTGTCCTTCCAGCAAAGGAGAACTAGGAGATTTGTGCCTGGGAATATTCTACACATTTTCTCTACACGCACAGCCCCGGAGCAGAGGTGGATGAAGAGCCTACAAGGGCTCTGTTGGGGACCTCAGCCCAGGACCGGTGTGGATTTTCCCTTGAACCAACATTAATAAAGACCAAAGCAGAACAGTAGTGCTTACAGGGCTCTCTTTAGGGGGCTTTGCCCCAAAACTTGCAAAACCCCCGTGCCACATCACATCCTTCCATGGCCAAACATAAGAAAAATAACTTGAAAGACCATGTGTAGTGGGATCATCCATTGGCACATGCCTTAACAATATAAACATATCCTGTCTCTTGACACTAGTTATACATTTTTTAACTGAGGCATTAATACTCAGCACCTGTAACACTTTTAATCCATATATATCGAAGCACTTCTGTGGAAAGAGAGATACTGCGTAGGCTGGTAGGAGCCTAGAAATAACCCATTAAGATTTGGTAGTAGTGGCTAACATACTCATTGACCCAGTTGAAGATGTACAGAAAAGTGACAAAACCCTCTGCCCAACATGCAGTTGGTTTGGTGTGAAGCCCAGAATGGCTTCCCTGGAGGATGTAGTGTAGAGTTCAAAAACATCTTTCTGTGAAAACTGTAGTAACACAGAGCTGCCTTTGCAAGTTAAATTCTCTTGTTTCTAAGTATAGTCTCCAGCAGAATCTGTTATTTGAATCCGTAAGGCTTAAAATACCTGCCTGAGCACTTCTCATTGCCATCCTAATAAAGGCAACGGGGACAAGAGATTAAACAGCACTCTCTGCTTTCTGCTTCTCCCATTTGTAACCATGTGGCATGTATTTCTGTGCAGAGGCTGCATTGTCCCACTGTGGAGAGATCCTGGGCAGCTTTTTTCCATCGAACACGTGAGAAATCAATGACAAAATGAAAGTGCTGGTGGATGCTGAGTCCCGTTGTGCTGTAAAACACCCAGTCCTCTTCTGTCCCTCCTAGCCAAGCAAGAGCCCTTGACTTTTTGCTCCATGCTTTTATTTTCCCTTTTGCTTCCTCTTCCCCTCCAAACCACACTGCTCTCTCTCTGAGTTGCCCACCGTCTCCCTCTCCAACCACTGTCCACGCTCAAAGCAATTAATTCTGCCACTTTCTCTGGGTCTGTTTCTCTGAAGATTACTGCCTCGTGTTCAGAGTGGATAATCCATCAACCAAATGGCTAGCTGCCACCCAGGGGTCTGACGCAGTCCTTTGGCACTCATGCTGGTAGGTCTCTCTGGCTGCACAGCCAGTGGAGCGTGGAGAATGCAGCGCACCAGGAGCAAAACCAGCACAGGCTGGAGTTTAGCATTCCAGCCAGCACGGGCACGCATCGACATAAGCACACAAATGCATGCTCATATGAGCAGCTCCACAGCCTCAAATGTCAGGAGACAGCCAGAAGAAGAGCCCAAAAATGAATTGGCCATCAGGAGACATCTTGCCTGCTCTCACACTGCAAAGACCTCCCTTTAAATCAGAAGGGGGAACCTTCCTTACCAAGACTCGGGTAGGGTTTTCGGATGACTTATGGATCCTGCACGGTGTTATTATCTGAAGCAAATGAGAAAGTGAACTGGAGCTGAACATCATGCCCATGCTGAGCCCACACGCCGTGTGCGCACAGGGTGCCTTGAGCCCTGTTCTTGCAGTGCTGCCAGACCTCCTGCCAGAGCTGGTGTTCCTGCAGACTGGCTGACGGGCTTCAGCCTGCTGTGGTTAGCACAGCGTCTCCTTTTCCCTGCTAACAGCCCTTCTGCACGCAGAGCCCAGGCCATCCTCTCATGAAGTGTGGGATGGCACCTCCTGGCCTGGTGATGCCACTGCAGACCTGGCTCTCCACATAGCCCTGCCAAAACGCCTCCAGCCTAACTACTATGTCTGTCCCAGCCACCTGCCCAGGCCGAGCTGAGGTCTGAGTTATACCACTATTTAAGACCAAACTATTGATCTTTGGAGTGATCTAAACCACATTCAACATCCTTCTGCAATAAGGACCACCAATAAGCAACATCAGCATCTTTACAATATGGCCCAAAATGCAGCCAGGCCTCCTTCAGCCCGCCAAGATGTCTTGGAGAGGCAAACCGAGAGTGACAGAAACATCACTGCAGAGTGGGTTTCAAAGGCAGGGTCTAGCAAGAAAAGCAAGAAGGAAATTACTCAGCACATGGATGCACCATGCAGTCTGCTCCGGGCAGCTGGGCATGGCCCTACCAGCTTCACGCAGCTGAGATGGGGCAACATCTGTGTCGTGGTTTCACCCCAGCCAGCAACTAAGGCCCACACAGCTGCTCACTCACTCCCCCCGTGCCACGATGGGGGAGAGAATCAGAAGAGTGAAAGCGAGAAAACTCATGGATTGAGATACAGACAGTTTCATAGGTAAAGCAAAAGCCATGCATGCAAGCAAAGCAAAACAAGGAATTCATTCACCGCTTCCCATTGGCAGGCAGGTGTTCAGCCATCTCCAGGAAAGCAGGGCTCCAGCACGCGTAACGATTATTCAGGAAGACAAACGCCATCACTCTGAACGTCCCCCCACTTCCTTTTTCTTCCCCCAGCTTTATATGCTGAGCAATGACATCAGATGGTCTGGAATATCCCTTGGGTCAGTTGTCCCAGCTGTATCCCCTCCCAGCTTCTTGCTGGTGGGGTGGTGTGAAAAGCAGAAAAGGCCTTGACTCTGTGCAAGCGCTGCTCAGCAGTTATGAAAACATCTCTGCATTATCAACACTGTTTTCAGCACAAATCCAAAACATAGCCCCATACTAGCTACTATGAAGAAAATTAGCTCTGTCCCAGCCAAAACCAGCACTATCTGCCTCATGGCTAAAGCACAGACGGAAGGGAAGCTGCATAGCCCCTGCCTTTGGTGGTCCCTCCCTGTGCCCCCTTTGCCATGCCCCTAGCACTGGCCAGCTGTGCCGCGAGGTGATAGCACGTGGGCTGTCAGTGCAGCAGAAACTGGGGAAAAATCAGGCTGAGAAACCAGCTGCAAGTGGGACAAATATGCAAGAAAAGAGGCTGAATAGCGAGATGCAGGCTCCTTGCTGGGAATGGAGCTAAGCTGGCCGGGCTGCTGGTGGAGTGAATGGAGATCTGGCTGATATAGCAAGCCATTTAAGAAGTCCAGTTTCCTCTGCTTTTCACTATCTTTTCTTTCCCTTCTTTCCTTTATGTTTCCCTTGTTAGTTTTTTAAGGGCAGACAGCTGATCCCATCAAGCTGCCCTGAGAGGAGGGACTGGGCTGTCTGACCCTCTACCAGTTCCCTACTGACAGGCATTTATTCAAATCCTTCTCCAGTTTCAACCAAGAGAGAGGCATAGAGATCCCAAAGATAATGAAAGTCCTTTAGATTTAATGAAAATAGGTAGGTGGACAGAGGAGAGAGGACTCTCTGAGCATCGCCACTGTGGGAAAGATTGCAGTGTGAACTAAAATACCAAGCACCAGAAAGCCTTCATGGGAGAAACCATGTAACTACCCCAGGCCACAGGAAACACATTTAATCCACCTCCACGCTCAGAAGTGCACTTGCAGCTGGACAGGGAGCAGGGAGTCAGCAGGCGATGGAGGCAGGCACAGCCCGTCACAGCTGGATCAGCAGCAGGTCTCTGTTCCTGTGGCCTCTGAGAAGACAGAGGGCACGGCTGTCTGGGAGCAGATGCATCGGTTGCACCCAGTCTGCTATTGTGTGGATCCCCTTCCTGGCATCATTGGCCAGCGCCGAACTATGCATTAATGTCCGGGACTGCCAACTGTGTATAAAAGGCCTCTCCATTTCTCATGAAGGAAAGAGCATCCTCATCCCTCTTTACACCTGTCCCAAGGAGATTGTATCCTCTATGCTAACGATGCTGGGCCAGCTCCGTAATGAAGCCACACTGTGCTACTAATGCTCCTGCATCCTCTCGGCAGAGCGAGGCCAATGAGTCTGCTCTCTCTGCAAGTCTTCCCACACCCTCTCTGCAAATAAGCTCATGCCAGGTCATAGCCTGACTCCACCGCTGACTTGCTGGCACGTGAGTGCCCGCCAGTTCCTTCAGAAGCTGCCGAACAATATGAACCAAGCTTAATGATGGATGAGACTCTTGCCTGCTCCCTGCGGATTTTCTGTACTCTGCTTGGGAGATCCCATTTCCTCCTCTGAAGGAAGAAGGCAGCAAATGGAAGGGCATTATCTCTCCTATTTGCACTGAAACATTGGCAGTGCCAGCACATAAAAAAATGGAAGGAGGCACATACCTTCCTCTTTTAAAAACAGAAGGGCGATGAAGCTTTCCAAGCCTAGAAATGAACTTAAGGCCAAGGCTGACATTTCAGGGATCGTTGCCAATTAACTTAATGAATAAAATTCTCCTCTTCAGCCATGCTCTGTGCATGCAGGAGAGGCGCCGGATTGTTTTCCTGCCCCAGTTCTGGATAATAATTTTTGCTGCATTCACTTGGAGACATCTGCCTGTTTTCATGCCTGCAGTGTAAGCTGGTGTTGAAGTTGCATCTGCTAAGGAGCCTCTCTGCTCCCTATCCTGGGGGCTATTTCAGGGCAAAAATATCCATTAACCGCTTACACTGAAGCACACACTTAACAAAAGCATGAGCAAAGAACATAATGATGCATCAAGCTCCGCATATAACTCCTCAGCTGCGGCCGTGCCCGGAGAGATGGAGGGAGCAGTGGTCCGGAGCAGGGTAGCTGCTTGTGCCGCGGTGGCCAGGCTGCACGGGCTCCCCAGCACCACGCCTGTGCCATGGCCTGGGCAGCACAGCTCGCTCCCGGGGCATCGCAATGCAACTGAAATCTCCAGCGTGCGCAGTGCCCCCACGCAGCCCCCATTCCGGAGGGCGGCTGGGCTTTCACAGCGGCTCTCCCCACCTGCCAGCTGGCCCGAAAGGGACACGCACTGCCGCGAACCCCCACGGTCCTGCTCCTTCCCTGTGGACCCAAATCCACGTCACGTCCACCCTCCTCCCGCCACCGCCAAGGCCCGAGCGGCGCTTCCCAGCCTCGCAAGCGGCTGTTTCACCAACCACAACTTAGAGATGATGAATAAAATAGCAGCAAGTTCCCAAAGCCACTATAAAAAGAGGAAGGGAGCAAGAAAGGGCTGGGTGCCGTGTGTGTTTCAGGGTGTATGAATGACTGGAAACAAACCCCAAATCCCTGAAAACTCAAGAGAAAACAGGAACAAAAGGTGGGAGAAAACCACACAAGCAAGGGGGAGGCAGCGAGGAGAGGGTCTCTCGGTATTGATGTTTGAAACCGGCTCTTTAAAATGGAAGATAATGACACTGAAAATTATTCTGAGCTTTTCAAAGGCATAAATGACCAGACTGCCTCCTGACTCCTGAATTACATTATCCAGAAAGAACTTAATAGCATGTTATTATCGCTTCTCCTCGCTGACAGGATTTCGGCACTGAAAAGACAAACAAGAAGTGCATTCATAATCACAACCGTGTTCACCTCTGCGACGTGCTGGCCACAGCTAATTTCAGGTAAGTGACTCGGCGGCCGGCCGGGGCAGCTTGGTGGGGCCCACTGCGCTTGGCAGCAAGGTAATTGCCTTTGTCGCTGCCTGAGGGGGACTGTCTGGGTCTCCTCGGGGGAGGCCGATGCCGAAAACCTGCTGTATGGGGGAGAAAGGCATGGCCTGAGCTGGCCGGTGGCAGCTGATGGGGACCTACCTCCCATGGGGCTGGCTCCAACGGGTCCCAGTGCTCCCCGTCTCAGCAGCTACCTGCGAGGGGCCCGGGGCTGCGCAGACGGCAGTGGGGTCCCCATGTCTGCTGCAGCCGCGGCTCTGCTGGCCTGCCGGGAGCTTGTAAGAATGGGAGCAAGGCAAGAAAGGAGGACACGGAGACATGCAAGGGCTGGGGAGTGTGAGCAAACAACCTGGCCTGAGCGGTCCAGGGATAGCCCCGACCTTTGGCATTTGTTCCGTACGGTTACTTTTTCATGACCGGCAGCCCTGGAGATACCGGCACCGCTAACTGCCAGAGCTGGGCAGCCTGGCAAGCCCCTCTCCCTATCCCCTCGCCCCTGCCACCCCATCCCCGTGCCCCGGTTCAGAGGTCGGAAAGCAGCTCGGTCACGTTGTGCTCCCGCCCGACCCTCGTGCCCTGGCCATGCCCTGGGATGGGCATCGTCCTGGTGTAAGCCAGGGATGACCCTGGCGTCATGCAGCACCATTGTGCCACTGTCTGAGGGTCACCGCAACACAGCAGTTTGCTTTGGGCCATTCCCGAGGCCTTTCTTTACATTTTCCTTGCATTTTATCAACAAGTGCCACTGCAGTCCAAAACACCTCTCTCCCAGGAGGTGCCCCATCTCCTCCTGAAACCTCCCCCAACGGCCAGAGACGGGGCTGGCTGCAGCTGTGGCAGGGCAGCAGGGGAGCCCAGCCCGGAGGGAAAGAGACAGGCAAGGGAAGGAGGCAGAGATCCATTTCGTGGGCTCTGCTTGGCTGCCACTGCCACAGAACGCATTTGCACGGGGCCGCCTGGGACGCAGAGTGTGACCCAGCCCAGCGGGGTCCCCGGGCAGAAGATGTCCCTGCGACGGTGCTGGCATGACGAGGCCAAGCTAAACCCCAGGGGCAGCCTTCACACGGTGCTCTGTGGCCTGCCCATGATTTATGTCCCAGGTTTAACAACATTTCATTTCAGCCGCCATGCTCTGACGTCCGTAGGCCCCTAAGCAAGTGAAGGGGGTAACTGCCAATAATAACAGTGAGCGCTGTGCTCTGCCGCCTGCTCACTACACGTGTAGTCATGATTTTTTCCCCCAGTAGCACAATATGGCAAATAAATAATCCTTCCGCACTCCCAGCAGAAGACAGGCTGTGGACAGAGCTTACACAGCACACCCAGAGCCACCCACGTCATCGGGGTGGGACTCCCCAGCCCAACCTCAGCGGGAGGCTCCAGGAAAGGGGCCATAGGAGCACCCACTCCTGTAGCAAAATGCAGGTGCTGCCAGGGACAGGGCACATGGCACAGGAGCACCCGAGCAGCTTTGCAGGCCCATACACTCCCGCAGAGGTTCCTCCAGGGTCCATCTCTTGTCCAGCCACTCTTTGGCAGAGAGTGCAAACACAGTGACTAAAAGAAACCATGGGGAGAAGACCTGGGATGGAGCTCCCAAGAGTAAGACCATGGAGCAGTCTCCAAAATAAAGGACTTGCATGAACTGCATAACCCGGGCAGGATGAGGACTGAAGAGTAAACTGCAGGGAACAGCCCTTGGCCAGTGAGGGCTGCGTGGGCAACCTTGCACAGCCTGCACAGCTCTCCATCCTGTTCCGACTTCAGTAATTCTCATTCTCTGGGCACACAATTGAACAGTCAGGTATAATTTCTCCAGGATGAGACTGTTCTCCCATAGAACTGACTGTTCAGCCTCCCATGCAAAGTTAGCAGTGGTACCACACTTTTAGCTGACTTCCCACACCACGTCAATCTGCTTTCTTCCCTCTGTCTTCCTCTGGGGCTCTGCCTGGCTCACACCAGTGTGTTTTTGGTGCATTGATACTCCAAATTAAATTCCCAGCCCACATCACCTCATTGCTCAAGTCTCCACACTGACTGTTGCAGAACAGCTATTTCCATGCTGACCTTCTGCTCCCAGTCATTACACTGACTGGCTTGCCCTGCTCTGATCGATCTGATGGTCCCACGATGCAGAGGAGCAACCGCAGTCCCAGTGCAGACTGGGTACAGCACAGGCGGCCGTGGGACTGGCTGCCCTGTGACATATGCATCTTATATTGCCGAGTTTTCCATTCAGCCTTATCGGCATGATGGATAGTTTAGCCATGGTGAAGTACAAGATAGTAATAACAATGGCCATGATTACTATTTTTCATATTTTCTTTAAGAGCAATATGATATTACCAGGCTTCGTGCATGTCACTTTGTTTATTAGCTACCATTTAGTAATCTCTTCCATCTTTGCTTTATTAAAGTTAGAAGCACTGTTAGGCTGTGGGCTGAGAGTTGAGCTGGGGCTCACGGGGCAGCCACCCTGGGGAGGTGCTTGCTTGCTTACATCCATGCTGAGCCCGGAGCTGCAGGCCTGCAAACCACCAGCAGCTAATGTGCATCTTACATGCAGACACATCCTGCTAGGTCAGACCTAAGTTTTGTTCCCTTCTTTGCAGCGGTCCAGTTATAGGAAGAGGCTTTATGAGTGTTACTTATGCTCATATGTTTCAGAGTAAGGAAAAGTAGCCTAAGCAAAAAGGAATCTGAATCAAATGAAAATAAAGTAAAATAAAATAAAATAAAATAAAATAGTAAAATACCAAAGCTCCTCCCTACTCCACACTGCTTGTGCAGTCTAGGTGGACAGTTTTTACCAGACCACCAGAAATCAAAGCACCTGGGTTACAGCAAGCAGCTCAAGGGGGAAGCTGTGCAAAGAGCAGCCAGTGATCTGACAGTCTGGCAGATCTGGAGTGCCACGGAGGATGGCAAGCAGAGCGATGCTCTCTAGGTCACACAAGCAGACCCAGAAAGGCCGTTACCCTTTGACAAGGTCACCCTGAGCTGCACAGGGCTAGCGGGAGGCATGCGGGTAAGTGCACAGTCACGTCCTGCCCAGGGCTCCCTCAGGCACAGCTGCAGGCAAACACATGGCAATGATCCCTGCAGGGGACAGACACAGATCACTACCCTGCAGAGAAGTGGCGACAGCTTTCCAAGTTGGCATGGGGAAGATATCTCAGCCGGGTGTAGCTCCCGCTACCCTGTGTGCTGAATGCCCTCAGCCAGGGAAACGGTCAGTACTGTCTCTATGGGGCCTGATTACCATCATGCACAGGTCACTTAGCATCCCTCCAGCCTGCTCAAGAAGCCTTCAGGTGGATTTAAGTGGAATTTACTTCTCGTTGAAAGCCTGGTTTAAAGGATCCTGGGAAGGTGCACACTGCCTCTTCTCAGGAAGGCACTGACACATGCGGGTTTTGCTCAAGAAGGACCTAAGAGGCAGCTGGCCAATTAAAACTGCAAGGCGAGCTACCCAGGCTGGCATTTGCCAGGACAGGCAGGCTTACAGCCCCAGCTCTGCAACTCAACCAAACAAAAACAGCCGGTAAGGTCTGGCCTGGGCTTCAGCGCAAAGACGAGCCCTGGGCAGGGATGTTACCTCGTGTCCGAGCACAGACATTGACGCAGAGGGAGAGCTGGGAAGAATGAAACCCAGATCCAACCTCATCCCACGGCACTGACTCAACGGCGATGTGAGCCAGCCCCCTGCCTGCTCCGTGCCATGGCTGTATGGCTTCATGGGCAGGCTGGCTGGAAGGGGCCATGGGGCGTCTGTCTGTCTGTCTGTCCTCCCACTCTGAGGGACACTCTCACCAACAGGAGACCAGCCAAGCCATGCTTTGGCTGGCCAGGTCCTCAAAGTCTCCCAGGATGGAGACCATCTCTGGGTGACATGTCCTAGCTCTGCACCACCCTCCTGGTGACGGAAGTTCATCCTGTGCCCAGTCTCACTATCCAAGCTGTATCTTGTGGCCATCCATCCTTGCTAAGTCATCTGGCACTGCCAGGAGGAGTTTGGCTCTATTACCTCTCTAACTCCCTTTCAAAGAGTTGCTGGCCATTATCAGCTCAACCCTTTGCTTCTTCCTTGCCAGACTAAACAAGCCCATCTCCCTCACAGGCTATGGGCAGTAGGTCCTGGCCATGTCACGTGCCCTCCACCAGACCCAATCCAGTTTTTCAACATCCCTCTTCAACTAAGAGAACCAAAAGAGGACACTGTTTCAGGTGCGGACTCAGCGGCACCAAGCAGAGGAGGAGAACAAGTAGCCTTGCCAGCCACACTCCTCCTGTTGTAGCCCAGGACATGGTTTCTGCTGCAAGCTCATGTTTACCTGGGGTCCCCCGTAAGCCCTTCCTGCACCTTTTCAGCAGGGCTGCTACTCCACTAGTAGGTTTTCTTTTCAGCTGAAAGGTCCTAGTGATACCTCATGGAGTAAGATGTTATGGGATGTCACTACCACCTGTATGATGCTTGGAAAGGATAATTTTTCTCAGAAGCATAATTAATTAATTACAAATGTCAATCTCTCACTGTCCAGCTCTTTTACAGTCCTGGGCAGCACTCGAGCAACGCTGGAGGAAGGAGGATGACCCCACCCTGCAGGCACCTCGGTGGGGCTGACAGAGGGTGTCCTAGTTTCAGCTGGGATAGAGTTAACTGTCTTCCTGGTAGCTGGTATGGTGCTATGTTTTGAGTTCAGTATGTGAAGAATGTTGATAACACTGATGTTTTCAGTTGTTGCTAGTAGTGTTTAGA
>JANHGO010000042.1:32320101-32381467 GCA_024606505.1 Aquila spilogaster
AACTCTTTAACTCCCAGTGCCTCACATGATGTTATGATGTGGAATACCGATAACAAAAATCATAAAACCATGACAACTGGGGAGCCCAGAACTGTACACAGCACTTCAGGTATGGCCTTACCGCTGCTGAGTATAGGGAGAAATGGATAACCTTTCTCAGCCTGCTGGCAAAACTTCTGCTAGTACAGCCCAGGATATCACTAGCCTTCTTCATGGAAAGGACATCCTATTGACTCATGTTCAGTTTGGTGACCAACCTCAGGTCATTTTCTGAGAAGCTGCTTTCCAGTCAGACAGCCCCCAGCCCATACAGGTGCTCGGAGCTGTTCCTCTGTAGGAGCAAGACTTTCTCTTTTTTTATTATTTTTTTTTAACTTCATGATGTTTCTGTTAGTCCATTTCTCCAATCCGTTGAGGTCCCTCTGGAGGCAGCATGACCATCTGGCATATAGCTACTCCTCTCTTAGTTTTGTACCCACAGCAAGTTTGAAGATGATACATTACAGAACCACCGAGTTTGAGTCCAACCCCCTTGCCAAAGCAGGTACCTACCCTACAGTAGGTCACACAGGTAGGCATCCAGACAGGTCTTGGATACCTCCATAGGAGGTGCCACAACCTCTCTGGGCAGCCTATTCCAGTGCTCCATCACCCTTACCAAAAAGATGAACTTCCTATGTTCAAGTTTTAGGCCAATAGTGTCCTATTACTATACACAACCGAGGAGTACCTGGCCTCATCCATTTATCTTTTAGATATTTATAAACATTTATCAGATCCCCTCTTGGTCTTCTTTTCCCCAGGCTAAACAGACCCAGGTTTCTCAGCCTTTCCTCATACAGGAGATGCTCCAGGCCTCTTATCATCTTTGTGACCCTCCACTGGACTCCTAGGAGATCCCCATATTTTTTGAACTGGGGAGCCCAGGACAGGGCACAGTATTCTAAATGTGGCTTCACCAGGGCAGAGTAGAGAGGAAGGATCACCTCCCTCAACCCGCTGGCCACACTTCTTAATGCACCCATTCTGTTCTACCAGCTCATTAAAGAATATGTTTAATAGGACTAGACCTATTATGGACCCCCGCATACACTGCTAGTTACTGGCTTGCAACTAGACTTCATGACAATGATCACCACACTGTGGGTTCATTTGTTCAGTCAGTTTTCAATCTGCCTCCTCGTCCGCTCATTCAGCCCATACTTCATCAGTTGCTCTGAGAATCATAGTGGAAACAGTGTCAAAAGCCTTACTGAAGTTCAGGCAGATGATATCTACCACTCTGTCCTCATCTACCAAGCTAGTTATTTCATTGTAGACTGATATCAGGTTGGTCAAATACAACTTTCTCTTGATTACTGATAATTTTGTTGTTGGTCTTGTGCCTGGCAACTGCTTCCAGGATTAACTGCTCCTATCACAGGGATTTAGATGATGCTAACTTGCCCTGGGTCCTCCTTCTTGAAGGTAAGAGTGATACAGAGCACATTCTCACTGTCTCTCCAGAGCTGGAGAAGGAATTTTGGGACTCTATAACCCATAAAGACTCCTTAGGGAAGCAGCAGGCTGTCAGGAAGATGGTCAGGTAGCAGTGCATGCTGAGCTGCTATAAAAATGGAACTGGGTGGAAGCCTGTGAAGGCACGAAGATGAGAGCAGGTAAAGGAACAGGTGGGGAGCTGGGAGAGGAAGGAACTCATCCAGGTGGAGACCTGATCCAGATGCATCCAAGCTCCATGTTTGATTCCAGAACAATCAAGATTAATGCAACTGAGAAGACAACAAGACAAAGAAATAAGACTGATCTTGAGAACTCCTACAGACCTCCATCCAGAAAGCACAGCAGTATTCTGCAATTTATTCTTTCTTGATCCTTCTTGGTTATCAGCACCGTAACGGATTTTACCAATCCTTGCTTACCACAAACCCCAGGCATATGCTTCATCTCAGCAGTGAATCTCCCATACATGTAACACAACCAATTTTAAACAGCGACAATAATAATGAAGCAAATGTTGTCACCATAGTCCTTGCAAATTTCTACTAACTTCACAAGATCTGCACTTGTATTCAAAAACCTCTCAAATTAAAAAGTTGCAGCAGCTTCACCTCAACAATTCAGCGTTTCATATTACACCCATTTTACACAATGCAGGGTATTCCAGATGACAAAGTATTTGGGGGAAGTCTTTAGCTACAACATTTTTGCTCCAGACACTTCACCAACACAACAGAGTTGTTTTGCTGGTTTTCGGCTTCTTTGTTTTGTGTTGTTTTGTCTGGCTGTTTGTTTGTTTTAAGGAACATAAGCATTTATGTTCAGGAGAAATACCTGGCATGAAGAAAAAGGTCAAACAGCTAGAAAAAAAATACACCCCAAAGGAGATTTTAAAACTTAGTTTAGTTTTTTTAGTACATTAAATTAATCATTGGTTTTTTCACTCTCAAACAATGCAATTATTGCTCCAAAGTAAGTGGGGAAAAAAACCATATGTTTGAGAGCTTCTTTTTAAAATGCTCTTCTGATGTTCTTCACCCAGTCACTAAAGCACGTCCTCAAAATATAATTTTGGACATTCAGTCAAACTAGAATTACCTCAAAGACCATCCCCATCTGAGACATGTGCACCGTTCTGTATAAGAACCTGACTTTGCTCTCTATACTTGTCTGAATATTGCAGAGCACCCACAGACAAAATGGTTTTTATTTCAGTGAAAAATACATGGTGCTGCCCTGTCTTGCTCCTGATTTCACAGTTTTTGGTTAAGAAGAATTTAAGCCAAGTAAATAACCTTAAAATTTTTCTTCTCCTATTCTTGGAGGATGTATATGCTGATACATGAGGATAATGCCAGACTATACTCTGCATGACATTTTTATTAATATTGCAGCAGTACAGCACTGTACCCCATCAGTTCTATGTAACCATCTGCACACTGACTCCAACTGATTACATCCGTTTACAGTGTCTAGACATAGATAACTTTATAGACCTTGCAGACAAGAACTGCCAATGGCCCAGAGGTAATCAGTGGATTTTGCTGCTAGAATCAAAACTGTATACCACCTTTGCAGCAACACCTCTGCTAATCAGAAGGAAAAGAAAGGCTTACCAGATTGGTAACATTAATGAAGAGACACACTTGTCAGCACCTTCCTTTCCATCCTTCTTCCCTCTCATCTAAATCCACTGCTCTTAGCCTTAAGAGGTAAATTCCTATAAGACAGCATGTAATAGCAATGCAAAACAAATAGAAAGTGCCAAACCCAGCTAAGTCAGGACTAATGCCTCCCAGAGAAGAAAACCAAAATACTTCCAGTGTTGGTAGAGGAACTTCAGGAGTACGGGTTGCAGATAAGGGCTCAGACTGGGCATCCTTTCTTGCAGGCTCTAATCCTCCTCAGAGCAAAAATATGCATACCATAATGGGACAGCATAAACATTACAAAGAGAAGATCCAGGTTGAATGTAGGCACACTCTGCTTAAAAGATCACCAAAAGCAATGCAATGTCCTGTTGAGCTCAGAAATGTTTTTTCAAGCATATGAATCAGACCCAGAATGCCTCCACATAGCAGATGCACACTGCATGGATGCAGTTGATTTTGCAACCACAACATGATAAGAGCACAAAGCTGCAGATGGGGAAATGACATCTCATTTCCATGGAGCATTAGCTTGAAACATGGTCCCACAGGGTAACATGGGGAGCATACATCATTTTTGACCTGCCAACCCCAAATGTGCAAGACACCGTGACAAAGGCCCAAAATTAGGCACATAAAAATAATTAACTTTCAAATCCTGAGGGTTTCTCCAATTGGTGCAAACAGTTCTTCCTGTTGCCACAGTGTCATTTCTTCTTACCTTTGAGAAAAAAAGATTCTGAAGATTCCTGAGGAAGAACAAAAAACTTTAGATGGGAGTCAAAATTTTGAAACTAAAGTGAGAAAATCCCCTGCAAAACAGGGAACAACTGAGAAGCAAAGGCAGAGTCACACCACCTTTTGCAGTTCTTGCCTTCAACACACCCACCTTTCACAAATAGAGAAGGAAAGGCACACAAGCTTCATTACAGCCTTGCTGGAATTGGCAGCTTCCTACTACATTAATTCTTTCTCATACTCCCTTACCTCCCACTTTACACCTTCCGGTTAAACTTGATCCACACTCCCTCACCTTTTTTCTGCTTTCCATCCACCGCACATCTTCTCTCCCTCACTTTCAGGTCATACTCTTTTCCTAGTCCCCAACACACTCTTTCCCTCTCTCAGATGTACCTCACTATCTCAGCACTTCTCACCCCCTTGTATTCCATACAAGCTCATTTTGAGCTGCTCCTAACTACACATCTCTTTACTCTCCTTCCAACCCTTTAGCCCTAATACCTTTCTCTGCTTTCCTCACAACTATAGCTGTTATCCCTTTACCCTACTACCTCTGCTCAGCTTTAGCCCACTCCCCAGCCCTTTTGCTCCCTCAGCCCTGATCCCTGCCTACATCATGCAGGTGTTTCTCAGGCACATTCCAATTCACCATGGGATCACCCCTCCCACTAAGCCAACTTTTCCTGCCTTTTGTTTACTCATCATCAGGTCTTCCCCCACCAGCTTCACATAAAGATTTGCCACATTTAGAGAGTATCCATGACCCACTTAGGGTTCCTGACCTAGTTATAGCAGAAACACTGACTCTAATACTCAAAAAAAAAAAAAAAAGGGCAGCAAGAGAAGGGAAATATTATTGGTTGAAATAAAAACAAACTTAAAAGCACAGGACTGCTGATTTATTCCAGCTCTGCCTTTTCCCCAGGGAAGATAGATCAGCAATTCACCTAATATTGCAACACTAGTGCAGCAATGGATCACCAGGTCTAGAAATTACCTGGAAACTTAGTCTGTACTCCCTTGCCAGCAACTCATTTTGGTTGTTTTTTTTTTTTTTCATTCTAGTATCTATTTTTCCAGGCTTTCCAGGGAATTTCTTCAGCTTCACCCGAAGTGTATTATAGTAAATTTGTTCAGTCCTTCTCACTTGTGAGCCCAGGCTGCAAGAACAACCCAGTTCACTCAAGAACAATCTTTCTGCAGCTGAACTTCATTTGAAGCAATGCCTTACAGCTGTTCATTTGACCTCCTCAGCCCTTTTATCCTCTTTCAGCTACCATCACAACTGTTTTCCCCATTCCCCTCCAATCTGTGTCATTTATCCACCCTGCTTTTCTACCTGGTTTCACGTTGCAATGCTGCCTCCATTTTTCTTCACCAGTTCTGGATGTGGCAACAGTGGTACAGAGCTAGAAAACATGACTGGAAGTGATGGATCTTCTCCTGATATCATCAGGAGTTTCTGGGCTAGCAATACCCATTCACTTGTGTGGTTTGTACAGTGCTCATGGCTTAGCAGCCAGGAACCACTGCTTTGTGACAGCTGGGTCTGTGATTTGCTCCTAGAGCACCTTTCAGTTTAGCCACTGTTAATGAATTTCCCTGTAGTGTTCGTATCTTAGCAGTCCTGTTGGCCCTGTAGTTCTGTGGATGAACTCATTAAATCAAATTACACCTTCTTACAGCTGATCTTTTGTATAGAACTGGCACCCTATTTAGTGCTGGAATCCTGCCCTCCACGCTGAACTCACAAGGTGTTCCCACCACTACTACTTAAATCCTGCAGAATAGACCAATGGAGGCTCCCTTCTACTGCCAAAGCCCTGTCAGAAAAACAGTTGAACACACTGCAGCTCTTCCACAACTTCACCGTTTGTATCTATATGGACGTGTCAGTGTAGCTCAAACTGCTTCTCCTGTGTGAAACAGTCAATTTTCAGTGTCAGCCACAGGTGGTCACTAGTCATTCTGCATCCATTTACTTTTTACCCATTTGCAAGCTTCAGCATAAAACGCACTTTTTGCCTATTGATTTTCTGGGTCATGCACTAATCTACTGTGCAAATGGCTTTGGGTATTTACAATGAAGCCTCCAAATCCCTGTGTTGCCATCAACCACTGCTTGCTCACTGTGCACTTGTGAATACATTGAGCTGCAGTTTGGGGCTCCTGCATTTCCTTTGTAGCCTCTGACTTCTCAGATCTGCCCTTTCACCCACTGGTTTTCAAGTCCTTCCTGTGCTGTACCTGTACTTGGGCACGTTCCTACAAAGGCACAGCTAACCCAAGTCACTTCAGCCATGCTCAGCTGACTAACAATATCACACGTCACTCTCTGGTGTCTCCCCACACACATATGCTATCCTGGCCTATACCACACCAGCTTCTCCAGCCACAGACCCTCACACCACTCTGACAATGCCTCTCTCCCCTGACCTGCATCACATTACCTTCATCCAGACCAAGGTCAAATTCTTCTAGTATACAGAACTGACACGCCAGCTCTGCATGTTTTGACCAACTCATGCAGTTTTGACCACTGCTGTCCCCTGAACACACCAAAGAAGTGACTCCCACAGCAGTAACATCCAGTGCAGGAACACCTTGCATCCTCATCACCCCCTACTTGCATTTACAGAGTACTAAGAAGGGGTAAGAGGACTGTAAAAGGACACAGTTATGCCTGCACAAGCTATGTGAAGAGGATTCCTGCCAGCTACTCAAGACAGTATAAAACCAACGAATTAGACAATTCCAGACATGCTGATTACATTTGCCTTTGCAGTTTCTGATGGGATTTTCAGATGTCTCTGAGCATTCTCTACCTGGCGTGTGTCAGCCACACTTCACTGCTGTCTTTATGTTATTAGTATTGACAGCCAGTCAGTTTAAATGGAGGTTAGGATTGAAATCCTGTCTCTTTGCTTATCTCTACCTTTTTATCTTGTTTGTTTCCATTCATTACAGTGAACTCCTCCTTTTCATAAAGCCCTTTCAAATACCTCAGCAAACATGAAAAGACAATGCTAAATGGATTAACTGGGAAGTACTGGGGTCTGAAGCGTGCCTGAACAGATGCTCCTGTATCAATCAGTTTTGCATACCAACACTAATGGTCTGAGTTCCTCTTGATCTTTTTGGCAGTTTAGCACAGGTCCAGTGGTGAGCTGAGTGTAACTTTTTCCTTCCAGGAGAGGCAGAAGGGAGGAAGAATAGCTAGTCTGTAAGAAAGAGCTAGTTACTCTGTAATGCTATAAATCACTGCAGGATTTTAACACATGGCAATGGCAAAGGAGTGGGTGTGTCACGACTAAAGATTATTATGCCAAATTTGATCATCTCACTTTTACCTTGTTCTCTCCCCCGTTTTCTGGTTAACCGCCATATGCTATAGAAATTGTCATCTTGTTCTCTTGGAAGCTGTTCGTGGAAGGGACTATCTTTCTCTCACAGGCATGCAGAAAGCTTAGCACAGTGGCAGTCAAGTCCCAAAATGAGGCCTTAAAGATGTTACTGCAATATCAATAGTATCAATAACACTCCTCTGTCTTTAGGTCCTTATAGAACATTTTTCAGACATCAAATTAGTCTCCAAACATCTCATGGCTGTTATTGCCATGCTGTACATCTATCTTATACCACTTATTTCAGTATCTAATTCATTCTAAAACTGAGACATCTGAGGGAAAATGGGGACTAAGGCACTCCAGCACTACAACACTATGCATACTCAGAAAACTCTGTATACATGCAGACACTGAGCACAGGTCTGTATGTCCAGCTGGCTGGGAGGGCTTTTGAGAAGGTCTGCAGTGCTCTGCTATCAAACCGCCCCAGAGCAAACAACCCAGGCAGTCCCTGCTTTTGGCAGCTCTGTGCACTGCACCCTAGACATCAGAGAGCTGCCCTCAGATATTCCTCTAAATGCTGGCAGCAAACAGCAGAGACAAGGAGGCATTTTGATTCAAGGACCAAAGTTGGGTGTGTGCTCACTTCTGCTACTTGAAACCCTCTCTATGGGCCCTGAACAGTATGAGAGTGTAACTTTCTTCATGGCAAGGATAATTCTTCCCTAAACAAGCAACAAGATCTATTCAGCCCTTTATCTCTGCTCATCTGGACAAGGAGGTTACTACAGTATGCTACAGTTTCTAAGGCCTCTGGCACACTGAAAGCAGGATGAGAGTCAGCTGACCTCAGCTCCTCAGTCATTCATTCTGACAGAGTCTACAAGAACAGCTGAGCTTGCCTTAACACATACTTCTCGTATTTCTTGTAGGGACAAAGTAAGGATGTAAACCCCCCACCAGAACCAGTAGGATAGACATAAGGTCTCACTTCGTGCTGAGTAACAGAACAGAAATAAGGCTTTTCAGGGAAAGGGAAAAGAACAGCATCTCTGGTTTGCTCAGCACCGTGATGGTCAAGTCAGATACTACTGCTAGTGGCATATTCCACACTCCAAGTGCCCCCATATTATGGTATCAGCCTCAGCTGAAAACAATTTTGCCTCAATCTCCAAAAAAAAAAAAAGGAGGAAGTTAATGGTAGAGAATAAAACAGCTCACCACAAGGAAGTACACCTGTGTTAATGCTACTTAACAGCTAAACAAAGGGTCAACAATGAAGTGGAAAGCCAGCACAGGTACTAAACAAAAGATTTCACCCAAAACAAAACCACATTAATGTTGATGTTCTTGAGGTCTTTGATTACTACTGAACACTACTTATGCAACAACCTGTTTTGCATGAATGTGAGTCTGTTTCACTTTTTAAAGCTAACAAGCAACTTTCTGTGAGCCAGAATGTGGCACAAGCCACGCACTCCAGGAACCCAAACTGCAAGCAAAGACAGTCCACTGCATACTGTTTTCTAAAGTATGTTTCAATCAGGTAAAGTGTAAATTCAGTGCTTACAGTAATATTGCTTATAAATGCTATCTCCAGTCTCACCCAGCAATACTTCCTTTTTCATCCAGTAGCTGAGCATGCACACTTGTCTCTTAAAGACTGATACATACTAAAAAGCTAGCAACTGCACTGAATGAAAACTACTGGTGCATCACTTGGTACCAGGACCAACTAGTGTGAACCATCTGTACACAACTGCCCAGACTAACCCACTGCACATATGGAAAGCAGTTCCAGGTAATACAGAAGTTGTATTAAAAAAAAAAAAAAAAAAACATGTGGCATTCAGGATATAGACACACCGCACCTGCTGGCCAACTGAAATGCCCCGAAAGCTTTCTTCATACAACTACTTAAAAGCCCAACAAAGGCCACAGTTGGAAACATGCCATTCCCAACTCAATATGTTTAATGAGAGCTTGGTAATGAACACTGATGCTGCCTAGGGGGCTTGGAACAGAATAACCAAACTAGAGGTTTTCAATCCTCTTTGTAGAAGAACAGGCATAACAAAGCTGTTACAAGAAGAGGGGATATTCTAACAGGAAATATATGCCAGAACAAGAAAACAGAGGTGATGGTGTGTAAGCTGCAGGAGTTGCTACAGAATAGAGAAGATGTAGTATGGCTATCCGTGATCATCAGTTCACAGCATTTCTTAGCTTTTACACACTATACGTTTGTGGAGAAAGAATACAAAAAGTAGTAGTTGTTTCTTGTACTTTGCACAAGTATTGATGATGTTTGCGGTCAGGCTACAAACCAATACCTTGCATTTTAAATGCAATCAGGACAGGTATCACCTGTCACTTCAGATTTTACCTTGAGCTGCCCTTCCAACCTCAATGAACCATTCTGAACACTCTTGAAGTTTTCCTTCTCCTGCGTAGTAACATCTTCACGATGAAAACTGACAAGCTGCCTGAGAAACAAAAGCAGAAGAGCAGCTTCTGTCAGAGCAGGAGAGCAGCTGCTGCCCACACAAGGCCTACTGCCCAGGTCTCAGGGAAAGCTCATCCCCAGAGCAGTTAGTTTATACCACTGAGAGAGGCATACGGGTGTTGTGGGCAGAAAAGTTACTAATATGGGGGGGGATTTGTAATCAATTTAATTTCTGGCAGTTCTAATTACCAACTCTGGTATTGAAAGAAGCAAACAAACACCTCAGAAAAGCAGTTCTCACCTGAGCCAAAACTCTCCTCCCCCTTCCTGTTCCCTCCACAGCTCCCTCAGAGCCACACCTCCCTCAGAGCCACACCGCCCGGCCACACTCAGGGTACTGCCCCACAGCTGCGCTCCTTTCCCCATCGCTCCAGAGAAAGCTTTGGCTTTTCTTCCACCTCCTCTGCCTCCCTCCTCCGGCCTCTTTGTTCCTTTCACTTGGCGCACACATATAACATGCACCTTCACAGAGGTGCCACAACCCACCCTGCGTGGATTAAAGGCCCCACACACGGCCCAGAACGACTGTTCTACGGTGGGGCCGGCCGGAACCAGCTACAGACGGACGTGCCTGTGATTGGCTGTAACCAGCTGTGCCTGAGCGGAACTGGCTGCAGTCATCACCGGAGGAGCGTGCCGTTCTCCTGTCCTGCAGCCATCTGCAGTGCACGATGGATTTTAGGAGGAGCCCAGTGGACCGCTGGTCACTCCTGTGTTGACTGATACATACATTTTCCGTCTATTAGATGTACATATTGGTTTTCAGGAGGAAAAACATTTATTGCTTTTAGCACACTTTGGAGTTTAAAAAATATATCTATATTGACTGTAGTTATTATGCTTGGTTTCATACAGCGTAAGTGGTTCAAATGAAAATAGATTGGTTGGAGTGAATGTGCATCAGTTCCAATAATAACACAGGCAGCTTCAAGAAGCATATAAGTTTCATTTAATGTGCACTGGGCTTACAAAGAAAAGGGAAGAAACATTGGTTTAGAGCAGCTTTTAGTCTACATTTTCTGACTAAATGCTTCTGCATTTACCAGGTTTTTGAAACAGAATGAGAGTCCATAAATAAGTGGAGAGAGAGGTTTATTAGGAGGCCCGAAGGGGGTTTACAAAGGGAGAAAGTGATCTATGATAAAAAATGACTGTGAGGTAAAAATTCCCAGCTCTATTACCACTCCACCTTACACAAGGTATTATCTCCCCATGGGAAGGCTGCGCTTCCTAGAATCATGGAGTCACAGAATGGCTTAGGTACGAAAGGACCTGAAAGATCATCTAGCTATCTCAGATCTCTCCCTCATTCTACGTGGACCTTAACATCTCTTCCAGGAGGATCTACTCTATGATCTTCCCAGGCACAGAGGTGAGGCTAACCAGCCTGTAGTTCCCCAGGTTTTTCTCTCTCCCTTTCTTAAAAATGAGAGTGATGTTTCCTTTCTTCCAGTCACCAGGGACTTAACCTGACAGCCTTGATTTTTCAAATATGATGGAAAGCAGCTTGGCAACCACATCAGTCAGCTCCCTCAGGATCCTGGGATGCACATCATTGGGCCCCATAGACTTAATATACATTCAGCCTTATGAGGTGGTCTCGGACTTGCTCTGCTCCTACAGTGGGAGGGATTTTGCTCCCCCAACCCCTGCTTAGAAATTCAGGGACGTGAGAGGCATGGGAAGATGCCAGTGAAGACCAAGGTAAAGAACTCCTTAAGTACCTCAGCCTTCTCCATATCTGAGGAAGCCAGTTATTCTCATTTGTCAGAGAGTTTACACTCTTCTTTGCCTGTCTCTTCCACCCAACGTATCTAAAGAATTCCTTCTTGTTATTTTTCACATCCTTTGCCAAGCAAAGTTCCATCTGCACCTTTGTTTTCCTGATCCCATCTCTGCATGTCCAGACAGCATTCCTATGTTCTTCACAGGCCACACATCCCTGTTTTCACTGCCTGTACATTTTGTTCTTATCCCTCAGTTTGACCCTTGCTTTAGTGAAAGCAGCTGCTGCTGTGGTCCTAACGGTTCCAGTACAGATAAACAGTAGAGGAGAAGCCATCTCTGAGAGATATCAGACGTTCTGTAGAAAGAGTCCAGGAAACAATCTCAAAGGTAGGAACTCATTTCCAGGAACAGATACTGATAGTTGAAGGGATAATTTCAATCTGGCATCTCTCTTGCCCCAGAATATAGATAAGAGAACAAAGTTGGGAATGTAACTGAAGAGCAGATATTGAAAGAGATTCTTTCAAATCTACATGAACTCACAACAAACTCTTAAAGCCACAGATTACACCCCAGTCTCCAGTCATGAGAGAGATCTGCTGTGGTCTTACCCTGGGTAGTACAGGAGGCATATATGGGGGCAAGAGGCCATTTTGTAGGGACCATAGGAAAAGGTCCTTATTTCATGCTCTTTGAGTCTGTGTGTTACATCAATGTCCCTATTCTTTCCTCTGATTTCTCCTATGTCCTGTAGAAAGGAGGACACTACATGTGTGTTGGAATACACTGCTTCACCATAGGTTAGGACAGGGACCTACCTAACTACACCTGCTGGCAATGAAAAGGGATTTTTCATGGTATTAGAAAAGTACCAAAGGAGAATGCCTTTGGAATAGATCTGTAAGGTAAAGGGTGGTATCCCATCTCCCACCAGAAGCCTCTGGAAATTCCCATCTCCAGGGCCATCTGTCCCCCAAGGGACCATCTGTTTCTGATGAGCAACACCATAGAAAGGTGTGTTTACTGAGACAAGCAGATTTAAGCTTGGCAGGGTCTCTGAGTAAGCAATAGGAGGCCTTTAAATGCAGACTTTCTATTTGCAGTATGTGGAGTGTGCATATGTGTGTTTCCTTCAACCACCCATATTCCACAGGGGAAAGCATTCAAAAGAGGACTCAAAATAGAATAAATTGTGTGACTCACAGCCCTGCCCCTGAGTTACTTACTCACCATAAAGCTCAGGCAAAGCATTGTTAGGTGCTACACAGACCCCACACTCATACCAGCAAGAGACCACAAAGGAAAACCTACCCTATATACATACAACAATGTATTATGTGCTAAATGCACCTCACCCAACAGAGCTCTTACCTCCAAACGTTCCAGCAGTGTGCTATGAAGGTTTGGTTCTGCTGGCTACACCAGATCTCTGTTAAGAAACAGCTGAGAGGACCAGCTCCCTCTGGTGTGTGAAGCACTGTCCTGGCTGCCTGCAAGAATTAAGGCATGACATAAATACAGTAATATTAACACTGCTGTCCTCAGCCACATTTCTGTTTCCCTGGGATTTTCAGCTGAGAAGGTCATTCTTCACTATCACTCTTCAAAGGTGTCGTTGTGCTGTTTGATAGCTGCAGTGGTATTCCTATAGAAGTTCATGCTTTAAGGATCACTGAATCAGGTTTTTGTCCAAAGAGAAAAAAAGGTCCTCGAGAATTGCCAGTTTTTGCCTGGGTAATATCCGTTTCCCTGTCAGATAAACAGCAATCAGCTGAAAATTTTGTCTGCAAATATATTTCTGATAACAATATTTTGACAGGTTTCTAGACATTTTTTTTTTCAAGATTGTCCAGTATTTTAAAATATTTTGGCCTCTGTTAAGAGTACGAAAAAAATAAATTAAAAGCAAGAATGAAGAAAAACAAGGATTTTCATTGCTAAAACCCAAAAGCCTTGAGGACTTTAAGAAAATATAAGTTAAAATTTTGTCTTGGAAAAAGCTCATTTCATGGTCAGCTCCAGCCATTTCCTTTTGCACCATGTTGGCCAGGTGGAAAGAGTGATACAAATAGCAAACAGGTTTTCTGTGTGTACTCATGTCTCTCTCTAGTGGAAAGCCCTCATCACTGCACAAGTACTGATAACAGGTGTGGGATCTTCAGTTCACTCAGGGGAGACCTGCTCCCCAGGGACTCATGCATCTCGAGGGCTGATGCTACCCCATGCTTGGGGCAGAGCTCTCCTTCTTTGCTCGGGAACCCACTCATTTTGCCCCTTGCTCCAAGGCAGGACTATGCCATGACATAACATAACCACAGTGTTTTGAAGGGAGGGAGACCTTGGTGTCATACCCCGAGCTAAATCAGTACTCAGAAAGTGTTGGCATTTAGGGACTTGAGCCAGATCCATTTGCACTGTGAAGAAGAACAATAATTAAGAAATCTTCAAATTCCAGGTAGGAGCTACACCAAAGGAGTGAGACTTCATCCCAGTTCCCACAGCTGGACACCTATCACCTACCAGCCCAATCTGCTGACACTTCCTCACCCCTAGGGACAGAGAGGCAACACACTGGGTACAGCCTGCTGGCCCAGGTCCCTGCTCACATCCCTATGCAGCCACCCTCTGTTAGGCTCAGCTGCAGCAGCTCAAATGTGGGAGGCACTTGTTTTCTGTCCCTTGTTGCGTTGGACCCACTGTGGCCAGCACTGCCGCAAAGCCTCCAGGACAAGCTGCATAGGACCTGCAAACAGTGTTGTGCTTAGTGCCAAGCAGAGGCAGCCTGCTGAGCAGATGCCGTGCTTGCACATGGCTGGGTTTTCCTCTCTGCAGTGGCAAATAAGCACTATCATACTGGTGGAGCTGGGAGCAGCACTGTGGGGAGAGGGCACCTTGCAATTCACCCTCTCCCCCTGCAGCACCAGGGAGCCAGGGTCTCCTGCTCACTAGGGAGATGCTCCCTGCTTTGCTGGTCCCAGCTCAAACATGTTGTCCTCCATTCACAAAGGGACAGGGAGCTCTGTGCTGCGTTTGCACAAGATGAGCTGGAGAGCAGTATTTTAATGTGGAAGCTGAAGGCATTCAGGGGCCCTGTGGGCAGTCTGATCATCGGCATTCCAGTGCCCAGAGACTTCCTTGATGGAAGCACCAGGATCCATCTCTGGATTGTGCTGGGCGTGAGACTGCTGCCCAGAAACACTGGTCAACCATGGGGCAGCTGGAGGCTGCAGGAAGCTGCAAGAGTTTAGCCCCACAGCCAGGGTGCACAGCCTGTGGTGGCACCTAAGAGCCAGGTTTCCTCAGGAGCACTGAGTCACCCAAGGTTTCCTTGCTGCCACGCTGTGAACAAGCTATTCTGGCCTCGAGGCCAGAATTAGAGGCTTCCCACTGAGCTGCTCAGCTCCTGCAGCATTGCATCCGTTTCGCAGAGTGGAAACTGAGAATCACTGAAAGCAGAAAGCCTTCATTACAACTGTGAGATGCCTCACGGCAGGCCCGATGGACTGGGTGGGCTGAGCTGTTTGACCTGCAGGTGATCCATTCCTGGGTTACCACCAATGAGGCACTCCAAATAACCGGGCAGATCCAAAAAATCCAAATGGTGTGGCTGAGGTGGCAGAGTATGAGCAAGGCATGGCCAGTAGCAGCAACAGTCTTCAGGGAATTCCCCTGGTATAATTACCACTCCTTCCCCTCCTGTAAGCCAACATTTGACTGGAGATCTTACCATACTCACAGGAACCTAATTTAATGTATTAACATTTATTCCATGTTAGAGATCAGTACTAGGTTTCTAAATAGTTTTATGTATTTAAGTATTATGTATTTAAGTGTCCTAAGTATTTAAAATATGTTAGGAAGAGGACAGTGGGTGCAAATAAATACTGAGAGCACGAATGCCCTTCAGCTAAGCTGCATGTACAGTGCCCTCTCTGCTTAGACTAAGCAAGGCTGAAGATTGTAATATACTTTACATGGGAGAGATGACTTTACGCAGCATGAGCTTTGCATTGAAGACTAACAGGCATAAAGATACTCGTTTCATTTGGAATACAAAGTCAAGGGGCTACTCAAAAAAAAAAAACATAAAAGCATTTCAGAGGTCTTGAAACTCCCCCTGGCTTGTCTGTCAGAAACCAGAAGTTGTACCTTTCATTACCTGCTTTGCAATATTCCTCTAACACAGGATGACAGCAGTGACTGGCAAGGCAAGTGCCTCCCTTGTTTGAATGCAGTATTTGCTGCTTACTAATAAACTAATTGATTGAGCTTAGCTGTTGAAAGCTGAGTTTTGTCCGCTCTGAACCCTGCACATACTAATGCCTATCAGCTAGAAGTCAAAAAACAAAAGGCATTTTCTCTCTCTCTTTTCTTCCCAGCCAGAACAATTTTTAAGTGATGGGTTTAAAGGTTCACATCACCTTTTGTTTCCTAAACAATCTTTTCCTCACATTCTTTCAGTCACACTTTATCTCCAGCAGGATCTAAGCAGTAGCTATGGAGCCAGACTCTAAATCTCATCCAGCCCTGCCTTTCCCTGTGGCCACAGAGGGAAATGTGTAGTGCCAACCGCTCTGCCGCTTCCCGTCCTAACACAACATTATTTCATCGTAACCTGTCCAGTGAGCAAATTGCCTCTTTGGTCCCCTCACCGTCTCTGCACAAGGGCTGGGCTATTGATTGTAACACTCTGCTAGTGTGTGTGGGGCAGTTCCAGGAGCGTAGGATCGATGGGAGTGTAATTGCTACCTCGTCGGCAGCGGCTGAGGGAAGGGGGGCCAGAGCACTGCTCAGCGGCAGAAAAAGCTGACGCTGCTTCTGGAGCGTCTTCCCCCTGTTGTCCCACTGCAGGGCCAGGGATACAGCCACACTGCCTCTTGGGGAACAGGCAGAGTGGCTGAGTGTCCCCAGGCAACAGTTTTGCAGCTGCTTACAGGGAAGCAGAGAAATGCAGGCCCTCCAGTGTGCTTGTGCATTGCAATCACAGAAAATTGGTCTGGAAGGGAGACTTCAAGGTTATGCAATCCATCCTGCTGCTCCAAGGCAAGACCAGCTATACTTACACTACTGCAAGGCTGCAACTCTGGCTCAGGACAGCACACAAAGCAACAAAATGAACCAGAAACCAGAGTTATCGTCTGTAATATAGGAGTGTAGGCTTCAAGACTGTAGCATACAGAGTGACCAAAGTCATGGCAACTTATTGTGTTAGAAAGGCCCATGGTATAGGCACTAATATATTTATATATATTTAATATATATTTATTTTATTAATAAATTAATAAAATTATTATATTTGTTTATTTATTAATATATATTTATATTTTATTTATATTTATAATATAATTATAGTGCAATAATATATGCACTAATGATAAACACATAAAACTTCATATCTAATGAGTCCATTGATTCATCATGCTCACATCTGCCATGTTTGTAAATACCAGATGCTTCAGAGGAAGTTTCCATCACCAACAAAGAATAACTATATATCAAGTTGCCTATTTCTCTGATGACTTGGATAACTGGTAAACAGTCCAAAGTACTAATCAAAACAATGGCAGCAACTCAATAGGTAGTGCCGGGTGCCCCATTTTTCAACTTTGTGCCTCAGTTTCCCCACTAAGTAAATAGGAGAAACAGTGTATATCTGTTATGTAGAAAGAATCAAATTGTTTAGGTTCTACTGATCACAAAGGTTCACAGTTGCAGATCTTGCTATAAAAGTCAACACATGTGACAACAGATTTATCCAGAAAGGTCTGAGATGAGACAGCATCCAAAAAAGGAGCTCATTTTATCCTGGGTATGGTTGTATTACAACATACCAGAATGAAATTCTACTCGAGAAGTGAGTGGCCTTTGGAAAAGGCAGTTTTTCCTTGAATAGTAAATACCAGGAGCTAATTAAGTGGAAGTGCTGGCTGGGTTTTAATTTTTCTCAGTTATTGTCATATTTATCCTTATAATTTTCATCCCTGTCCATCATCAGAAGACTCTCCTACAATAAACTAAAATAATGCTAAGCATCTAACATAGGGCTCCCACAGCCTATTCATTCTAATAGGCAGTGTCTTACTATCCCCAGCAGAGAAAGAGGGAAACCAAGGTATGCACAGAAGGAAAATGTCCATTTGACAGCAGAGGCAAACATGGATTCTACCAACATGGGAAGATTTATTTGGGTCATATTTGTTAAGTACCATGAAGATGAGAAGTCCTGAACGTCATCCTTTTTCATATGATTCCTGTTTCACTGGCTTTAATTTCAAAGGCTCCTGAGAAGGCAGGCTTGCAAGCAGTGGTTTGCATTTGGCACAACTGCAACCTCTACTGAGCTTTCCAAACACAGATGCAAACTCAGACCTGCCAAACATGTCAAACTTTGGAAAAACTTGGCTACAACCAAACCTGAGCACATTCCCTACCTCAGAGACACCAGCTGTGCCAACCACAACTCTGATCACAACTTAGCATTTTTTCATACTTTGGCTTGGGTGTTACTACAGCTGATGGAGAAACTTTGCTTCCATTGTGTCCGTATTTGTTGGTGACTTTCCATCACTGACACAGACTGCTGTTTGCACTTCCAGCTTTACGGACTTGTCCAGGGAGTAAATGCTGGTGATTTATTGTCTGAACACCTACTGACAGCTGGGTGCTCTCATGCACTGACACGGCCAGAGACAGAGTATTTTATCTCACCTCCAACAAATCAACCAAACCTCCAGTACAGGCTCACACCTGTGATGCCCAGACAGGAGCAATGTGGTGGTAGAACAGGACACTGAGGTTAAAGCAGGACTATGGAAACAACTTCTTTGCTCCGTGTGCTTCTGCAGTAAGGACTGACTGGGGCTATAGGATGAACTCAAAGGCATCCTGCAGATTAGGTATGCTGGGACCAAAACTAGCACTGAATTCAAACTTCTTCAGAGTAGAGTGTTAGATCTGGGGATACAAGCTAGGTTTTCATTGGCACTTTACAGTAATCAGATTTTTGCCTGCAAACACCAGGGTTGGAAATCTCTTCCTCAGATCTGTGTAAACTGCTGCTGTTTTCAGTGCCTCAGTGGAATGGTACTTGAACTTTGCCTCATAGATACTAAAAAGTGCAGAGGAGTTTCCACTGGAAGCAGGGCTCTGTGGGAATCAAAGCCTACTTTCAAAAGCCAGGTACGCTAGACTACGCCCACCCACTTTATTCTCTGTTTTTGTTCCATTCCAATGTCACAAGTCACTTTCTGCCGGCTTGATGAAGCAAAATCATGGCATTAATGGCACAAAGCCAAGAATGAGGGCAGGGCATTGTAGCACCTCTCAAATCCATGTGGAAAACCAAAATTTAATAGTGACTTCATGCCAGCAACAAGCATGAGGTGACGGCCCAATTTGCTTCCAGTGTACATTACTGCTTTTCTCATGATACTATGAACCATGGCTTGCCTGACCCAACGAGTTCTCCTTCCT
Organism: Aquila spilogaster; assembly: GCA_024606505.1. Classification (NCBI taxonomy): domain Eukaryota; kingdom Metazoa; phylum Chordata; class Aves; order Accipitriformes; family Accipitridae; genus Aquila; species Aquila spilogaster. The sequence continues at coordinate 32,339,043 of JANHGO010000042.1, forward strand.
CCTGCAGGCCTTGCGGACTTTGTGTCCTGCATGAGGGACGAATTACACAGAAAAGCCCTAGCTTCAGAGCTTCAAGAATTGCAAGAGCCAACGTTTGCTCTAAGTGCCGCCTTTGTCACCCTGACAGGGACTGGAGGGGAAAGAGCCAACACATCGATGGTATCTCCAGCTCCATCTGGAGAAGGTAGCACCAGAAGTCCTGCCCCATAAAGCCAGGCTTGGCAGGAGGGCAGAGAAGCAGCATTGGGTTCCAATCACTGGCAGCAGGACACAGGCTGAACAAGAAAGGCCAGTATTGAAACAGAAGCAGTAGGCTGAAGGAAAGCACCTAAACTCAACTCCAAGATGAGGCTCAGATTTTTTCTACTCTGATATGCAGGAGAAAATGGGACCCAGCCAAAGTTTAGCTCTGCTGTTGCCCTGCTAGGACATCTGTCTGTAGTACAGCTCAGTCCACACACACTGAAAAAGAAAGACAGAAATTGTACACGGGATCTTACATGAGGTTTAGACATCTTTTGTCTCTTCACTTGTCATATCACATCATTCTAGGCGATGGCACAATATATGTCTTTATGCTGAGTTAGTGTAGAGATGCAAAGCCAGTTGATAAAAAAGATTTGTTAACCCCGTTTTCCCCAAGCTTCACCTAAGCCCTGCACAGATAGCAGGAGGGAGGGAGAAGGCAGACACGTCACTACATGTTTTGATCAAAGATTTAACTTTGATATTGATTCATCCTAGCCCATTTGCCTCCCTCCCACACCCAAATTCTTCCCAGCATCACTGACTTCTGTCTCTGGTACTTAAACATCAAGCCAAAGAATTTCCTCCTCAGAACTGCTTGCTGTGAGAAAGCAAAAGCAATGTATCTTTCTGAGAAACTCAGTACCTTCCATCACACACTGGCCTCCTGCCTTCAGGCTCAGCTTGCAGCAGGGAACAACTTTGTCATCACTTGTAGTCGAAGGGCTTTAATGCGGACATCACTGAGGAAGAATAAACACGATGCACAGTGCTGTTTTGCAGTTATTTCTCTGATATTCCCAACACTATGTACCACTTATGTGGTGCTTTCTCTCCTAAGACATCAAGACAGCAGTCTTGCTGTCGATTTGATCACAAAAAGGGCTTCTCAAACAAAATACAGAGGAAGATCCCCGTGGGGAAACCATTCTCCAGGCTGGAAGGGACTCTATGCTTCACCCATACAGAAGGCAACAAAGCTGCTTTGGCCTCTGAGCAAATCCTAGCATAAATCCTCATGAAGATTTGGCAATGATCTCATACTCTATATCACATCATGTTTAGAGAAAAAATGCAGATCGATTGCTATTCACATATTAGATAGGGAAACAGACAGCAGCTGCAGTGTCGCCCACTTATTCTGAATTAGCAATGACTATATTGCAATTCAGCCCTTGAGCTTTTCTGAAACACAAGCAGGGAGAGACCATCATAATGTCTGTCATAATGACTGGGTGTGAGGAACAGGGAGCTGAAAATTATTTCTCCTAAACTCCTTTCTTAGAAGAGGACATGTGTTCAGATTTGGCTGGTTTGTCTGAAACTGTGCCTGTGTTCATCTCTGCTGCACACCCAGTTAGCGCACCAGCACGTATCATTATGCTGATTGCCATTTGACTATCACATCAGAGAAGTAAAAATCACACCACAGCCTTAAACCAGCCTCCTACTGCTACATTATTTAATAATTTAATAACAATTATCAACTGGAAATTACAATTATACCAAGCAGAAACCTGGATAAGAATGCCAATTTGATGGCACACTCAGAATATCTCTGCTTTTCAGAGACACAAGTAAGTGTCTGCTGTAGATTAATATTATAGACTAAATCCCAGCCCAGTATAAACTGGCAACTCCATGTGCTGTGCCAGTTTAGATGTACTGCTGAAGACGGAGTCCAGTGACGTTCAAATAACTAGATCAGCAAAGCTGTCCACAGCACTTAGCAGAACCATACACAGGTATATATCACATATATACCTGCTCATCATGGGCTGTGTATTTATAGATCAAACTCAGTGTGCGAAGAGGGAAGAGTGCACTGTGATGCATCCAGTCCTTTAACGTGAACAACAGAGGTGATGGCACTGTTGTATTGAAATCGGAGATGAAGGCACGAATGTGTAGATATGGCCGAGTATCATGACAGCTGTGCTAATAATGAAAGATTCGTGCAGTGCAGGATGTACAAGAATCTGTAATTTTCTTGCACTGAGAAAATACTTTCAGCATCCTCAGCTCGAGGCTATTGGTGTCCGACAGCAGGGGGGCATATGTATGCCTGTGTATAACATCCTTCCTTGCAGACTTCAGCTGGATGTAGTATGAAGTTTGGTATGTGACTGAAATTCTATGGGCTACAGCAGAAATTTTAGTGGATGCAAAATCAGACAAAAAGAGTGTCCTGGTCTTCTGCATTCAGGACTGAGCACCATCAGCAGCCTAGCCTCACAGGAGAGCTACAGACACCGTAGGAGATAGCCTTTCTCTTATGCTGCTAGACAAGCCAAACAGGAGCAGTCCAAGTCTGCATCACCAATGCACACCCTCGCTTCAGCTCTTAGCTGGCTTCTGCTCCTCCTTCCCATCCCACACAAGCAATCCAAGACCTACAAATACCTGCAAAGGTAAAACCACATCTTGTGGTGTCTGTACACATATATCCAATTAACAATGCAAAGCTGCACCCAGAGTCTACATTTAGACCTAATGCATCAAAAAAAGTGGTCTATTTTCTAATGCTCTTAGTAGCATTGAATACCTTCCCTCCTTACACAGATACATCACTGGGAAAACAGGAGACAAGGGCTCTCTCCTTTGTGCATAATCAGGCAGGGCAAGCTATCTGACCCACGCGTGCCTCCACCTCCCCCCGTTCTACTTAGTGCTTTCGTCACGCTGAGCTCCTGCGCTGTGGTTTCCAGGCGAATTTCCACTCGGTGCTCAGAGAGCTGAAACCTTTAGATTAATCCCAGATCTGTCAGCCTCCATCATTTTCAAGCAGGGTTGTGAGCTCCAGGGCACTCAGTTACTTTCTCTACCACTGAGGAGCCTTAAGCCTCTTGCTCTCACTCTCCTGGAGACTGGACAGCTCCATTCCTCTCCCTCCCCATCCTGAGATGACCCTGAATCTGTGGACAGTCTCACTGCAACAGATTCTCTCTGAATCAAGTGATTTAATTTGTTTCCTCTCCTTCAGTGAATTTTGACTTGATCTGTGAAGCTGAAGCCAAGCAGGAGCCGAACGCTGCAAGCACGCCCCTCGTTTCCTCACCCATGGCTGCCCCAGCCTCTGAGCTGCAACCACTGTCACTGGCACCATGATCCTGCTTGTTTGCTGCAGGTATGGAAATGAGCCTAAAGACCCCACACGGAAACTCTGCAGTGATTTCCCTGATAGCTCACCACTCCTAGAAGGCTCAGGTAGGTTGAGTTTTTGCTCAGATCTGGCTGAGGTTAGACCAAACCCGATTTGCCAGTTGGTGATTGACAGCCATGGAAATTTCTATCTCCTGCCCAGCAGGACATAGCCAGTTACTTACCCTGTGCCCCTCCCCCATCTAAAACAGTGTTCAACAATCTTTCATTCAGTAAATTTGCATTCTTCTCTTTTGCTTCTCTCTGACTATTTTGTTTTGCTCTACTGTGGGCAACAACAGTGGTGATTGACCTGAGGCTGCAGGTCAGTGCTTCAGCTGAGTGCCTGGTGCCTAGGACCATACCATGTGGTCCCCAAGCTCTTTGTTTCCATGAATCATGTATGGAGGCATACATGGAAGAGAACACCTCCACCAAGTTCTTACCCGCTGGTAATGCTGCATAGCTAATCCAGCACCCACAGGATTCTTGTAAGTGGCAGACATGGCCATCTGGAGCAAGCAGAAAAGAAAGAGGATTTGTAAAATTATTTACTAACCACTAAACTGTGGGCTCTGTGTTGTACGAAGAATAGGGCAAGAACTGATCTCTGCCCCACTGACCTATAATCCACCATGGTATTTCTTTCCAGCCTGCCCCGGTCTGTGGAAGGAGGATACACTGACCCCACCTGAGACTGGCTATGCTGACTTCCTCTCTTCCATTGGAACATGATATGGGTATGGAAGAACTCTGTGAGAGGCCCTGTGGAGGTCACTGCTGCTGGAGGGGTGTCAAGTCATACAGCAGCATCTGGCTGAGCAAAACCATCCTGGTCCTGCCTGCTCCATGTTCGATGTGGCCCTCCACCAAGATAGCAGCCTGGAGGCTGATGTGAGCAGCTGGCTCCTGCCGAGATGTGCATCCCTGCACAAGCTGCTCAAAACCATCACAGTCCCAAGGGCTAAGGCCTCTCAGCCCAGTGCCAATGACAGGGAAGAGGTGAGCAAAGAGAAAACATGATGCCAAAGCCCACTGAGGAGGCACGAAATGAAGTAGAAATAAAACACAGTGAGGGGTTAAAATAGTCCTTCCTCAGAAAATCTTTGCAGGTGCTAAGAAAGCCAGATAACGTGAGCTGCTCAGGACTCTGGGACTTTTCTGAACTGCTCCTCTTCACACAGGTGCTCTGGGATGGGCCAGAGGCACTTGGGAGAAGCCCTGTGTTCCAGGCACCAGGCCATGCCCCATAATGCAGCAACACCAGAAGTCAGAGCAATCCCAAAGACCTCCACAGGGACTGCCTGAAGGTCCAAGTACAACCCAGAAAGCAAACCCCCTCGCACTCCACCAGGGATGCTGAGCACACTGTTAGCTGTGACCCAGGCCAAGCAGGTGATTGCCCCACACAGAGCGGAGGTCTTCAGCCCACAGACCCCACAAGCCAGACATACGCATGGCCCCAGGATGCAGCCCTGCCCTCCATGCCCCCGTGAGCAGGGACACGAGAGCTCCTTGAGGTGCCAGACTCACTGCTTAAGCAATTATCCTTTCTGTGAATACCTCCTTGTGTGTGGAAAGGAGAGATACTCTGGCACTGGGCACTGTGAAAACAGTTTAACCCTTCAGCTTGTAACAAATAAATCCCATTATTCCAGCTCCCTGGCTAGCACTCCCTCCAGCTTGCATTCCCTGAATCCCTTTCGAGAGCAGCTGAATCAATGTTTGACTTGTACAAACAGCCGCCTGACTGCAATTTGGAAGGGATTCAGATGGGGATTACAGCAAGGCAGTGGATAAAAATCTATTACATGGCAGTATTTATTCTAGATCTCGGTGGTACTCACTATGAACTTTGGCAGCATCTTCTGTTCCTTATGCACTGGCACATGTGCAGGACGTTGGAAAGAATCACTCTGGGGAGAGCGTGGAGCAGAGCAGTGGGAGGAAAGGGCCAGGATCAGGACTAAGTACACATTTCCAAGCCAGACTGACTTGGCCCCGCAGTGCTTCCTCCCAGGGGTGGGAACATCTTTGGTTGAGGAGAATTCACTATTGGTAAAATTGCATTGTTTTGATAGCCCGGAGGACCTGAGCCAACCCTGATTTACCAAGGAGAGATGGTTCTGGCTCAGCACAGTTGTATCTGAGATCAAAATGCAATCCTGCCTTTCTGTTCTATCATAGAAAAGATCCAAGCCCCCATTCAGCACTAGAAGTTCCCTAGGGAGCAGGAAGGCTACCATCCAGGTCTGGGACCACAGCAGCACCTTTGCAGTGAATCCCACATTGCAGACTGGTAATGAGGGGAGCAGTGCAGGCCCCTGAGATGAAGTCACCTGGGAAAAGGATTGCAGACCATCCCCTCATTGCCCCAGGGGTATCCCACCACACCACTGCTGTCGGCCTGGCCCAGCTGGCTGGGTGCCAACTCCCAGGATGCACATGCAGCCCGCAGACCTCAGCTTTTCACTGTGCGTGCACATAACCTCTGCTGGCATGAGGGAGGGAGAGCGGGGAGCACCAGGGCAGCGTTGTGAGATGTGGTTGACTTAACTGGCTGTGACAGGGCTGTCCAGCAGCAAGGAGCAGCAGAGAAGCCACTGCGCTTGAAAAAGAAACAGAGAGGAGGGGTCCAGTGGGGCTGGATTACCCAATCCTGGCTTCAGCTTTTCCTGTGTCCAAGTACCAGATTTTCACCTGCCATATGTACATCATATATCAATGGAAACAGAACTCTCTATGCCACTGCTGTATTGTTTCCTCTGCAGACGATAGCAGTAGGAGCAAAATGAGCACTGATGGAGGCCCCCTTGCCCTGCTGCCACCAGTAAGGCAGCACAGTGCAGCGTATACAGCCACCGCGCTCCCTGGCAGCATGCATTTCTGGGCTGAGGGATGCAGAGTTGACAGCAGCAAACGGGCTGGAGTGGGGCTGAGGGAGTCTGTGCCAGCTCAGGGGGGCTCAGTGAGGAGGGCCTTGCCCTCAGCACAGCCACAGAGTGCAGGGCCCAGGGGAGTCATGTTCTCAGCGCTGAACAACTCCCTCTGAGCACCGCTCACACAGCTGGGCCTGTGCTGGCATCAGAAAGCGCAGTGAACGAAGCTCACCTGCAAGGTACAAATACAGAGCAGCAGCATTTGCTAGTGGTGAGCACCACAAACTTCTTGCTCAGCCATTCCCTAGGCCCTGCCTTGGGCTCTCCTACACCGCCACACAGGTGACTGCCTGCATGAGTGGGCTTCACATTAGCTGGCAGTGCTGGGCCTGGTTGCTGGGGCATTTTCTTGGCTCAGCTATTTGAACTTTTAGTTTGAATGTTGTTCTCCGTAAACTGGAGGTAAACCTGTCCTGTAAAAACTGTCAGAAACTTGGTGAATGGTTTTCACTGTGCTTCAAAATCACCATGGAGGAGATAAAAGAGATGGGCAAAATATTACTATACCTACAACATTTATCAGATTGTAACAGATTTTAAAATAATTCATGCATCTATCCTGTAAAGATGAGTGTTACCATGTATTATTTCGTAAAGGACCCACACCTCACCAAAAAAAAGGAAAACTTTGAAAAGGAAGCAAGGAAGAGAGCACAACTCACAGATTTCTGTTGCAAGACTCATTCATTCCACATGGTCTTCTTTTCCCTCCTTGCTCCCTCTTTCATTACACAGTTTTGTTACACTCCATTTCAGCCTATCCTTCTCCTTCCATTGTTGTGAAATGATTGCTCACTGGGTTTTGCTTTCATGAAGTCAACAAGAGTAACCAGAAGACACAGAGGCAAGACCACCATGTCAGCAGCATTTGAATCTTATCCTCCAGACACACAGATTGCCCTCTGAAAAAGCGATATAGCTATGAATCTGGGTCTCTCCACAGTGCTGTGGCCACACGGGTTTTCTGAAGGGACCAGGCTGATGTCTCCCTTGAGGAAAGCTTCACCTTTGTGCCATAGGAGAGCCCCATCCTTGTGATCGTAATGTGGTCCATGCCAGTTCCCAGCTGCTCAGGTTTATCCGAACAAGCCCACTAATTCCACCCAACAGGAGGTACTTAGACACTGCATTATATATTACTGCTAATGAAGTTGCTTTGTTTGTTCTATTGCTTAGGGGAATAAGTTAATGTGTCGGAATGCCTTTTAACAGTATTTGGCTTTGTTTATTAAATATTTATTTTGCAAGATAAATGTGGATAAGGAGTTCCTGTTGGGATTCCTTCTGGGAAGAGTCTCAGAGTCTTTGTATAAAATGTCTCAGCATAAAGTAGGTATAGAGATCCATGGTGGGTTCTTATCCAAAACACATACATCATTGTTTTAGTTTCAGCTGGGGTAGAATTGTTTTCTTCAGAGTGTCTGGTATGATTCTATGTTTCGGTTCTAGGAGGAAAACAATGTTAATACAACACTGATGTTTATAGTTGCTGTTAAGCAGTGTTGTACAGAGCCAAAGCCATTCCAGTTTCTCAGGTTGTACTAACAAAGGGCTTTGAGGGGACAGAATGAGGACAGCTGACTTAAACTGGCTAAAGGGATATTCCGTATCATATGACATCATGCAGAAGGAGAGTTCTGTAGGAGGTGGGAGTTCATCTCTCTCTTCCGCTGCTCAGGGACCTAGCTGGGCATCGATTAGGGGGGGGTGAGCAATTGCTTGTGGATATATTTATGAATGTATATAACAAGTTATACATATATATATTTATATTGTCCTAACTATCATCCTTTTCCATTTCTCTATCTTAGTAAATAGTTTCATCCTAACCCACAAGTTCTACTTTGTTTTTTTCAATTCTCTCCCCCATCCCACTGGAAGGGGGGAAGTGAACAAATGACTGTACTGAGCTACCTGCTGGGTTAAACCACAGCAATCATCCATCCTTTATATTAACATAAAAGATAAACACCTTTATCTTCCTAATTCTCAGTTTATCTCCAATAGCCAAAATACGGTTGATCTTACATGCTTTTGGTCATTGTGCTTTTCTCTGCCTGGGGCCTGATATTCCTCCCTGCTCTCAGTGATGTGAAATTCTTTTTCCCTCACCTAGAATGACCCCTTACTCCAGGCAACTTGGAATCACGCAAGGCAGGAGGGAGCCAGACCATAATATGTGGGTGCAAAATGCATGTGGGTGGAAAAAAAAAGAAGCTCCCGATTCAAGGAACACAGCTGCAACACGTGCTGCTATGCTGTTCTGTCAACACTTCCCCTTCCCCCAGCATACTCTGAGAGAAATCTGTGCTGCTCTCAGGGCCACCACTGACATGGTGCCTAGGGGTCTTTTAAATATCCAAATGCCAGACTTCACCAACTAAGTTTTCCTGGCCATTCCCAGCACCTTTCAGCTCACTACTTAGCAGTAAGTTGATGGGGACAGACTCTTTTCAGTGGTGAGCAACAATAGAACAAGAGGCAATGAGCAGAAACTGGAGCACAGGAAGTTCCATACTGATGCAAGGAAGAACTTCTTTACTGTCAGAGAGACAGAGCACTGGATCAAGCTGCCCAGAGAGGTTGTGGAGCCTCCTCTGGAAATGTTCACAACTTATTTGGACACCTACCTGCGTGAACTGCTGTAGGGAACCTGTTTTAGCAGGGGGTTGGTCTTGATGATCTCTAGAGGTCCCTTCCAGCCCCTATAATTTTGAGATTTTGTTTTAACTTTCATGGAGATCTACAGAATCCCTCCTCCTCTTCTCTCCCCATTGTTCCTCTCTCAGCTCCTTGGAGAAGAAAGTCTTCTTGGGGGTCTGTTCCTAAGGGCTGACTTCAAAGTCCTAAAAGCATCCCAGCTCAAGCCTTCAGCAACAGGGAAGGCAGGTTTCTGGTTATCCTAGAGTGAAAGTCAGTGCCCCAAATTCTACAGCTCATGGACCATGGGACAGTCTAGGTCCAGGCAAAGAGGACACAACAGGTAACCAAGGCCATATGAAAAGGATTCAAGAGGCAACAGAGTGACACAGAGCTCAAGATTTTCATGCTACTGGGTAACTCCACTGCATGGTTAGACACTTTCTTGAACTCTAAAAGGGAATCCTTCACGTTGCCATATCTCTGCTGCTGTTACAGGTTTGGCAGGCAGGTGGGGGCAGAGAGGGAAAGCAAGATTGCACTGGAATAGGAAGCCTTCAGAAGCGGGAGGGAGGGAAGGAGAGAATAAGAATCACATGGATGGAGTACAGCTGGTCTTACCCTGCTCACCAGTGAACCTGAGGGCAGCCTACACACTTGCTGAGCCCTTCTTCAGTATCTCAGAACTGTGAATGAGTGGACAGAAGAACTACAGATAAATGCAGCAGGTTAAGCACTTGTGATTACAAGTGAACGCCGCAGGCTACCCTGACGCTTTACAAGGAGGTCATGACAACTTCCAAACTCCACCCAGGGAGAGTTTGGTGGGTCCCCGCATCCTAAAACTCACAGGAACTGCCCTACAGGAGTCACCTGCCATTCCAATTCCCCCTCTTGGTTCCTAATGCCTGGAGAGGAGATGGAAACTGGCACTGCTCTTCTGCATACGCATCATATGAATCAGAGGGAAAATGCCATCTCCTCTCTGCCCATGCACATGGTTGGGATCTGATTCAGGGCTTTCTGATCAGAGCCCACTGCAGCTATTGCAGAGTGGATCAGGTCCATTGTGCCCTCCCAGTGGCAGGGTGACTCCCCTGGCATCTCAGGGCTTGGAGCAGCTGGAAAGAGGAATAGCCCTCTCTTCCTGATACACATGGGAATAGAGCTGGGAGGGAGTGGTGTGGATTCAGCCTCCAGCCACCTGCTGTATGGAAGGGGCAGATCATTATCCAGAGAGCTCTGTAATTTTGGTTTGCAAATGCTTGCCCACTGGCACTGAGCCTGAGGAGAAGGAGAGGGAGGTTGTTAGCAGCTCTGCATGCCAAAAAGGCACTTTACCATCCACGAGGCCATCAATGCTTCTGCAGACAGAAGACCTTACGGGCTTAACCCTCTCTGCTGCTCCCCAAGGCAGCTGTTTGTAAGAGGGGGGAAAGAAGAAAGGAGGTAGAGAGGGAGAGAAGAACAAGGGGCTGCTGGAAGGAGGGAAGGAGTGATGCAGGGCTGAGAGGAGGACACGATGGCTGAGGAAGGGGCGTGTGCAGAACATGGAGGTAAGTGGTGAGAGAAGTCCCTGCATGGGCTATCATCATGAGAGGGAGAGGACTCCATCCCCAGGGTGCTAAATGCACCAAGGCTTCCTGGGGAAGCTTGGTTTCTGTAAGTATATTGCTTACAACTGCAGCAGCCTGATGTTCCTGTTACCTCCCCCACCTCCCCACAGCTTGAATATTTGTGGGCAAATTTCAGCTAAATATTTGACATGGCTACATCTCCATCTGCCAGTATATTTTTGCAAGTTTCATGAAAACAGGCAAAAGGACAGCAGAGAGAAGCCAAGTTTCTCTGAAGCAACATGCTGAACTGTGAATTCAACACTTATCACAGAGCAGAGAATCCCAACAGGGGAGTGCTGTTATGAAAAAGTGTCACAACGAAGTTCAATTTCCAACTCTGAAAAGCAGATTTTCAGCCAGTCATTGGGAAAACCGCTCTGATGTGAGGATGCTGGACCTCCAGAAGCTATTCCATGCTGACACTTGCTCTCTCTCCAATTTGAACACGTCAACATCAGAAACATTTGGGGGAAAAAAATGTAAGCTGGAAGGAAGCAAGCCTCTGGAATCTATGGCCAGCCACTTGTCTCCTCACAACAGAGTCCCAACTTCTAATAGCATAAGCCACAACAAAATCAGATCTGTTGTGGCTAGCTGGTCTATTGTAACAGTAAACATTCATCACAATTCTGCTGGTACTATTATATGCTTCAGTAGCACTTGTGGCTTACAGCATATTTACTATGCTTAAAGACACTTTAAGAAGCAACAAGACGGGGATATAATTTGATGACATTTTGATGAGTCACACTATTTTACCACAAATTTGCATCAGCTCTTATTTTTCTAATTATTTCTAAGAGTGTGCTATGAGTTTCTCAAGCAGCTAGTTAGTGAGTCATTGCCCCTGAAAAGCTCCAGTTTGAGCCCCTTGATCCTACATAAATACATGGAGGCTCGCTTTCAGCATCCTGGCTTCATGTACAAAAATGGACAAAATGCAGGACAACCAGGAGTGCTCTACACGCTGGTGGTTTGGGTTTTTTTCTTCCCTTTCTCCTGAATTTTCCATCAAGATCTCACCTACTTGCAATGAAGAGCAGGGACAGGTGAGCTTTTACTTGGCAGAACTGAGAAACTAAAAATCTTAACTTCAAGATGGAAGAGTCCCTTCGGTCATGCTAAGACTGCCCAGAGTGATGTTGGAATACAGCTGGGAATTAATGGGACAGAACAAAAAGTTTTCCCCAAACCAGAAGGAATATGTATTGCTGTTGAATTGCTTCATTTCTTTCCTAAGTACATGAGGCAGAGTTCTCACTGATAAGATTTGAAGAAAAAGAAATTGTTAGACTTCCAATATTTAGCAGTTTCTTCATCTGTTTGCTAGAAATACCTAAATACACTTATTGGGCAGAGAGGACATCAGCATTTCAGCATTTTACCATCCAATTATCACAGCAACAAGAGAGGTAAACAAACACAATCTGAGATTCCTTGGCAGCCGTCTGCAGAAAATGCAGCATTTCCATGTCTGTGCTGCAGATGATGAGGAACCCAGGAAGCAGGCTGGCTTTGGTGTTTGGGATTCACAATCTGATCCCCATTGCTGGGTTTAGATGTAAATTATTTCATCAGGGAATATGGGACTTTGTATCTATCAAGCACCACCCCTTCATGGCATCTGTTAGGTGCCCAGCACCTCATGCAGCAGGCTGGGAGCTGCCAACCTGAGCTGCAAAGGCTCTTCAGCCAAAGGGGTTTTGGTAACCACAGCCAGTCCCATCTGGTGGCTGCATCTCTGGAGAAAGCTGCTGTGGGACTGTGCTGCCCACATGCACTAGGGCATGCGTCCTTGCTCACCTGTGTTACATTCTGGACCCAGATCTAGAGACAAGATTTCAAGGGTCAGCTCTTAGGTTCAGCTTCCTGTGCGTGAGACTGATTAAGCCACCAAGGCTCCCTGGGACATAGACTTTCCTTCAGTATAAATAATATTAGTAATATTAGCAAGTAACTACTTCCAAGTATAAAGTGGATTATATCAGTACACAACAGATACTATATATAAAGCTGCTGAGAAATTGTTGGTTTAAAGTGCTTAGCTGTATCTTTTCAATAGGACAGGAACATGAAGCTAATGTAAAGTTATTCTTAAGAAGCAGCTTAACAGCCAATATGGATTTGCAAGAGTAACTCTGGTTGCAGTGATCTAGTTTCCTTTCCCAACAGAGTAACAGGTTTGGGGAAGTAGCAGGTGCTGTCTCTCTACCCTAGAGAAGCTTTTGACGTTTTGACATCTGACTCACACTACTCAAGAAAAGATTGTCTAGATGAACCTAATGTGGGATAATAACTTTTGGTTAGAAAACCATTTCTTCAAAATGGTTATCATTATTTCAATGCCAGATGAAAGATGCACTGAGTGGATTCTACAGGTGTTTGTTGGTGGGTCCAACACAAGTCAGTGTTTCATTTAATGACTTGGATAATGGAATGAAGAGTATACTTATTAAATCTGCAGATTACATCAGGCTGGGAAGGATTAAATTCACTGGAGGACAGAAATAGAATATGAAACAATCACAGCAAATTGGATAAATGATCTCAGAACAGAAGCTGAAATTCAACCTGGACATATTCATGTAATTAAAGTTAAGCAGGAATAATCAACTTCATAAATACAGAAAAAGGAACAGTTGGCTAGATGGCAATTCTGCAAAAAGGAGTCTGGAAGTTATCCTATGTCACAAGCTGGAAAGGAGTAAGAAATGTGTCTTGCTTTCACAGGATGGAAGTATCATATCAGGATGCTGAGGTTAGTCTGCCAGACCTGCGAAGTAGGTTTTTCCATGGAGCATTATGTCCAGTGTTGGGCACCTGACTCCAAGACAGTGGCCAGCTGGAGAGAGTCCAGGAGAGGAGAAGGGGGATGGGCAAAAGCTTAGGATCCCTGGCCAACAAGAGCAGACAGAACAGAGAGAGAATGTTTAGGTAAAGAAAAGATACCTGAGAGAAGACACTGTGAGAGTTCTCAAATACCTGAAGAGCTTCTACAAGGAAAAGAATAATCTGTTTTCCATGCCCATGGAAAGAGATGTGATAGTTAAACTTCAGCAAGGAAGATTTACATTAATTTGTTTAGAAAAGGGAAGCATTGGAATAGATGCCCAGAACTTGGTCAAAATGTTGTCAAGGACAAAGGAGGTGCAGCTGCACATGCCTGGGGCAAGGAGAAGGACTAGATGATCTCTCAAAGTGCCCTTCCAATCCTACTTCCTATAGTTTTTTTTTATCCTAGGAAGCAAGTTTAAGCAGAAGCTGTTCACAGAACTCTCCATTCCCCCTCCTTTGTATCAGATATTTTTCACAATGAAAAGAGTGAGTTTTGAAGTTTTTACAGAACAGCACAATACACAGTAGCTACACAGATTCAGCAAATCTACGGGCTGTAGTCATAGCAGTTTCTAAATATACCAGCCACACATTTAGGTGCTTTCAGGACTATGATGGAACAGAGCTTGGGACATTAATCTTTCAGCAGCAAAAACACGGGCCTCTTCTAACAAGCCTGTGTAACTCTTCTGAGAGGTGACCATACAGCAGCACAGCCCTGCACACACTTTCCTCTCAGCAGCTCTAGCTAGGAAACACATTGGCATCCCAGGGCACCAGGCTGAAAACTTCTTATCCATTAAATCTGAAATACACACCCAGTAAGTGAGGTTCACATCTGAAAAGATAGTAGACTCCAAAAACCAGTATTGGTCTCAGCTTCTCCTGTGAGGCCGCAGCTGCCACAGGGTTTTCCTCCATGTGGAAGGGCTTTGTCTATCGTGCAAGGGGCTGATCCCAAACACGCAGAGCATCCTCTGCTCCTGAGATCAAGGGGAAATGGAGGCTGTGGGCAACCCACAGCATTCCATCTGGGGAGATGGAGGTCACTGCAGCTGGTTTGCTTTGCTCTGCTTCAGGGCTGGCTCAGGACTGAGCTTTCCTTATTGCCATGCTCAGGTGGGCAGTGGGGACCCATGGGACCATGGGGGCTCCTTGCAACTGGCCATCCTTCGTCTCCCATCTCTCGCCCACGGCATCTCTGTGCAATGTTCCCAGCGCTGGCTGTGCCCCTGCTGCTTGAGTTAATTACAGTAATTATACCTGCACTCCTCTGCTCAAACTCCCTTTTGTTGTCACTTCCCTGCCCGTTCATTTGCAAATCTAATCGCTCCGTGGATTTTTTAAAAAGAAAAAGGGTATGGAGGGCAAAGATACCAATGAAAAAAGAAACTTCAATTCCTGTAGCAACAACGGGAATCGAGGAGCCATTGAACAGCACAAGGTGTTTTATTTAGCGCCCCTGGGACAGCATGCTGCTCCCTGCTCTGACAAAAAGAGCTGGACTCCAGGCACTACATCCGAGTGGGAAGAAAGAAAGAACCGCATCACCCTCCTCCAGCGCCTACCACATTGCTTCCATCAGGGTTCACAGCTCAGGATGCTGCCCAGTGCTTTCATGCATACACTTGCAGACGGCAGAAGAGCTTCCTCAGAAAACCACGCACCTCCAGCAACTGCTCTTCTCAGAGTTTGGCCTTACATGTTTCCGGAGCAGGTTCCCTAGGGGACTGGGTATCAGGGCTGCAGTATCAGAAGTCTGGTCTCAGGCCTGTGAGCAAAGGCTTCCCCGCAGTCACCCTGGGAGGTGAGCATGCAGTTCAGGTCATCTGTCTGATAAGAATAGATCTGAGGTCAATCCTCATCGTAGGCCAGCAGAGAGGTAGAAAAGGAAAGAAGTCTGAACTGCAAAGCATTCCTATTTTGAGGTAATACCCAACTGGATCGTGAAAGCAACAAATTCGTTTTAATATAGCCATCCTTCCCCTCTCAAAGAAAAAAAAAATAATTAAGAAAACGCTCCAAAGGAATGCCTTGTTTCTGGGCAAGAAATGTGAAGCAAAAGTCCTGCACAGCCCTGAGCAACGTATAACTGCAGCACAGAAAACCTGAGAGTTTCCAAATCCTGCAGATGACGTGCTCAAAAGGATTTTCCATCTCCCAGGAGTCTGACTGAAGGACTGAAGGAGGAGGACAGAAAGGACCTGCAATTAGATTAATTAAAATAGTGGTCCTAGTATGGTCTGTTCTTCACAGTTGCCAGGAGACTAGAAGGCTGGGATAAATTGCTCAACCTTTTTGTGACAAAAATAGGTGTTTACTTTCACACCATGTGTATCTTGGCCCTCCCCAAGGCTGTGCATTCTCTGTTAGTCCCCCAGAAAAAAAAATTCACTTCCATAGACTTGAGGTAAGGTGGGCTTACCAGCTTCAAAAATACACCAGTACTTCCCTGCCCTGTGTTCCTGATCCATAGCCCAATTCCGGGTTCAATGCTAACCATGGCTGCTCTTGCAAGTTTTATATTATTAATCCAACCTTTCCTTCCTGATCTGGAGTCTAGTTTTGGATAGAAAGATCAATTCCAAGTTACCCGTCCCCTGGCATAACCATCTGAAGTAGAGGCTGGCTACAGGGCTCAGCTGATGGGTAAAGACATTGAGATGAGCAGCCACTCACAGGTTATTAGCAGGACACGCAGTACCTGCAGTCAGTGATTTATGTTGGAAATAGTCACTTTAACGCTGCAGGAAACATAAGATTTTGATGTAGCAAACAAGCGGGGCTGTCTTACCAACTTACTACATTTTCTCCCTTCTTTTTCTCAGCTGATACAGAAGTGGAAGAAAACGGAGTATATTGGTGGGAGATGGACACAGTCTGAAGCACAACCTCTGGCTTCATGTCCCTTTTGGGGGCCGTCCTCAAGTTAACTAGAAGGAAGAAACAAAAAGAAAAAAAAAGAGAGAGAGAAAGGAAAAAAAAGAGAAAAAAAAAGACTGTAGTAGAGATTTTCCAAAATTAAAAGCCTGAAGATGTCTCTGTTTCCGATGTGTTTCTGCAGCCTGATTTGCACCATTTGCTCCAAGAAAAGTTTCATCTTTCCTAAAGCCAAGCGCTTTAATGAAATTGAGCCAATGCGCCTTTCTTATGGTTTTCTCTTGTCGATCTGCTGCTATAAAAACTCTGTCTGCCAAGCAACGCACTTCCCTTTTCAATGCCCTAGTGCCAACATCTTGAGCAGCAGGCAAGGGGCTGTGATAGACGGATGGAGAGCAGGCACGACACAGTTTTGGAAAGGAAGGAGAGAAACCCACAGTGAAGGTAGAAGATTGCAAAAGTAGCAGTAAAATTAGTTCAAAGCTTAGGTCTCTGATACAGATGCTATAGCACATATGTGGGGGAAGGGAGTTTGAATTCCAAGAGAGTGAGGATCCTCGCTCCTGTTAACACAGCAGCAATCAGGCAATAGCTGGAAAGAGCCATTTAAATCTCCCTATGTAGCTGTGTTGTAACACAGCACGTAATTACTCATCACGCTCCTTTCCACAGCCTGCACAGGCTGCCTGCTGGAAGAGCTGTACTGCACAGCCAGCTCAGCTCAGCTTGGCCACACGACTTCTCGGGCACCCTCCAGACCAGAGAGAGGGGAATTCACGAGCACCTAAAAGTTTCCTGGTAAATCCTGTAATTCACACAAGGCTTCCATAGTCTCCACACCAGGTTCTCTGCCTTCTCATTCACAGGAAAATACAGCCTGCTTCTCAGAATAAGGGCAAGCAGCAGAAGACCGCTTTGGTTCTTAGTCTTCTGTTGTATTACAGTCTTCAGGCACTTCATTAGACCTGGCCTGGATACCAGACTTGTTAGTGCCCTTTCTCTGCATTTGCTCCAACACAATCACCCACTATTGCAAATGAGAGCAGGCACATCCAGGGACTTTGAAAAGGGTGACTGGGAGCACAAAGGGCACTTTAGTGGAGGTTACAAACTCACTCTTATTAGAACTAGGAGAGGCCTGGGTTTCCCCATAGCATTTTAAGAGAAGAGTTTCTGCTTCAAAACCACCTTGACTGGATGTCAAGTACACATTTTCAAGGCAGGTCAATCCAGGTGTAAAGCAATGTGGCATAGAGATAGCGGTTGGAAGCTGATCAGAAGCAAAAAATACTAAGAACACACCCAAGAACCTTAAACCCAGCAAGCTCAGTGTGGGATTACTAAATTAATTGCTTCCTGCAACCTCAGACGCTAATGACTTGTTTATTTTAATTTTTGTACTTAACATTCTTCTGTCCAAGTTAATCTAATTTAATACCCCAACACAAACAGTTTCCAAGTGTCTTTTTCCTTGAAAGCATTTCCTGCTAGCTGGTACCTAGACAGCGCACCAGAACAGCATTCTTTTAGCTCCTAGGTGGCTTTTGTCTTATGGATTGTGAACTTGGAAGAAAGACAGAAAAATGGTGGGAAAAGATGACAACTTTTGTCACTGCTGAGAGGAGAGGAGGACATTCATCTGAGCAAACAGATGGCTTAGCAGATACAAAGGAATCCATGAAGTTATTGAGTAGCTGACATGAGAGGATTAACTGGAGCATGGGTTACCTTGGTAATAAATACAGCCTGCCATAGATCTCCATATTAAGAGAAGCTTCTCAGGGTCAGTAGGCTCAGTAGTTTTGGGTCAGTCAATAAGACCTAGTATTAGACTCTGCAAAAGTGTCAGCTCTTGCTTATTACAATATGGTTTATGTTTTGAGTCTCCCAGAGACTTTTCTACTGCAAGCTGCTCCTCACATGGCCAAATCCCTGCAGAGTCTGGGGAGAAAGAAGGAGAGGTGCTGGTGTGACATAGACAGTAGTGTTTTGGGTCTGAGTAATGAGCTGAAGTACAAAAACAAAACTCCCCTCAGTGATGTGGGGGGAGAAGGAGAACAGGAAAGCAGAGATCAACACAGAACATGGCACTCCAAAAGCCAAAATACTGCTTTGCTTTCTTCACACTTTCTCCTGCCTGTCCTCAGCTGCCATCACACACCATCCCAAACTGCAGTCCATGCCCAAGACAGCATGAAGCTCCCTTCACATATTTATTATCAGACTTGCAATTCCAAAGGGAGATATGCTATCACACGTTCAAAAGCAAACACCATCTCTAGGAGCAGGACTTTCCCTAGCCACCTTTCCCTTGAGTTTTTGTCAGGCAGAGAAGCAAAGAAACACCTGCCTTCCTCCAGGTCACCAGGCAAAACCACCCTTCTCCTTGGGAAAGCCCCACAGCTCCTGGCTCTGCACCTGCCCCTTTTCCCTTCTTTCTCTACATCACCCAGATGTCTTAGCAAAGGAGATACTGAAGCCTTTACAGACACACTCATCTCCAGAGAAAAAAAGAGGCAGCAATAACCCAGAGCTTCAACCTCGTTACAGTTTGTAATGAGCTGATGGGAAAATATTTCTGCCTGATTAGAATGCCTAATGAGCTCCAGAGTATGGCAAGCTGACTGGCCTTGTGTTTTGTCCCACCTGCAATGGCAGGACAGCTTCTAGCATTCCTTCTGAACCTCTCCCTCTCAGCCTAGCAGGAAGACGTACACCCAGTCCTCACCTATCTGCACTACACCCTGAAAGTGGCAAAAGAGAAATACTGCTGGTATTAATAAAATGGCCCTTGCTGTAAATCAAGGGTTAAGCTCTCTGCTGCTTGGGAAAGAGCTTTTAGTCACTAGCGATGTCACCAAAGACATCACTGAATCATGCTGCATCCCAGAGATTGCTGGGGTTGGGGTTTTAAGATCTCTTAGCAGGTGCTTAAAACCAGAACACTACTCTTTTGTTTTATTTTACCTATTAAAAACAAACAAACAAACAATACAAAACACTTCCATTGAGCAATCTCACGAACAGAGGAAAACTGCACAATATGTATTTACAACAAAAGTATGCAGTCAGTACTGGCCTGTGTGGTAAGCATGAGCATGGGTCTTGCAAGGCACTGTCATGCATTCCCCAATGTGTCCTCCCCAGTGGCAGCTTCAGGAGGAGAGCAGGGAGAGCAGATAGGGAATGTCCGTCCCATCATCCTAATGAGGATCCTCTGTAGGGCAGGTTTGTAGCATATTTGCAAAGCCACTCTCTGAATCACATCAAGAGTTTTCTGTTTTTTGACTTCTTTCATCCTGGGATGCAGAGATCCCCATGAAACCCTGCCCCTTGGCAGCCTCCACATTCCTTCAGCACTGCAGGTCCACACAGGTAGCAGCGATCAATGGAATGAGCTAGCCCCTCTCCACCTCACAACTAAACTGAAACTTTACACCATGGAAGAATCCTCCACCTTCAGCTCTGTCCATCTGCCTCCACCTCAAGGCCCTCTGCTCTAGCTCCTCCAAATTCTTCAGTCAAGAATTCCTCTGCTGCCCTCCTTTTTGACACCCTCTCCAAATGCCATGACAGCCACCAGCTCCTCTTATTAAGCTATTCCTTCTCAACAATGAGCAATACCTTTTCTCCAGCTTTCCAACAGGCATTTCTACAACCAGAAGTAACCCAGGGGAAGACATGGGAGGTGACAGGAAAGGCTCTCCAAGCCCAACTTACTTTGTAACACAAACTCATAATACAGTTCAGCAATGCAACAGTCACAGGCTGCATCAGTCTGTGTGTCTGTGTGGAAGGAAACAAACTCAAAACACTGATTGTTCTGATTAAATATTAAAGCTGGAGAATAACTTACTGTAGTTTTAAAGGCCATCTTTTGAGTTTACCTGCACTTTACTGAAGTGACTGATCTTATCTCAGGAACGGAGATGCCTCATGGGGTCTCAGTGATTCAACTCCAGCCCACATAACTCAAGCACCCAAGATGATCTGGTGATGTGAGTGAGCCAAGTGACTCATAAGACTAGGAGAGCTCAGACAGGACATTCTGGTGACCACTCTGAGTCAGTGTTTGCCACTGCTGTCTTAAGAGGTACCCAGGTCCAGACAGACACAGTCAATTAGTCACTGATCTGTACTGATTATAAAGATTTCAAAGTACTCAGTAATCACTAAAAACAGTCACAGCTACATTATATGTGAAGACATAAATTTATGTGTATTAGCAAAAGAAATACAACCTTTCTTGTTAGAAGTTCAGATGTGCTACAAACAGAAGTACAGAGTAGGAGGATACTTCTCCAGCTGGCAACTTTTAAGTTTTGCCCATTCACAAGGCTTTTCCACCTTTCTTGGGACCAACCAGAATGAACTACTTCTGGAGGCTGCAGTCTAGACTAGATGGAGCATTGGTCTTATCCAACCAGTAAGAGTCCACTTTCATTTTAGAAACTGTGGCTTTTAATTACAATAGCGTTAATATTTTAATGACTTTATACCACTCAGACATCACTGTGGCTATATAATGGAAGGTGCTCAGGGCATGTAGCCTGTCCTTCCAGCAAAGAATCAGAAAATTTGTACCTAGGAATATTCTAAACATTTTCTCTGTTTATGCAGCCCTGGAGCTGGTGGTGAAGAGTGTCCAAGCGCTCTGCTGAAGACCTATATAACAGGGGTGGATTTCCCTTGAAATATATTAATAAAAGACCAAAGCAGAACAGAGGTACTTTACAAGATTCTTTCTCTTAGGGCTTCTGGCTCTGCTCCAAACCTTCCAAAATCTCTGAGCCACTTTACATCCTCCCATAGCCAAACATAAGAAAAATAACTTGAAAGTCTATACACAGTGGGATCATCCTCTGGCACATGCCTTAACAATATAAACATACTCCATCTCTTGACGCTGGCTGTATGTTTTCAACTGAGGCACTTATAATACTCAGCACTTGTAATACTTCTAATCCATATACTTCAAAGAATTTCTCTGGAAAGAGAGATACTGAATAGGCTGGTATGAGCCTAGAGATAACCCATTCAGATTTGGTAACAGTGGCTAATATACTTGTTGACCCAGCTGAAGATGCATAGAAAAGTGACAACACTCTCTGTCCAACATGCAGTTTGTTTGGTGTGAAGCCCAGAATGGCTTCCCTGGAGTAATGTAGTGTGGAGTTCAAAAATATCTTTATGTGAATACAGTAGTAACACAGAGCTGCCTTCAAAGTTAAATTCTCCTGACTCAAGTATAGTCTCCAGCAGAATTTGCTGTTTGAACCTGTAAGGTATAGAATAGCTATTTGAACATGTCTTATTGCCAATCCAGTACAGGCGCTGGGGAGAGATATTAAACAGCACGCTATGCCCTTGGTGGTGTAAGCCACGTGGCTTTCTGTGCAGAGGCTGTACTATCCCACCGCAGAGATATCCCAAGCAGCTCTTTTCCACTGAACATGTGAGAAATCAATGACAAAAGGAAGGTGGTGGTGGAGGCTGAGTCCATCCTGCCGTAATACACCAGCCCTGTTCTGACCCTCCTAGCAAACAAGAGCCTTTGACTTTCTCCTCTGTACTTTGATTTTCCCTTTTGCTTCCTGCTGCTCTCCAGACTGTGGTTTTCTCTCTTAGATCTGACTACTCTGTCCTTCTCTGACCATTATCCACACTCAAACACCCTCCTGGAAGAAGCCAGGTGAATATGCCAGGCTACAGCAACTATTTCATCTACTTCCATGCTCACAGGGTCACTTGGATTGGACAAGGAGCAGGCAATGGAGGCTGGCACAGCCCATCAGAGCTGGGCCAGCAGCAGGTCCCTGCTCCATGTCCTTTGGGTGGATAGAGTACACAGCTGTCTATGATGCATTTGTCACACCATCTGCTTGTGTGGTTTCCCTTCTCGACATTACTAGCACTGAACTGTGCATTAAACCACCACAAGTATTTAAAAGACCTATTCACCCGTCATGAAGGAAAGAGCACCCTCATTCCTCTTCGAACCAGAGGAGACTTTACACTCTATGCTAGCAATGTCGGGCCAACCCCCTAACGAGGCCACATTGTGCTGCTAATGCTCCTGCTTCCTATGTAAGACTTCCCACACCATCTCTGCAAATAAGCTCATGCCAGGTCACATCCTGATTCCAGCAATAGCTGTGCCGGTCTGTGAGTGCCAGCCAGTTCCTTCAGAAGCTGCTGGACTCAGTGATGCTTACAGGTCCCTTCTAACTCAGGATATTCTATGACCCTATGACTGTGTCCAGCTCCCTGCAGATCTTCTGTACTCTGCCTGGGAGAACTCATTACCCTTCTGAAAGAAGGAGGCAGCCCATGGAAAGGCATTAGCCCTCCCATTTGCACTGAAACCCATGCAATGCTAGCTGAAAATAAGAGTCGTATACCTTCTTCTAAAACCAGAAGGGCTAGGATGCTTTCCAAGACTAGAAGGAAATTTAAGGCCAAGGCTGATATTTCAGAAACTGCAGCCAATTAATTTAATGAATAAAATTCTCCCCTTCATTTGTGCCCTCTGTATGCAGAAGAGCCAGTTTTTTTCCTGCCCCAGTTTTGGGCAGTAATTTTTGCTGCATTCACTGGGAGACATCTGTCTGTTTTCACGCCCATAGTATGAGCTGCATCTGTGGAGGAGCTGTTGTACTCCATATCCTGGGGGCTAATTCAGGGCAAAAATGCCTATTAACCGCTTATACAGAAGCACACACTCGACAAAAGCACGAGCAAAGCAGGTAACGATGCATCACACTCTCCATGCAACTCACCTACCGAGGCCATGCCCGCATGCTGCAGCAGCGAGGCCTGGAGGTGCTGCGCCCACCCCTCACCACTGCCCAGAGGTCCGGGTGGTGATGTGAGGCCGTGCAGCAGCCACTCCCCAACCCCTGCATAGAGCTGTGAAATGAAATAGGGATGAGCTCCCAAACCGCTGACAAAGAAAAAAAAGAGCAACAAAACGCGGAAAGGTCGGGTGCGGTGTGTGTTTCAGGGTATACGGCTGACTGGAAACAAAAACAAAATCCTTGAAAACTCAGAGAAAAGAACAAAAGGTGGGAGAAAACTACAAAAGCAATACGAAACACTAAGGAGAGGTGCTCTGTGTATTGATGTTTGAGACGGGCTCTTTAAAAGGGAAGATAATGACACTGGAAATTATTCTGAGCTTTTCAAAGGCATAAATGACCAAACTGCCTCCTGACTCCTGAATTACATTATCCAGAAAGAACTTAATAGCATGTTATTATCGCTTCTCCTCACTGACAGGATTTCGGCACTGAAAAGACAAACAAGAAGCGCATTCACAATGGCGGCCGCGCTCACCTCTTCGTAGCGCTGAGGACGGCTCATTTTGGGCAAACATCCAGCGGCTGGTGTGGGGAGGCCAGCAGCGCTAATTGAGCACCGAGGACGGGTAATTGCCCCAGTCACTGCCAGAGGTGATGGCCCGCGGGATCTGCTGCTGCAAGGATGGGCAGAGCCCGCAGGCATGGCTGCCTGGCACTCAGCCTGCCTCCCCGAGGGCCTCCATGTAGGCCGCAGAGGCACAGCGCAGCACCCTGCCCGGCCCAGCAGCCTGCCTCCACCACACAGCCCGGGCACGGCAGGGCTGACAGGAAACTGCAGGGCACAGCCCTCAGCTGGTGGCCGCGTGCGGCCTTTCACCACATAAAACAATCCTCCCATGGCCCTGGCTCACACCTGTGTGTTCTAGGTGTGTTGACACACCAAAGCAAACCCTCAGCCCACACCACTGCGTTGCACAGCCTTCCGTGCATCCTGCAGAGCAGCTATTTCGCTGCTGATCTCCAGTGCATCTTCCGTGATATATGCATCTTATATTGCCAGGCATTCCTTTCAGCCTTATCAGCATGATGGATAGTTTAAGCCTGATGAAGGACAAGACAGTAATAACGATGGCCATGATTACTATTTTTCATATTTTCTTTAGGAGCAGTTCTATATTACCAGACTTAGTGCATGTCACTTTGTTTATTAGCTACCATTTGGCAACCCCTTCTGTCATTGGTTTATTAAAGTCAGAGGCACTATAAGGCAGTCAGCTGAGAGGCCACAGGAATCCGCAGTCCAAGTGCCACAGAAGACATCCCGCAGGCACAGCCATGCTGGAAAGACGTTTGCTTGGTCACTTACATCCACGCTGAGCCTACAGCTGCAGGGCTGCAAACAAGCAGCTAACCTGTACGTTGCATGCAGACACACACAAAAAAAAACCCTTCTTCCTACTCCATATTGCTTGTGCAGGATGAATGAAAGCTAGGTCAAGAGGGAAGCTGTGCAAAGACTGCAGCCAGTGATCTGACACTATCACTGATCTGAAGTGCCACAGAGGACTCCAAGCAGAGGGAAGCTCTCCAGGTCGCACAAGGCAACACAGAAAGGCTGTTCCCCTTTGAGAACATCATCTTGAGCTGCACAGAGACTCCTGAAGGAGGCTGGTGCTGCTAAATGTGTCACAGGTTCAGTGGAAGCAGCACAGAGAAGTGCACAATCATCTTGCCTGAGCTGCAACTTGCAGGGCTCCCTCAAGCTTAGCCAAGGGTGAACGCACTGTGGTGATCCCTAAAGATGACAGAGACTTGGATCACTACCCTTTGAAGAACTGGCTGCAGCCTCCCAAGGAGATGCAGGGAAGGTCTCAGTTGCGGGCAGCTCCTGACAGAACAGGGCCAAATGCCCTCAGATGGAGAAATGATGAGTGTTTCCTCCAGGGGCCCCAATTTCCATTCGAAAAAAGTCACTTAACATCCCTTCGCTCACTCAAGAAGACTTCATCCAGATGCAAACAGAATTTACTCCTGTTTTAAAGCCTGTTTAAAGCTGAAGGCAGCCTTGATGTAAACAAATGGGCTCTCAGCAAGATCTTAGAGAGGAGCACACAGCCCCTTCGCATGAAAGCACCAGAACACATGGGTTTCATCTAAGAAGGATCTGAGAAATACCTGGCCAATTCAAGCTCCAAGGTGAGCTACCCAGCGTGGCTTCAGGCCGGGGCACCCAGGCTCACAGTCCCAGTGTGCAACAGAACCAAACAAAATGGCTGGCAAGCACTGGCCTGGGCATTACTTCAGAGGAAAGACAAGCCCAGGCTGGGGAACTTCTTCTTTATCTCCAGTTCAATTGTCCAAGCCATAACTTGTGGCCATTGACCCAGATTAATTATCTGGCACTGCCAAGATGAGTTTGGCTCTGTTGTCTCTTTAACTCCCCCTCATTCGTTGCCCACTATCAGGTCATCCTTTTGCTTCATCTTCGCCAGACTAAATAAGCCCACCTCCTTCTCAAGCCATAGGAGGCAGGTTCTGGCCATGCTGATAGCCCTCCACCAGACCCCACCCAGTTCATCAACATCCTCTTGACGTGAGAGACCCAAAAGGAGAGCACTGGTTCAGGCACAGACTCACCAGCACCAAACAGAGGTGGACAACAAGCCAACCACACTCTTGATATAGCCAAGAATGTGGTTTCCACCAGTATAAATGAGAACACACTGTAAGCTTAGGTTTACATGAGTCCACCACAACCCCTCCTGCTCTTTTTCAGCAGGGCTATGACTTTGCTGGTACGTTTTCTTTTCAGGAGAAAGGCTCTAGTGACTCCTCATGGAGTAAGAAGTCAGGGGACTTTGCTGTCACCCGCACAATGCTTGGGATGGGTAATGTTTCTCAGAAGGGTAATTCATGACTTACTCGTGTCACTGTTTCCCTCTCCAGCTCTTCTACAGTCCTGGACAGATGCTGGGCTACTCCTGGAGTAATAAGGATGGCCCCAGCCTGCAGTCATGTTGGTGGGGCTGAAGCCAGGTGGCCGAGAGGGGCTGCAGAGCAGTGCCGAGCCTCCCAGCTCTGTGCCACAGGAAGCCACAGCAGGCCCTGCATCCACACAGCTGGGGGGCTTCAAATGCACCAGCCTGCCATCCCTAGCAAGTGACAGCTGCTGGCTGACCAGCTGGAACAAAAAGCTTAGGAGAGCCCACAGTCCCATATGGAGTAGCAAGGGTAACAGCCACATGAAAGCTCCACAGAGAAAAGCCAAAAAAAGGCTCAGAGATGCCTGTGCATCAGCATTACACCAGACTGCAGGGGCACATGGGGCTGCAGGAAGGGAACTCTTCACTTTGCCTGCTTGTGTCTGGGCAACCTACAAAACAAAAAGCAAGGAGAGCAGTCCAGAGGCTTTTAAAGATCATGGATCATTTTAGAGACACACCAGTTTTGGGTATTTACTAACTAAATGGGAGAGTCAGCACATCTTTACTTTTCCTTTTTTCTTTTCCTTTCTCCTTTCCTCAAGACTCCTCCCCTCCAAACCCCAAGCCCCCAATTCAAGCTAGGAACATTAACTGCTGGGAGCACACAGCATCACATGGATCCTCATGCTGCTCTCCAAAGAACTGCCTACAGAGCGGCAGGACTGTCAGCACTGCTATTAATGGCCTGTGCTGAAGCAGCCAAAGCTGGTCCCCCTCACAGGCAGAGGGGCAGAATGGCCACTGCCCCCCCAGTCAGCAGTGCACGAGGACTAGCAATCAGAAGCAGAAAGCCTTTGGCTTTGCAGGTTGACCATACACAGTATAGCATGAGGCAGTGAGCGTGGAGCAGAGACGTGTACAGGGGAAATGGAGAGAAGGAGTGGCTACAGGGGAAGAGCTCTGCCAAGAGGTGTGTAGCCCTAGTAACCCCATTTGGGGTCATTTGGGATGGGAACAACTTCGGTGGTGGCCAGGCTGAGTGATGATTGCAGTTCAGTTGCTATGAGACACAGATAGAGGCTCATTTGGAAAGCCTCTACACTGTGACTGCACCAGGTTCACAGGTCCTGCAAGATGGCAGAGGGCACAATGCAGCCTTAACCTGCAAATCTGTATGCAACCAACCCATCGTCATTAAAGTTCACTGTATGTGTTAGGTAAAGCTGTGGTGTTTAGCCTGGACTAATGCTCTCTCACTTTATCTGGTTATGAAAGAAGCATTTCACTTCCTACCCTAAATTCCTGCAGAGTTTTGCAGGGCAACATCATTCTCACTGACTACCCCCCCATTTTCCACCTCCAGCCAACCCAATGATGCACATTTAAATACCAGCTGAAAGGTTTTCTGCCTTCTCAGCACATCTGAGAGTACCCAGAGCTGTTAAAAAGGGAGACATTAGCAGGCTATAATGCAGTATTTCATACCATGGGAGCAGAAAGTGGCACATTAGTTTTGCATCTCCGGCCTCAGCTCAACTACCCCAATTGTCTGTCCTGAGAAAGAGTTTGTGGGTTCAGGAGTCTGCTTTAAGGCAAATGCTCAATGCCTGCACAAAGCAGAGAGCACTGTGAAATTTCAGTTCATTCACAGCTGAACCCAGGCAGAGCGTCAACTGCAAGCAGACCAGCAGAGACTGCATTTGCTGGCAGTGAGAACACCAGTAAATTCAGGTTGGAAGGAGAAGCCAAGCGAACAGAGCTGATCCAGGTTACCTGTGTTTGACAAGCACAGTTGGGATGAGGAGGTGTCTCTTCAAAACCCTTTTAACACATTCACCTTTGAGAGCATCCAGCAAAAAGACAAGGCAAAAATGTTAAAGGGTCAAATGCTGGGTGTTTGCTTGTTCTTTCCTCAGGCAAACTCTCATTGATTGACTGTGGGAAGGGTGAGAGCTGAGCAAAACTGACTGAGGAGTCCCACTGCTAATTCTGCCGCACGCAGCCTCCCGGCAGAAACTAATGTCAATAGACAAAGCTCTTTCAAATATACCCTACTGTCTGACTGCTGCATGCTGCCAAAAATGAGTCTGAGGGGCTGATGACTCCCTTCCACTTTTAGAGCTCGCACCTTCCTCAAGCAGCATTGTTAGCAGTCGCATGGCTGGGTTTTGGTGGGATGAAAGAATAGGCTTGGCTGGGAGCAGGTTGTGGTTCAGCAATCAGTACAGATGTCAGCTGCAGGATCCTCAGGAAATGAGGGACATGACTAAGATCCCACTGAGGGATGAGCTTTTGCAGATCTTTGAGAGATCCAAACAGTGCTCTGGTCAGTATATCTAGAGAGGGTTAAACAAGGGTTTTTGCAGAGGCAGCTGAAAGACGGGGCTGCACAGTGGGTGACCAATCATTAGAGGGCCTCCTGCACTTCACTGAGTGCACTTGACCAACCTTTTGAGCAGAGCTCTGCTTGTGAAGAGAATGAGACAGGCATACTCCCAGTGGCCAGCCTACCACCTGTAACTGCTCAAGAAAGGCACTGATTCAGCAAGACTGCTCACACAAGCAGATTACTCGTGTTCACACTGTAGGATCAATACCTCGGGATCCCTGTGACTCCCTGTCGGCTCAGGAGTCTCATCATTGCAATCACCTCCATTCTACTCCCTGATACTATTGTACAACCCAGAAGTAGGGAGAATCTCTGACCTGTCACTGCATAGGCAGAGGATGAGCTTTGTGAGGACATTTGGTCTTTCTTTGCTTTCTGTTTTTGCTCTTAGCAAAGATGGGAAAGCACATCACTCCTGCTTCTGTCCCCAGCATAGGGAGGGCTCAGGCAATTGACTGCATAGGGGACCAAAACCCCACGCTCAGTAATTCCCCACTGACAACTCTGCCAGTCACACACCACTTCACAGCCCTGAGCCAGCTGGCTGTGCACACACACACAGTCACTATTGTAAGCCACATTTCCACAGTCACTAACTCAACACGCCCAAGCGCACATGCAGTCAGGTACGTTTTGTGAATAAATCCCTTCTCTCTCCCACACAGCCAGCAAGAGAGTTAGTTCACTGAGGACTCACACAGGTACTCACCCACACTTCCGCCCTGTGCTTCCCTTCACACACTAGTGGGCACACTGCAAGGTAACGTTTCACATCTGTGCAAGATGGGAAACTGCATGCCTTTCTTGTGCCTTACTCTCAAGCACAACCTTAATGATTCTATGAACCTCAGCTGAACAAGCTTGCTGGCAGTGAAGGGACACTCCCATTCCATCTTTGGTATGCAGCATGGAGCCCCTTTTTCACCAAGACAGCTGATGAAATAGCTGAAATGACCTCAGCAGCCACCTCAATCTTGCCGGCTAGAGGAATCCTCACAAGCAGGGGGGACATCTCCTAGGATCCCAAATACGTTCAGCATAAGAGATACCTCTGGGCAAGACTTCTTGGTAACCAACCCACAGTTGCAGTGAGAGCCATCAGATCTGTCACTTGCACCACCGAGCAAATGGCAGGTTTTCATCTGAGGCCAGAGCAGTGAAATGTCATGGGCAGCGATGAGGCAAAATGCTCAATGCGCAGCACGGAGATGGCGATGTCTCACAGATGTGCTGCAGCACACTTCTGCAGACAGAGGAGGCAGGCATGGCATGGATCTGGGTGGCCAGGAGTGGTGTGTCCTAGCAAGAGGATGGCACCCACTCCTCCACTCCATCCCAATGCACTCGATGCAGCAGCAGAGGATCTGGATGTGGAACAAACCTCTTGAGCAGAGGAAGGACCAAGATGGCATTTCATTCACCTTGAAGTAAAGTTAACAAGCACTGCCTTGCATCACTCACTCCATGGAGAAATGCAGACAGGTCTGAGGTTAGAGACCACAGTATTACCCTGAGTACAGAGCTAGGCATCCCTCCTACAAATGTCTTTGATACAACACATTTATTTTGCCGTGTGGCAGCATCTGTACAGTACACATACATTACCAGCAGCTTCAGAGCCCTGAGTTGTCCTTCTTCTTGCTTTCCCTGAATTTTGAAAAAAAAGTTAGGACCGCTGTCTCCTTCTTCATTCCAACTGCAAAGAAACAGTACTGGAAAAGTCCAGAACCACACAGACACTTACTGACAATACAAGAAATGAACCTCAGGAAGCCAGGGTTCCAGTCCACTGTTCTCATCATTAGGGTGCCCTAGTGCTGGACGTGCAAGCCGTCGTGCCAGTTCTCCACAAGGTCTCACTTCTCTCTGAGAAACTCTCAGTACATCTAAGCAGAAATTAGACTAGGGAGACTCTGCAATAGCTAGAATAAATTGATTGGATTTTAAAGGGACGTACCCTCTCTCTTTGAGGGTCAAATAAATGTTTTGGGGTATTCTAGGCAGGGCAGTAATTCTCTTAAATTTTGTAAGACTGTTTAAGAATGAGCCTAGAAAAGACTTCTGCTTCCAGTGCAGTCCCACTGGAATCTGTGTGGAATTTCCCCAGCTCAAATGGGGAAAGTACCACGCCTTTCCTGACACACGGTATATCACACATTCCTTTCCTAAACTATAAAACAGCAGAACCCTCATACCTACTCCACCTCTTGCTGCCACAGAGAAAGCTAATGCTGTAACAGGCAAGGACAGTGCAGCATGTAACAAGGAGCAAGACCCAAGAATAGCCCACAGAACAGACAGAAACAGTCATAAAGGCGAATGTGCCATGGAGAGTAGAAGTGAGAGCAGGAACACTTGGGCCTCTCCCACCAGTTTATGTCAGTTATGTGGAATGGTGCATCCGGCTCAGGAAAGCAATGACCCAGTTCCCCAGACGAGACCCCTTCAGCCACAGGAAGAGTTCGTACAAGTTGATCTGCCACAGGCTCAGTGCTTCTGTGAGTGAGATGTGGACTCTCCTGTAAAGCGAGTGACTTTTGCTCCTCTGATACCTAGAATAAGAGAAACAGCTGCATTAGATCCAGCAGGATACAGCCCAACAGGAAGATGGCCTGTCCTACAATTTCCTTCTGTATAACCAACCCTTCCCAGGGGAGTGGGCTGTCCCACTCCTGGATAATCACCAGCCGTCAGGTCTCATGGGAGTACAGATTTTCTCCAAACATAAGCTCCTGAGGAACTGGGGACTCCTTTTCTAGCACAAATGTGGCAGAAGAGACAGCCTGCTCCTGCGCGAGCCTAGTTCTCTCCCCACTACACACAGCGAGCCCAGGCCATGGCATCCTCTCCTTCCATGCCCAGCCTCACTTCAGGGACACGTATGTACCCCTGTAGCCTTTACTGGCTGCACATCCATAGGAGTCCAGCAATCCTGACACACTGCTTGCTCGCGTACTTGTTACAAGACCGGACCCTTGGCCTGCTGGGCCTGGGATCCTCCTTGGCCCTCAGAGAGCAGCCAGCCCTCCATATCTGGAGGCTGCTCTGGGCTCTGGCATCTGGAGAAGAGACTTACGTGGACACAGCTCTGATGCAGCAGCGAGACATGTTGAGGAAGGAACTGGCACTGGCCCGTGTGTGCAGAGCTGACTCAATTCCCCTTAGCAAGTCATTGGTCTTTAGCAGCAGCAGCATCTGGCGAGGGACATTGTTGAGGAGTTGGGTGATCTGGGGTAGGTAAGCAGCAGCATTGGACCGGATCTCCACATCCTGCATTCAGCCAGGTCATGTCAGGGAGAAAGGACAGAGAAGCTGAGAGTGCATGGGAAACCATGTGCAGACACATCTGAGATTTGGCAGGAGACAGCATTTTACCAGACCATGACTCTAGGCCAAGTACTAAAGAGCTCTTCCTGCTGTTTTGCTGCAGACATCAGGCAGTCCCAAGCACATACAGAATAGGCACAAATCACTCTTGCTATATCCCACCTGCCCTTCAGTAAGATAAGGCCCCTTCCCCTCACTGGCAGCATTACTAGACTCTCAGGAGAACAAGGCATTTGCTGCTATCTCAGTTCTTGGCCCAGGCAGCCCACAGCAATCATGTCTGATTATCACCCTTGCAGCTTTCTGACTGAGTCTCACTCCAACAGACCCAATGCTGGCAGAGCTCCAGGGAAGAGCTTGGAAAGGTGGATATACTGCAAGGACAACCAGGCTGGTCCATGTCACATGTGTTTTGCTGTCCCATCAAATTGAAGGCTACATGATTTACTGGTAAAGCTGTTTCCAAGACCTAGTTTAGTCCCTGTCCTTAACACAACTGAGTGAAGGTGAGAAAGCATTACGCATACGTTTATGGTAACCCAAAATATCATAGAACTGTCATGTGTGTCAGACTAAGGATCCTACACCTGTATCCTGTCTCACAGCAGCCATTACTAGATACTGAAAGAAGTGGAAGATCAAGGGACATGAAGAGCGATCTTTCACGTTCTTTGGCTCCCCAGCTTACAAATACACTCCCCAAGGCAAGATCCCTACCTAGGATAGCACAGTCCTACAATTACTAACAGGCCTGAACCATGTAAGATGGCTCATATCCAAATCTGACTTGCTGTAGCATGCAAAACAGTCAGCCCTCTGCCTGAGGCCTGCTACTTCATATATCTGACAGTTCCAACATCACCCCAGTAAATGTAGGGCAGGATAGTACAGCTGATTCACACTGTGCTCGTACCTCTTCCTACAGAGACCATGACATGAATTGGTAAACCCCCCAAAAAAGTCCTTGAAACACCTGAAATATCCAGAATCCAGCAGGACAGCTGTAGAGGGTAGTAAATAACTTCTTAAAGAGAGGGAGGGTCCTATGTGAGGAAGAGAAAGGATTGCTCTAAAACATTCTCTCCTGTGGAATGAGGGATGGTGCGTACATATTTCATGATACGGGATCTCATACTCAACTTTTGCGAACTTCAGACTTAATACAGAGAAAAAGGCGCACACAAAGGCAGCGTGCAGGCCATGATGGTCAGAGGTGTATTACCTCAAACACCACCATAGTTGCTTTGGTGTTGACAAATAAATCATAAATGATGTCCTGATTCTATCATTGACCAAACACACAAAGCTTCATCAAGAAAATGCTTAGTTCTCCTAAATGTTAAATGTTTCGTTCCACTATTTGTCGGCAGAAAATTCTCTGCTGATATTTTGTTATCCTCACCAGCACCACTGCAGAGGGTACTTTATCTTCCACAAAGAGGTTTTGTTTTCTCTTTCTTTTCTTTTTAATTTTAGCTCCAGCTGTTTGTACACATCACAAAGCAGCCACATGATCTGTCATCAGAACTGTCGTTTTCTGTCAGGAGTGAAGCCTGTGCATGGAGGAAGAAATGAGCTGTGCCACAGGACCTGAGAAAAGCCCCTTGGCTGCAATCACAGAGACGGCTGCAGGATGCAGCAAAACACAATCACAAGATCTGATGAGATAGGGCTAGCAGCCATCCTGAGCAGTCAGCTGCCTGCCTTGGCTCAAGGCACGAACAACTACACCTATAGCAATCCTCACACATTTGTCCAGCCTGCTCTTAAAACTCTCCAGTGATGTGACTAGGATCCTCCCCAGACCATTGTACCAAGCATCGCACTACCCTTGCCATTAGATCTGGCTTTTCTCATGTTCTTACCTAAATCTCCTTAGCTGAACTTTACACCCATTACCTACTGTCCTGTTTGCAGCAGCCTTTAACAGACTGAAAAGCACACATGTATGTTCTCAGCCTGCACTTTTCTAGATTGCTTCTGCCCTGACTTACTTACCTCCAGGTTACATCTGCTTTACCACCAGTCCTTATAGCTACCCAGTGGCCTCTCCCCAGTTCCATGAAACCTTCCTCAAGAAGCAGTGCCCCAGACTAGACATAGCACTACATCTAAGATTTTGTATCAGGTGGGTTTACCTGTCTCACAAATTGTTCTCCTGTCAATCCACCCTCACACACACTCACACAATCTCCTAACTGATGGCACCTGCCTACAAGGGGCAATTGGCTCTCGCTGCTGATACAATCTTTCAAATTCACCTCTAAACTAAGGGCAAACAGAAGCTCATTTCCTAATGCCACAGCAAATCTGCTCAGCTCCCCATTATCTGCTACAGGATTATCCAGTTTCAGCATTAATTGTGTCATGTAGGCAGAGGCAACAGAGCTGGTTCTGTACAAGCAATCCAGGTCTGACAAAGTTCGTTAGCCCACACAAGGCACCATGTGGCTGTGGTTACATCTCTGGCATAACTTGCATAAGCCAGTTTAGGATACATAGCTTATTAGCTCGGATTCAATACTGGCCCTGAAGTATTGGTCTTGTAGTCAGTGCTATGCTGGTTCACTTCGGTGCCTCTGAATTATTTTTTTCCTGGAGCTACCAGCTCCAGAACTCAGCAGATCAAGCACAGATCTGCTAAACAGTCATTAAATTATTTCTAATATGCACAAAATTAACTTAGGTAGGAAGCAATCAAATTACCAGGGGCGTTTCTTTACCCAAAGGTATCTGGCCTACTCATTACTGTGCATAACGGCAAGCCAGTAGAGCAAATTCAGCCACATTCATCAAAATGAAATGCCAACCCAAAGGAATTTCTAGAAAAGCACTTCACAGAACAATATTTTAATGCTACTTAAATTAATGTCATCCTATCTACAACAAATGTGTGCAGATAAGAACAAGCCATAGAATATAACATGTTTCTCCCTACAGACACCGGTCCATTTCCTGAAATCACAACAGTATATGTTCATCTCCTAAAAAAAGCACAGCTGGCAGGGGCCGCTACTATTCTTAAGGCATTGGGCACATGTAAGGAGTGCTAGGAGGTGTGAGAAGGATCCCAGCATGTGCAGATAGGAAAAGGAGGAGAATGTAAGAAGCAATTTCCTAGATTTGTAGTGATTGAGTTGACAGAACCTGCAGTTAAGCAACCTTGACTTCAAGTTAATAGGTTTTCTGATTGGGAGGTAATTTCCAAGGGTTTTCAGGAGTTTGTATCAGTGCTGATAGTCATTTACATGAATAGTGATAATGTATTATCCTTCTCATGTCTTCTTCCCACTAAGCCTTTATGTCTCCTCTGCCTCTTCCTATCCTCCTCGCTGGTTGCCTGCACAAGCTGCATTAAACACTTCTTTTCTTTTTAAGAAAAGGCTGATTTCCCTTCCCAGAACTGGTGAACACTTACCCATTAAAATATTACACAAAATTTAAGCATCCCATGACATGTGAAACTGGGAAATTAAGTTCAGCCACTATAAAACACATTGTTGAAAGATTCCTTGCTTTTTCTAGCTCAGCTGTCAATGTGGAATTTGCCACGGAGCTGCCCCAGGTTGCCCAATATCACAGTAGTATCAGCAGTGCAAGTAGTTAGAACAAGGGCAGGTACCCAAGAAGAAGGAAGGACTCCCAGTATGGAAGGGCCCATGGGTCCTACCTCGCTGGCTGAGACTGGCGACTGGTCAATTCCCCTGTTGACAGACTCCCAGGACCTGGCGGTGAGCATGCAGGCAAAGAGAGGGTACAAATCCCCTGCCCCGAGCCGCCGACTGTACTTCTGCACCCTCTTCATGTCAGCCTTGATAAGAGCCTGCCAAAGGCGGCAGTAGTCCATGCGGAATGACTCACTCAGCACCTGAGGAGAAAGACGGCCCCTCAGAAGTCTGCAGAGAAGGAACAAGGAGGAAAACCTTGTGTCCCCTAGTTGTACTCTATCCCCTGTGTCAGAATAAGGAAGTTTCCTTGGAGAGTTACAGGAGAGATAGGAAAAATTAATTCATACAGACTTCAAGAAGCAATGGTGCAGCTGGTTATGATCTTCCAGCCTGATACCCAAGGGAGCCCTGCAGAGTCCTGGAAACCCCCCAGTTACATACCTGGTAGAGCCCATGGTCCAGGAGGATAATGTAGGCTTTGCCAGAGTCCGGGCACTTCTTCACCAGCACATTGCCTGGGTGTGGATCACAGTGGACAAAGCCATTCACAAAGATCATTTCACTGTAGAGTTTCCCCAGATTGCGAGAGATCTGTGAGGAAAGAGGAGTTGGTCACACAGTGTCACCCACAGCAGGGTGACAGCCTTCCAGGGATGGGAGCAGTCCCTGTGTGCCCCTGCTGGAGCAAAGGGTTGGCACAAGCCAATGTCCTTATGATGTCATCAACTGCAAAGTGATCAAGGGTGTTTAGGGAAGGATTCATGCAGGGGGTATCGTGAAGATGTTTGTGGAGTCAGGGGTTATTTTAGAACATTTGCTTGGCATAAAAAAAAAAAAGAAAACATCTGTGGGTATGAATAGGGTTTCTGGTAAGGAGGAGGAAAATGAGATGGAAGATAAAGGCAAACAAACATCAACAGTGAAGGCATGGAAGAAGCTGCTGGGATGGGTTGTAGGAAGACTCGTGTTCCTACTGTCATCTGTAGGTGGAAACCAATAGTGAATGGGTGGAAGTAGATTCAGCCTGTCCATCTGCTTGCTAGAGCAAATGTGGGTTCCCTCTTCCCTCCCTCCATCACACTGTTCCCCACTTTCCCTCTTCCTTTCCTCTGTCCCATACTAAATCGATTTATGATGTCTGTGAAGATGAAGCAGCACAGAGAAGCTGTTTAAATCATCCTGTCGTTGCTGTGTACCTCCATGCCACAGCTCCTCACCATACAGAGATGTTATTCAAGTTAACAACCTCCTAAAAGCAAACAAACATCACCAGGGCCTCAGATCAATCCCTCACCACAGTCACACAGAAGCCTCTCAACCCTGACATTCTACTGCTAGGCCTCCCTGCCACCAGAAAGTGGCATAATGCTCCACAACAGAGTGCTGAACAAGCAAGTAAAAGACCATTAAAAGACAATCATCACAAATGATTTCAACCATGGCACCAGACACACAGTGTAAGCAGCAACAGGCAGCTGTCCTCATAAGCAGAGGTAATGTTATACTAACAGCATGTCCTGCAGAACACTTGGCAGATAGGGAAGGTCTTGTTTTACCACGACCAATATGCGGCAGCCTCTGAGAGGAGCACAGTGACTTCCTCTTTAGGTAGCCACAAAACAATGCCACACTGTCGCATCAGGACAGAGTATGTGAAGCTCCATACCACAGCCTGGAAGAGCAACTGGAAGAAGACCAGCTACCAAGCTAAAACACCATCCTTATGAGGAATACCCTAGTAACTACAAATTATAAGGAAGAATAAGAATGGTTCCTGCAGCACACCAACAGGAACAGCTGTAGAAGCAGGAGGGATAGCTCTCTACACCTCAGGTGGGAGCTGCAGCCATTACAGAATCATGGCAAATGCTGCCCACGCACCAAATCAGACCACCAGGTGGTATATCACAGTCATGCAGTCCCCTGTTTCCATGTAGGTATTACTTTAAGTTCTGATGGAGGGGAAAAATGTTTCCCTTCTGAGTTACCAGCACAGATCACTGAAGCAATGAAGGATAGTACGAGAGAGACATGGACGCAGGAAATACTGACATCCTGGAAAGAGAGACATGAACATACTAAAAATAGTTCAACATAGGGCCACCACAACAATAAAGAGACTGGAGATCCTCTCCTGTGAAGAGAGGCTGAGAGAGCTGGGACTGTTCAGACTGGAAATGAGGAGGCTCAGAGACATCAATGTCCGTAACTGCCTGAAGGGAGGGTGCAAAGGAGATGGAGCCAGGCTCTTCTCAGTGCTGTCCAATGCCAACATAAGAAGCAATGGGCACAAAGCGGAACACGTAGGATTCCATCTAAAGATAAGGAAGCGTTTTGTTACTGTGCGGTGGCCGAGCACTGGCACAGGCTGCCCAGAGTGGTTGTGCAGTCTCTAGAGATCTTCAAAAGCCACCTGGACACAGTGCTGGACAGCTTGCTCTGGGTGTCCCTGCTTGGGCAGCGGTTGGAGCAGATGGACCCAGAGGTCCCTGACAGCCTCAGCCACTCTATGAATTTGTTAAGAAACCCTTATAGGTCTCCTTTAACAAATTACTTTAGTATCAGGTCCTCAAACATCTGAGAAAAGCTAAGCAGAACTTGCTGACAATCCAAGGATGTCCCAGTCTTGAGCCAGTCATTCATTCACAAAGTCTCCCAGGGACCTGCACACCAGGAAAAGTGGACTTGGACATCATGACTGCTTAATGGTGCAGGAAAGACATCCCCTCTTAAGTCACCATCAGCAGACAGGCTACATATCTGTGGTCATAGCCTTTTGCAGCCCATAACACAACACAACAGAAGCTTTGGAACTCCACCTTAAGGTGACCTTAAGCATGGGTCACCTTAGAGGGGTCACAGCCCTGCTCATACCCACAGACTGGGTAATTGGTACAAGACAAACTTCTCTTCCCTATCCCCCTTCCCTCCTCTGCCGTATTTCTATTTACTTCTTCCCTGTAGAACAGCATTGAATATTTACAGTAATTCACTAAAAATAAACTTTATTACTTCTTTCAGAGAGAGGAAAGCATTCTGTAGAATTTAGTTAACATACTTGAGATACATTATAGGGATTTATAACATAGGCATATAAAATTGTCTTTAATTTTGAAAAAAAAAAATAAATTAGAGTAAGAGATGGAGCTGCCCATTAAAGTATTTCAGTGTATTTTTGTTTGCTGACAGATCTGTAAAACTGAAGAAATATAAGACAGAAAACATCAATACTTTTGAATTCTAAACAAAAAGGAAGTCTATATTTCTAGGGTTTAGAGTGCAAAACGTGAATAGTGATCTATCATTATAACTCAAACAAAAGAAATTCATATTTATATTTATAGAGGAAAAAGTTAAGAAATAACTGCAACACCTTTACATGCATTAAACGCAATACAGCCTCTTTGGTTTTCAAAGACACATATGCTACATATAGGACTTCTGATACAGAGGTTTCATGTGTCCAGTTCTGTAAGACTTTACTTAGATAGCTTCATTTTCTGTACATATTTATCTAAAGCACACTTGCTGAAAGATTGAAATGCAGATATTCTGATAGGATTCTTAGACTTAATACAAGAATACTTTCACTAACCATTCTGAGTGGGAAAAAAAACACATAAAAATTGAATTCTGCTTTTCCTGGTTTCCCAGCTTTCCATTTCTAAATCCCCAAAGGAGAAGCAAAAGGGGACCAGGACAAGGTGTGATTTTTGAATGTACATGAGAATAAGGTACTTAAAATACCTGTGGAAAAACAATTGGAAGAATCTGCCATCTAAGCCACCAAGTTCTCACCACAAGTGGTGACCTCTGTTTTGCTTTCTCTAGTACAGTACTCCATCACTATTGGCCTTCAATGCACTCTTACTGAAAATACCACTCGATAAATAACTTATGAAGAATTCACTTTGGAAGAATGCAGTTAGGTGAAATGAGAAAACAAACACATGAAAACCTCTACTCTGGTGAAGAGAGGAATTCAGCACACATTACGGCTGCATAAGACCTTGGGGTGAAGGTGCAGAGCAAATTAGACAAAAGGTTGCAATGATTCATGGTAGCAAAACCAAAGTAAACACACACAGACATTTTGTTATGACAGGAGAGGTCATCACTCCTCTCCCTGATTGTCATTCAGCATGAGGTCCTTATGATTACCAGGGTCTCCCAGCTCTGTTCTACTGCACGTAATAAAAATAAATAAATAAAAAATCACCTTTGGAATCCTGCATTCACTTCAAGACACATCATTAAGGGAGATTCAGACAACACTGAGTGAGTTTACAGAAAGCAAATAAATGAGCAGCATGCAGGAGGAATTTACTTAGGAAAAGGATTAAAATAGCTGAAGATTCTGAAGTTGGCTAAGGAATAGCAGAGGGGAAGCACTCTACCAATTCTAAAAGGTATGAGTACCAAGGAAACAGAGGCACTTGTAGTGCTGAATGTGCTACAAGAAAAACAACAAGGTAGAAAAGGATGTAATTAAGAATAGGACAGTTTAGACATAACATATAAGAAAAATAACTACACTTGTCAGCAAACAGAGCTGAGCTTGATACATCAAGATGACACCAGACTTTGGCTCTGGCCAGAACATGTCCTTGCCTACTGCCAGAAGGTATGTTACTGCTTAAAAGAAGTTCAATTTGTCCACCTGTGCTGCAGCAGAACACGATGACGATAGGCACCAACTGAGCCTGTGTTTTCACCAGCCAACACAAAACACAACCTCCCATCGCCACATTATGTGATGTGACCATTACACTGTGTCAGACAAGCTGCATGTTTTCAACCCATTGTTTTCATTTTGGAAAAAGAAAATGTAGCCAAGGAATAAGTAAACTGTACGAGGGCTGCTCCAAAAGTAACGCCTTTCATTTTGTTATGTTGGCTTATGACCTCAGAGGCAGATGTCAGTGGTATGGCAGTAGAAGTTGAACCTTCCCACCAGTACTGTTACATTTTGTTGCTGGGCAACAGATGGCAGCAAAGGGGCAGTCTGACAGAATGGTGTCTGATGTGGAAAAGCTCATGAAGCAAAGGTGTGAAGTTGAATTCCTCTATGCAGACACAATTCCACCCACTGACATTCATTAACACTTGATGAATACTTACAGAGACCAAATAGTGGATGTGAGCACAGTGAGGTGGTAGATGGTGCAGATTTTTACAAGCACAGCATGCATGCTTTTCTTAATTGTCAGCAAAAATGCATAGCTAATGGTGGTGACTAGTTGAAAAAAGAAACTACAGCTGAGAATTCGTTCTATGAAATAGTGTTACTGTGTTCTTTGTTTATGTTGTGGTTTTCATAGAAATAAATGGGAGACATTACTTTCAAGAGCAACCTATGCAGAAGACAAAAAGGAGAGTGAGAACCTTCATCAAAAATGATGGAGTGACAGATACACGTACACCAACCAGACTTTATTTCTTCCACAAACTAAACACTGGGATGTTCATTTTATGGGCACAACATGGCAAGGATGCCAAGTGT
Organism: Aquila spilogaster; assembly: GCA_024606505.1. NCBI lineage: Eukaryota > Metazoa > Chordata > Aves > Accipitriformes > Accipitridae > Aquila > Aquila spilogaster. Next base: position 32,379,954 of record JANHGO010000042.1, read on the forward strand.
CACAAACTGTCCTGCTTGAGTTACAAGCCAGTACAGAAGAAAATAAGAATGCAGTACAGACATCAAGGATTTCCCCTAAATCTGAGACTAATTTCAATCACGTCCAGTTAATGTCCATTGCTTCCTTTTCTAACAAATCCTTTGAGTTTAACTTGTCCTCTCCCCCTACAGCATGTTTACCCAAACAATAATTATCAGCGTAAGTACAGCATGAATACAGCCCCATTTCTACAGAATGTCCCTTTATCTGATGTGTTGTAGGAGTCAGCCTACCTTTAGCACAGTCGTGCAGTACTGGAAACACGCACTCTGTCAACTGAGTAATATCCCAAATTTAATTCTAACATGTCACTTCCCTCTGATAAACTCCCAACATTTTTAAGAAACTCTTCTCATTAGTTTTAAGAGTATGGCTTCTCACTTGGTATTTCTCATTTTTATCCCTTTCACTTCAGTCCTCAAGGCCACCAAGCGCTATTGCCACTTTAATCCTTTTCTATAGTGACAGAACCTCCTTCAGAAAGTTCTACTCATGTCAAGGTCATTACTGAAATTACTAATAAAATCAGTATGAAGGGCAAACCTCGCAAAGCTCAGCTTTAGTAACATTTTTCCACAATTGTCTTTATCCATTTCTTACCTACTTTGTGGCTTCCCCACCTTTTGTAGTTATCTGATTCATACATAGCACACCAAGTATTTCACTGAGTACACCTACTGCATTTCTGTCACCTAACTCAGAGGACCTCAAGCTGCATAGCTGCACAGACAGCAGCAGTGATATATTTCTTCATGTACATACACATAGCTTTGAAGCTTTGCTGCCATCAGTATTGTGTTACCCAGCACTGCTTAACTACAGGTGACAATTTGGGAAGTATAGACAACATGTTATCTTCACATGTCCCACTACTTGGTGAACTCATGTTATATCCCCTTGCATAGAGTTCCACAGTAGCAAAACTCCAGACACACACCAGCCCCTGTAAGTAACTTACCTCTTAACAAAAAAGCACACCCAGCTGACAGAACAACAACAACAAAAAAACACTGGAAAGCTCATCACAAATAAATACCCTTACAAATACTAGGGCAATATGCATAATCATCAAGAAAAAAGTGAGTGCAAGTTTGAGCCTATGTATACTGTCCTAGTAACAAGATGGCACATACATCATGTTCCTTGGTAGCTGCAATGTAACCAACTGGCTAGCATCACCCAGGAGAAGTCACTGATACTTTCCTGGCCTCCTAACCAAGCTGCAGAGGTCCTGGCTCCATGGCTCCAACTGACACAAAGATGAAGGGCAAAGAAAAAAAATCTTGTGACATGGTCACTGTAGAGCAGATCTCACTGCCTGCCCTGATAAGACACATATTACACCGCCTCACAGGGCATTATCCTTCTCTGTCCCACCTCCATTTGTGACTGTCTCCTTAGATCAGGAGCAGATACTAGTCTCTGGCCTTAATTTGGCTGTAATATTTGCCAATTATTTTAAGAGATGGCGACA
>JANHGO010000042.1:32381567-32407695 GCA_024606505.1 Aquila spilogaster
TTAGATCAGGAGCAGATACTAGTCTCTGGCCTTAATTTGGCTGTAATATTTGCCAATTATTTTAAGAGATGGCGACACTAACTTCTATTGATCTCATTAAAAGTAAAGGTCGTTGTGCAGCTCATTTCTCAGGGCTCAATATTACCTCCTCAGGCCAAAATAATAGCATTGATTTTGGAACCTTAATCGAAGGTTAATTGGATTGAAGAGTGTATTGGGTTTTTGCTTTCTTTCGTTGTTATTACAGCCATCATCTAAGGGTTTGCTTAATCCTGCTAGGGCAATCTTGCCCAATTAAACTGGTGTCAAATTATCAAAGGGTGTGGATGGAGAATAGCCACAATTTGGAGCCTGCTCTATGTCTCTGCTCTGACATGGCTCTTGTCCATAGCAGATTAGGATGGTCACACGCAAGAGATCTGATTTCACACTCTGTCCTCTGTGATCCAGTTGTGAGGATCAAAACACAGTGCTCTGTAATGCAGTACTATCACTATACATTGTTCTAGCATCACAGCAAGGTGATGTCTGGGCACACACGACGTCAATAAGATACAGGAATAGTTTTTAGGACTCCTGGAGTGTACTCCTAGCATGCCCCATACTCTCTGTTGGGGACTGAGGAAATTATTTTCCTGCTCAATGCCCCATCTTCCATGGCATTTAAGTGGGGAGAAATATTCTGACTCATCTGCCCAGGGAACTGGAGGACTAACTTGGGAAGTTTCTACAGATTCTCAAAAGGACACAGGTAGAGAAGACCAGTCGCTGTTTATTTAATTTTTAATTAATGTTTCTTGCATCTCTGTCAGACTCAAAATGGCCATGTGGATCACCTTCCCTTGGCTTTAATTGTAGTCGTATTTCCTTGGATTTAATGTTAAGCATCTTGGTAAGACTTAAGCAATTGATTGACACTGATGCTCGAGACTGACTTTCAGTAAGAAACGGGTTCACGTGTAATTTAACTCTTTTACCTGGTGTCTTTGCACAGTTCAGAAGATGGAAATGCTGGAAGTCACTATCCTTGCTTACCAGGGCCTTGTGAATTTTCATTAAGCTTCAGAAAAGAGGGAATATAGGAGAATCTGTAAGGAAACCTCTCCCCAGACTAAATCAGCAGGTGCAAAGGGCAAGAATAGCCATTCTCCCCAGAAACAGTGTTCTTCTCCATGCTCCATTTCATCTAAAACTTGAGCGTTATAAGCACAAATACTTGAGACATGAGAGGTTTCCACACTTGTGCTGCAAAGTGATCCCATCCTGGGAAATCCCACTTAAATTTTAGCAGCTACATGGCAGCAGCTCCTGACTCTTGGCAGAAGGGTAAATCCTGCACTGAAAGCATATTTCAAGCTGCAAAGCTGTCAACCGTGAGAAGGTAGCTGGGCTCTTTATCGAGCTATGAGATACCGTTCCAGTGCAGAACCCATTTAGTAACAGAAGGAAGCAAAAAGCCACAGTAGGATGGGGTGACAGATGGCAATAATTGTGCACAGTAGCTCATCTTAAGTACCTTAGCTGTTTGCTTTCACTTCTCAGCTGGACAAAACACTTTCCTGACTTCTGTATCATCCATGGCTCATGACCTGGCTCTTAGTGAGCTGAAGTACATGGCATCATTTCCTTTCCCTGACTCAAGTCCAAGCCAGGGTGATCATGAGGGACTCTCCACTTGGCTACCTGAGCTGGCTCCTTAGTTGGAGGCAATACAGCACATGCCGCAAGTGCATCTGTAAGCTCCACAGCTCCCATAGCCTGCTGATCCAGCAGCCTCTGCGGAGACGGGCAGAGCATCCACAAGGAGGGACAGGATGTACCCATGCAGCAGATCAGAGATAATGTTAAGATTTGTATACAGACAAAGTCTCTATAAACGAATCAGGTAAAATCAGAATGGGTGCAAAAGGAGCATTTGTGCCATTTGAGATCTTCTTTAAAAGTCCATGCTCTAAGTAGCCTTGCTATCCTTCCTTCCCTCCTGCATACAGTATGCTACAAACATCTTGAGAGCCCCTCAGTCTATTTTTCCTCCCTTCCCTGCTCTGTCCACGTCTCCCAAATGTATCTTCCCAGCCAAGACTGTAAATGCTCTTGTGTCTTGAAACAGGAACAGCCCAGTTTCCAGGTGGCCCTCTTAACCCTGCCATGGCCAGGTCTTCCCTCAAAATTCATGCCAACTCATTTTTTGGTAACTCCCCTCTCCAGGCTTCCCTCCCACTGTCAATATCCTAGCTGCAGCTCATCCTCAGCTACACGTGCACATGAATAAGTAACTGTTCCACAGGCAGATATTTCAGTGTTTGCTCTTGTCTTTAGAAATCAAAGCCTTCTCTGATTAAATGCCATTACAATCCAGTGCTTGGACGGATCCAGAGAGATTAATGTGCTTTTGGGCAGCTTTAATGATAATCCTGCTACAGACGGTATTAAGTAAATGTCAGTAACCTGGTTTGAAGGGAGCTTTCACCTCAGGGATCCTTTCCATTTAGAGGGGAGAGGCTCAGCTTGCTTTTCAAGGCTGCATTGTCACACAAGAGAAATCCTGCTTAGTGAAGACTCCTCTTCCTCCGCCCAGTAAAACAAAATGGAGTAAGATGATAGAGAGGTTCATAAATAGATTGAGGTGATTTGTAGGGAGGTAATGCACCTCTTGAAAGCCAGAACTGCTGTATATTATAAGCCATGTCATAGTTTTGAAACCTGGGTTGCCACCCCCTCCTTATGCTCCTTTCAGTGTCTGCTGCATTTTGCTCACTTCACCACCATGCCATGCAGTTCTTTACCCAGGGCATCAACAGCAGCAGCTGATAATGGACCTCGGTCATATTTGTCTCCATCTGCTGCACCTTGCCAGAGAAGAAGTCTGGGGTGTGCAGTGCTCCCACCTCATCTTACTGTGGCCATAATAACAGACCTCGTTCTCCACCACATGATTCTGACAGTCTCAGTATTCCCTCCTTTCTACTGTTGCTTTAGTGCAATCAGTAGAAGTTAATCATTGATTTCAGGGAGTGGGGAGAGAAAAGGAAGAAAGAACAGCTCAGCTCAGGCACTGAGAGTTTACAGAAACTGAGTCCTACCCCCGAGCTGAGTGACATCCTATACCTGACAGATTGCCAGAAATCTCTGAGGCTTATACTTTGCAGTAGTAGAAGTCTGTTGACAACTTTTTTAAAATTACATCTTAGCCATCCTTTAGACACCAGCTCAGAATCAGCAAAATATGTGGTTTCATTGCTGCATGGAACCTCCTGTGCCAAGACATCACAAAACAACCTTCCCAAAGGCACAGATGAACAAAAAAATGAGCTGAATTTTCACCCTAAATGTCTCCTATTGCAAGCAAAAGACTCTGCAAGTTAGAAAAACTGAAAATAGCTGCTTCTCTCTTTATTTTGCCACATACTGGCAGCAAAATATCCCACCGAAAGGCTGAAGTCATTGAATTTTCCACCCTCACTGGCTGGAGAAAGCCATGGAAGATTGCAAAGAAGTTCTTCCCTGGGCTTCTCCAGATAGCTTTGCTATCTCCAGCAGTTTGAGAAAATTCAAAGAAGCAACCAAAGTCCCAAGGAGCTATCCTATGCTAGCTACCTTGATCTTAGAATGGATCTGCTGTCCAAGAACTGTGAGGAAGCCCAGCTCAAAATCTCAGTGTACATATTGCTCGAGGAGACCTGCTAATACATCAAAACAAGCCTTTCTGACTGACTATTTCGAGGCTTGAGGAATATTCACTGTTGTATCTGAGTGCTGTGGGCTAGATTTGACCTCTGCCTTTATAGCAGAAGGATAGGATAAACTCACTCAAAGGCACGACTCTCTTGCTTTTGACCAGTTGACTTGTCCAGGTGAATGGAGCTGACTGCATGATCTGCCATGGATGAGGCTTTTAAAATCTCTCTTGATAGCAAAGTCCATGAGCTACCATGTTCTCAAGAGTCACACTATGGTGCTCTTTGCAGACCAGATGCATCATTGAGACACTTACCTTGGTAAATACAAAGAAAGATCATCAGCACAAAAGAGACACAGAGAAGGAATTGTGTCTACCTCTTATCAGCTGGCAATGACATCTGTGATGCCCTGATGAGAGGGAGGAAGAAAATCAGTGACCCAAATGCTCCAAATTCTTCCTGATGGAGATGTGAAAAGAGAGAGACTGCACTATCTATGGGTGAGGTTGTATTCATTTAAGAAGTCCCTTGAATGAAAATGTATCAGACATCTTGCAGGGAAGAGAGCGTTGTTCACTATTACCCATTGACCTTGGGTTGTTCATCACAATTACAATGGAAAGACAGTCTCAAAATCTACTTTAACCTTAGACCTTCCTTTCCTGTACTTCAGTGGAGAAACACATGAAAAGGTGCCTGCCTTTCCGCCTGCAGAGTTTACTAGTCTCATTGACTTCTGCGGGGTGCAAGAGCAGAGGAAGAGGTGAAGAGAAACAGGCAGAGAAAGAGGCAGGTTACTCAGTCCTGCACCTGTAATTTGGCTGAGCTCTTTAGGCAGAGAAAGAGCTGCACACTGACTTAGGGAGGCAGCTGAGAAGATAGACTAAATGTTCTCTCTTTGTGGGGCATACCAAACTCGCATTTCCCCTCCCTTGAGAGGTCTTCAGCATGTTTCTAACTGATGCCACATGAACCTTGCCATGGATAGAAAGGGAGCAGAGAGGAGGAAAAGCAGAGAGAGAGGAAGTGTTCAGATTTCGGAGGTAAGTGGATGGACAGATTAAGTACAATTGATTTTATGCCATAGCTCTTTGATAGCAAGTCAACCACATGCAGATTTGGGGCTCCTCGATAGGGCACAAGGGGAAAGGCAAGCAGCAGTGCCTCAAACAGCACTCACTGACTGGGCGGGGTGGCTTTACACACTGTCCAATGGCTGAAACCCCTTTCCCCTGGCATCATCTCAGCCCTTCTGGGAATTAATACCTTCTTTTCCTCAAGAATCTCTCAGCCACAGAGAATGCAAAGTGCTCTCCCTGACTTCATGCCACACACACAAACTATTATTTCACTCATCGGGGAAATGTAGCCTCTCTGTAGGGATGAAATCTGGCAGCTGTTTAATGAAGGACTGCAAAACTACACAGTAATGTAGGACCAGGAAGCAAAGAAGAAAACTGTTGCATCTGGACAAAAAGGGAGATTTTGGAAAGCAGAAGAAAACAATGCATGTCAGAATATTATGCAAAGCACCATGGCCGAGGCTCCAGCACTCTAATAACTGTGATCATATAAGACCTATGATGTCTATCTCCTGCATAAGGTGAGAGCTGTTGGGATATAAAAGCTACATCCCATGCATTTGTCCATGAGAAAGTTAATGCAGAAGAAAGGGAAAGAAGAGAGACAAAAATAATCAGAAGCTGAAGTTGTTCCTTGACGGTAACAAGAACCGTCATCTTGAAACAAACCATGGGTGTATGTAATATAAGAGCATGGTCATCTTTCACTATCTGTCTCCTTGAAGATCTCTCTAGCCATGTAGCCTACAGGAAAGTGTTCTGCACAAGGGGTTATGTACTTTTCCCAGAAGCACAAGAACTGAGATATCTCAGATTGATTACTCTGTTCACATCTGTATGTGCTCCCTTTTCTGTCCTCCCCATCCCGTCAGCCTCCGTTTGACATTGCATCATCAGTTGCTATCATCATCAGTTTGGCATTGCCCAACACGCCCAATTCAGAGATGGCTGAGAAACTACCTCATTGACATTGATGCCATTCCTCTCCATGTAGGCCCTGTCATTCACCTGTCCCCCTTCCATAAACTCCATCAGAAGGACACGCCTTGTTGAGAGCTCCCAATAGATCCTGGGGACCTGAAAAAGGAACAGATGGATTAGGTCAAACGACAGGCTGTGAAAGCGAGGAGAATGTATCACACATAACCCAGAAAAGAAGTGAAAATCAAAGAGGCTGAAGTGAGGACTTGTTTTTTTCCTGAGCACAAGGGAGGTAAATCCATTCACCAGCTTCTTCCCCAGGACAGCAGCAATGCATGCAAGAACAACACACCAATTCAACAGCAGCAGGATCTGTCCTCGTGCAACATTTCTAGCCATGCTCTACAAGATTTTGACCACCGCCCACTACCACTGACATCTGAGAACTTTCTTACCTGCTCTGCAGCTCCTCTAGCTGGGCTGTTTAACTATTACCTATTGCAAGTTTCTGAATCATCCACTCAGCTCCTTTAGACAGGAACTGCATCTTTTTTGCTACGCACAGGGCCCACTTATGCAGCTCTAAAAATGATAAGCCATCGTCATAAATTTTATCTCCGCAGTGCCCCTTGGAACACAAACACCTTCGAGCTGACAAACCATGCATACTTAGGCCATCTGCAATTGAACTGGGAGAAAAATCAAGTATCACAAATAAGGGGCTTGTCACAGAAACCCTGGGAGACCCTTAACTCTCTTATTGCCAACGTGACACAGTAACAAGTCTAAAATGTCAAAGCACTTTTCATTCAATCTGCAGTAAATCAAGCTGAGTGAGGTACCAGTAAGAGGCCCGGTGTCACCAAGGGAGGCAGTGACGCAGGCATCGCTTAGGCTGGCTTCCCCTTTTCCAGCCTCTCTCTCCAGCCAAATTCTTTCCATGCTGAAGTCCCTAGTGTCAAGAGTCCCTTTGCTGAAGTTCCCTTTTGATATTCCTAACATCCCTGTGCTGACCAATCTCCCAAGCTGTCCAGATTTGCCTTTGCATGTGGGTGAAGCCACACAGGTACATTTTACCAAAGATATAAGGGAGCTCCACCCATTCCCATTACTGTGTCCCAATACAGATACACATTTTGGATCCTGTAAAGAGACAGCTGGCTGTGCAACCCCCTTTCCTCACCTGCCTGACTCCGCTGTGGACTCAGGACTCGCACACTGCAAGTGTCCAGTGCCTTGAGGCAGGACAGGAAGAGGTAAGGTGTGTTGTCCATCTAGTGCGACCAAAGCCAGGGGAACCAGCCAGGCCACTGTAGCTCATCATAACTCCTGAACAAGCAGCATTTGTTTTATATCCTGCTTGTAACTACTGACAGTGACTCAGTCCCTCACAAACTATCTGCCTCCCCCACTGTTTCTGTCCTAGAGAGACCATTTTCCCAATGTCACCCACTTCTACCTTACCATGTGTGTGCTACTTTAGATCAAAGACTCTTTTGCTGAGCAATTCCAATATCTCTCAGTCCCACCATTCAACACTCCTGGCATACTTTGCATGTTAACCTTGCGTAGACTTTGATGCCAGAGATCCACTATGGACAAGGGGGATTCAGTTACTCACAGCCTTCCCAGCTTATCTGGATGTCCGTTCTTTGCAGTTAGATTGGTGAGAAAGCAAACCAACTCCAAAACTAACAGTTGCCCAGCCCATCTAGCTCACTGATCCCTGCTGCTTTAAATCATTTCAGATGACACTTATTCTTGTCTCAAGATTTACAGGGGCAAGTCATGGGCTTGTAAAGCACTATCCATGCTCTCGGAGATGCCTCTCTCACTCACAGACAAATTCTTCAGTGATTTTTTTAATTACTCACAGATGTTTGGCTGTAATGCTAGTGCATGGAAACAATTTATCTTTGGCTTTAAAAGCTCAAACAGGTTCACAGCACAAAATCTACTTCTCAGCTTTCTAGCGCGTTTAGGAAAATTAATGATACAGGAGCCCAATTCTTCCGTTGCCTTTGGGTGATGAACACATCTCTGAATTGGCAGGTCAGACAGGAGGATCCATTATTTAGCCATCTCAAGCCATTTGTTATTGTTACACATAGTGATATCATGATAGCTCCTTAACCCAGCAAGGAGGTGATTGGCCGTCTCCATGGGGATTTACTTCACAGTATCCTAGTTACAGCTGCAACGGATACAGCTCTTCAAGGTGCATCACTTCTGATAAGTGCCCACTCAGCAAAATCATTGGCCTTTGGCCTTCTGTAGACCTGGTGGCTTCTAGCTATCTGTGTCTACGGGAAGGCCACTGCTGCCACTGCGCTCCAAAAGAACTGCCCCAAACCTGGAGTCAGGTGACAAGGAATTATAGCCCTGGCATGGAGGAAGCAAGAAAAAAATGGATGCATCAGCCTGTAAAGTCTAACAAAAACTCACCTCATTTCAGACATCTGTCACTTCCATCTTGGGACTTCTGCATAAACAGGAGGTGAAAACCTCATTTTGATATGTGTATGCAGGAGGGTCGAAAGGAGGGTGCATTTTTTGCTGCCTTTGTGTATATGCAAATGCAGTTACATCAGTGACTGTGCCCACAGCACTATGTGTGCTTGACCACACTTGTGTATTTCCAGAATGCACACAGTGGAGGTTTGGGCCTCTTGTATGTCAGCAAAAGATTTGCACACGTGTGAGTTTGAAGATGTGAGCTTATTTCTTTCCAAGAAAGAGATGTAAATGTCTGGTTGTATTTGAGACATTTGTCAGTGACCTTAGTCAGTGTGTAGCAGGGGAGGTGGGGTAAGAGTGTCAGTGGGGAAGAGCAAAATATGGTTGCCGTTGAGTTTGTGTATGAAGGTAACATGAACGCATTAGCCATGGATGTGTATGAAGGATGTATGCTCAATTCCAGAGTGAGAATGTGCTTTTTATCCAGAGGAAGGATTCATGTGAACATGCTTCCTCCTGAGATACACAGTGTCCCCAATCCTACTTGACACCATCAGCTTCAGTCTAGCTTTTCTGTTTTATGTCCATTTCTTGCCCTCAGTTGAGATAAAGCCCAGGAAAAGTGGCAAATTCATAGGTCTCTGGACAAGTTCAGAAACAGTGTTTGGGAAAATGAGTAGCAGGCTCCAGAGACTGCTGGCCCCAAGCCACCACTCCTCATCCAATATACGGTGCCTACAGTAGGAAACAGACAAGGAGGAAGCATGTCTCAGAGCAGTTTCTGATCTGTATCAGCAGAGCAGTCTAGGATGAACAACACAGAGGGACTGAACTCCCTTCTCCCTCCGTATGGTTCCTCCAGGTGGTGAATGAAGTGCACAAGACACATAAAGTGAGACTATTAATGCACATACATACACAGAAATATGTGTTCCCTCACCTTCAGGAAGTCAAAGTTCTTGAGCATATGAGCAACCTTCTCAGCATTTCTGCCTTCATTGAGGAAATCCAGCTCCAAGGGCAGATTCTTCTTAGCTTCTTCCACCAGCCACATGAACTCAAAATCTGGAAAGATCTGCTTCACAACCAAGAGGAGAACCTGAGAACAAGGAAACAGACAATCAGCTGTATCCTGGCTCCAAAGCCACACAGCTACACACAGTGCTGTTTTGATAGGATCATTTCATGTAACTTACAGACAAAAAAACCCAACCTGCACCCCAAGTGCTTGTAGGGTTCCTGCAGTATCATAACACAACACATGCCTTGGCTGTGCAACACACATTTCAGCCTGCCTTTCACACAGGCACATCTAGGAGTTAAATGATGGCACAGACACCAAAGGGAGCCCAGCTGCCTGCTGCCTAGAAATAAGTGAACAAAGCCCTGGAGAAGAGACCACATGGCCAGATCCTGCCAAGGGCATGGCCCAGGAGTGACTCTTCTGAGTCCTATAATTCTACAAGTCACTTTGGCTTCATTCAAACAACCCTCAGATAATGCAGAAGAGGAAGATCTAAAGACTTGACACCTCTATCTTACTTCTTCCACTGCTGAGCAAGAATTTTGCTAGCACAGAAAATCCACTGAGCAGTTCAGAGAAGACAGTCGAGTTTGGATACAGGTAGTAGCCTACAGATCTTTAAAGTACACTTCTGGTGCTGGTGAGAGGGCGAGTTGCTCCTCGGCATCAGTCACAGCCATCCTCAGCAAGGCTGAGGTGGCGTTTTCTAAGTATCATACATCCACTACCTGGCATCTTCTTCTTAAAGGGATACGGTATTCAGCTGCACAGGGCCTTGGAAAGCCCAGCCAAAAAGTTCCTGGAAATGTTTGCTTAAAGCAACACTTAAGGGGCAAGTGATGGGCAGTCCTTCCTGAAGAAAATCAAGATTATGCGATTGGATGGAATAATCAAAGCTGCAGAGCGGCCAAGCATGCTTTGTGTTCAAATGAAGGGCCAGTTTCTCAACCAGCATCACAAATTTACACAAGCTGACAATCTGGACCACATCTTAAGGAAAATAATTTGTTTGGCTTTTTTAACTACTTGAGTCATGAAACAAGAATAAAACATAAAAACGCAATCCACTTTGCTGTCTTTATCTTACTTGTTCTGTACATCCATCTGAAAACAAAAACAGACTTGTCAGTGTGTGTTCCTGGACAGTTTCCCTTTCTAGATCTCCACTGTTGAGGTGTGAATTCCTGCACTGCAGGAGAAACATTTAAAGCACACACAGAAAGCTGCTATCATTGAAATGTATGACAAAAAATAAATTTATGAACCATCACTGCTCCTGTTCAGCTGTGTGAAAACGTTTGTTCTCCACCCCTGTCTCTACTTCTCTTATCTAAATGTCAGTTCCAAACTCAATGTTCCTTTAAAAATGTAATCACCAGGTTCCAGACACTATTGAATGATTTTTCTACTGTTATATCTAGAGGCATAAATCCTTTCAAATTTATGTCACCCAAATGAAATGTAACCAGCGATCTTCATGAACATGTACATAAACTTTATAGGGGCTGCAGGATTATTTCATTGGTGCCTGATGTGAGAAAATTCATGCATTGTTTTTTGCTTTCTTTAAATGCTGTTTTTAATCAATTTGCCAACTTGACCATCAGCAGGGACATACTACTAACAAGTATTTGGCCTGTCCCTTTTCTGACATCTGTCTAACATATTGTCTTGAAATAAGTATTGATATAAGAAGAGCAGTGAGGTATCTCTCTCTGGATTTATCAGATGCTGTACTGATTTTTAAAGAGTCAGCACTGATGCTATGAAACCTCAAGTGAATTTAGGAATTTTCCATCTAGCTTTTCCCATTCAGATTCCTTCCCATCAGTCTCTAAATAAGACCATCTCCATCAATATTTAAATCAACATCCTACCTAGCTGCAATGTCTGTCTGATTCTTAAAGGACCAGAACCTCAGTGCACATAATCTGGCTTTCAGTGCAGCCTACACAGAAATAGTCCCACACAAGAATATGATGATGCATGTAAGCCAACGCTCCACAAGTGACTCTTTAAAAACAACACTGCATGTGTCATGTTGTGAGCTACTTTCCCATAGCTGTGTGTACACAACAGATCTCAAGGATGACAAATCAGACTGTCTGTAGAGGAAGGACAAAACTAAATTGCCGAAAGGAAATACACTGCTTTAGTTTCAAGTTTCCCAGGAGGATTAGTCTAAAAACAGAAAAGACAGGAATGATTCTAAAATTATTTGTTTAAATGTCTCTTACCAGTTTAACCAGCAATCACAGCAACATAGTGTGAGGGGGGAATTTTTCTGTGATACCCACGGTTAAAAGGTCAAATGTCCCAAGGTGGGTCTAGGTCTTGGCTCATTCATACACAATCCTCTTATTGCCCTGGTTTCACAGTCTTTCATTACCTGCTCATCCTTCTTACTTGACTGCTTAGTTTCTGCCGTCGTGTCCTGGGCAGGAGTGAAGGATGCCATAAGCCCCCTGAGAACTGCTGTGACTGTGATGACTCACAAAAGCAAACTCGTTGGGCAGACCACTGCAGTCAGTCCTGGAGAGGACCTGAATCTAATCCAAATCTACAGCTGGACCCAAAACCAGTTCAAAGAGCTCTCTGTTCTCAAACCAGCACTGAAACAGACATGTCCCATCTTCTTACTGGGACATCTTTAATGAATCCAAAAATTTCTTTCACTACAAGTTCAAAACAAATATTCAGCTGCAAACTGATGTGCTCCAGCTGGAACCAGCTGTGCTTCTTTGCACACTAGCCAGGATTGCTCAAAGCAGGATGTTTTAGCTGCCTAAAGAAGCTTTAGTTATGTGCTCCTCTGAGAGGGTGCTGGCAGGACCATTGATTCCTGATCTCCTGTGATGGAGAACTGTGTCATTGCATCACCAGTACCCTCTAAACACTTATCAGACCCCCTCAGCTTAATCTTCTCCTCTTTAGTCCCATAGACATACACAGAATCATAGAATTGTTTAGGTTGGAAAAGACCTTTAAGATCATCGAGTCCAACCATCAACCATGCCCACTAAACCATATCCTGAAGTGCCTTGTCTATGCGCTTTTTGAATACCTCCAGTGATTGTGACACCACCACTTCTCTGGGCAGCCTGTTCCAATGCCTGACATGTCTGCCAATGGATGTGCACATTACTGTACTATACATACAGATACATGCTTATTAGGAGAGCTAAAAGCTTTAGTGTTACCATTTACAGGCCTAATCCTTCCCTTCTCCTCCACCTCAGCCCCACCTCCATTTCCTCTTCCATACCATACCACTGGCATCTTTGAGTACTGCAATGCAGTACAGTGCAGTGCCACAGCTTTTCTCCAGTTCTCCCTTCAATGGGCTAGAATTAGAAGTTTGGGAGAAGCTACAGCATTGCACTGGGAACATAAGTGGTACCCACCATTCAGGAGAGGAACAGGAGACAGGCATTGTTCCTAGCTGAATCCCTCATTTGTGTGTCTGCCCGTTAGGTGACTCCATATTTCAGTGTTTTTGTTTCCAGCATGAATCAGTTAAGCATTAAGGAGCTGATCAAGAAACAGAACTGAATCACAGCAACCTCAGCCACTGTTGAATCCACACTGGAATCTAACTGAAGAAAAACACACTAATCATGGGGAATGATTTTTCTTTGGCCACACAGACCTGACTGCAAGGGAAACTGAGACCAGTTTAATAAATCCCTCAATGAGCACACAGGCTGAAGAGACACTTCAGGACTCACCCTCTAGTTTTTAAATCTCATATGGACTTACTCTGATGTCATTCATGTTTACCTGTCTTCTCCCGCTGCCCCCCTTCACTCTTACCCTCTTGTTCAGTCTCTCCATCCACACAATCGCCTACACTGCAATCCTCACCAACTTTCTGTATTACTCCCGTAAGACAACATTTATCTCTGTGGAGGTTTCAAAGCTACAAGATGGTGGTGTTATACTTGCTTACACCATGGGTGAATGTGGCCCCCACACATTTCAATGGCAATTGCTCTGTAAGTCAAAGTCAACAGGTAGTTTTACCTCCATGAGCAAAATATCTTTGGAGCTCTGAGCTTGGACCTTTGGGTGCTGGATTTTCACTGCCACTGTTCTCCCATCCTGCAGCACTGCCTTGTGCACCTGGGCTAGCGATGCGGCTCCCAAAGGAGTGTCCTCAAAACTCACGAAGAGCTCTTTTATCTGCAGGAGAAGAGAAAGAGACATCAGCTTGGGGTACCAGAGACTATCCTAAGGAAAGCCCTGCCCACAGGCCAGAGACAGTGTGTGCCAAAGCTGGGCACGCTCAGCTCTTTCATCCTTCCTCTGTCTCCTGCCTAACCCTTGTCACTGCTTGGCCTCCCAGTGAAGCCTGCCAAGCACAGAAGTGCCCTGGAGATACTCTGCTTATGGAAGCCTGTAGCAGAGCTCCAGCAGTGCATTTCAGCCAGGACACGGCGTGGCCAGGTAGCATGTGAGGGACCCCTCCACGCTGTCCGGAAAATGGGTTGGACCAATTATGGTCAGCATCCTTGGTTGTTACTGGGTGCAGAAGCCAACAGCTGTCCCTTTGCATATATTTCTCTTGCAGACTATTTAATACCACCTACCATCCCCCCCTGAAACCTGATAGTGCATATTCCTATGCATTACACCTGCGTCAGCTAGCTTACCGGGTGAAAGCCAGCACATGACCGGGAGCAGCGGTAAGGGCTGGATTCAGGGCAAGGGGACAAAAATTGCAGTTTGCACCTCTGATGACTTGGCCTGAAAACATGTCTTATGTGATGGACTTTCTCACACCTCCAGTAAAAGTAACCAGTGCTCTTAGCTCAGAAAAAGCACCAGGTGGGGCCAGCAAAGTGCTTTGCAGGCAGGAGAGGAAATTACTAGCAGCTCTGGCTGTGAAACTCAGGAGTAGACTGTAAGGACAGTTGCAGATGAAGAAGTAGATTTACCAGGGGGATGTCCAGGAAGGAAAAACCTAGACAGACATGGGTTAGGCAAGGGGAGATAGGCAAAGGCCTGTCTGCTCTGCAGAATACAGCAAGCACCCTGCTAGAGACCCTCAGTGCAGCACAGGGCAGCTCAGGCCCTGGAAACTCTATTACCATGGTAGTATGGTATCAGCCTGGCTGACCAGCCAGGCCCATCCGTGCAGTTAATTAGCTCAGAGGGAGTGCCAACATCGTTATGTGGCTTCAGGCACGGAGCTAGTTCATGTAATGCTAGTTGAGGGTTTCTGTCCTGCTCTGTAGAGCAAGGTGCAGACAAGCTCTGAGGTATCCAGAAGTCAGCAAAGGGAACCTGTCCCATCCTTCCCGCAGGCTGGACTGATTTCGGGTGAGCAGTTAAGAAGCCTGTAATTTATGCAGTTAACAAAAAAGAATGTCAGTGCATTTTTATAACCTGCTTTTTAAAAGGTAATTAAAGATGGGAGCTGCAGCGACCTAGTAATTAAATATGAATAAAGACCTTTTAAGCAAAGTCTTCATGCAAAGCGTTAAACGAATATTCTTTTTGCTGACAAGGAAGAAAAATACTATACAAGGAGCAGCAGCCTGTTCCCTCCTGCAGCTGCCAGGGAATGAGGCCCCCCCCCCCACTCTACCCCTTCTCTGCCAGCCCCTTCCACAGAAAACTATTGCTAGCAACAAACTGCAGCATTTGCAGCAATTAGATTCCAACAGAGACTCAGCTGCCTCCAGTAATTCACCAGGAAGGTCCATTTTATTTATTTATTTAATTCCCTTTGGTCCTGGCGGCAAAATCAATTAAGTAAAACAACTGCATTTCAAAACAACTAGTTATGCATTTTTTAATTACAGCAGGTCCATAATTCAAAGCTATTGACATTCGTGTCTCAAGAGAATCCAGTAAGGTACATTTATAGTAAGACCACATATAAATTGGATAAAATTCCATCTGCTCTGGATTTCAAAAGCTTTTAATTGCCTACATGGTCAATCCAAACATTTTCACCAGTACTGAATGCATGCAGGGGAAAAAACCAGAGCTGCACATACTCCCTCTGGCAGGAATAATATATACAATATTCTTGTGTGACTAAGTTTTCTAATGAAACATCATTTGAAGAAAGCTGTCTCTGGGAGTTCTTTTGGGCAGAAGGATCTCATTTAAAAACTTGTTCTTCAGGACATGAAAGCCAGGTTAGCAGTCATGTCCATTACAGCCAGCCCAGTGGCCCTGCTGCAATTCAAGGGGGAATTTGTGAGCACCCATAGGCTGCAGGAGAAGGCAGCAAGGCAACAGACTGCAACGGGGCCAGAGAATTGATGGGTCCGCCAGGAGCAGAAGGGTAGAGCGTGCACATGGGGGAGGGAGCGGATCACAGCCGGGCCATTACATGAGCAGGTGTGAGGCTGAGATAAAGCAGCAGCACAATTACAGCTGGGCTCCAGGACCCCCACTTAGCAAATCACCCTCATTCATTATGACATTGTCCTTTAGCAGCTTGCTGGAGGCAGCTAGTGCCTCTGATGCAGGCTGTGTGTCCCAGACAGGCAAAAGCAAGCGAGAGGCTGTATGACACAGAAGCAGAGGTGAGCCAGGCTCCCACACTGCCTGCCGGAGAACAGGGTCCTTCATAAGGGACGGTGGCTGCACCCGTTGCATGCAGGCAGGGAGTTCCTGGAGCAGGCTGCAGGCTCTTACTGCTCACAAGCACCCAGCTGATAAGCACCCTTAACAAAAACTCTAACCATCATTTCCAGGATGGATAATTAGCAAGCAAAGGTCTGGGACGGTCTCGGAGCCCACCTGACATGGTACCTAAGGAACTCTCCTTTCAGGCCACACCTAGTTTCAAAGGGCCTTATCAAACTGGCTGTTACCATCTGTAATCCTGGCAGGAGATGAAACAAGCATAGTTTCCAGACAGGTTTAATAAAGGTTTAAAAGAGAGAAAAGGAACTTTAGGGCTGCTCTTTCAAAGGAACAGGACAGCCAGCTCCTGGTTTACAGCTGTACAGGTGAGCGGTGTCCCCGCATGCAGTGGTTTCCCTCACCAGCCTTCTGCACAGCCAGCTCCCAACTGGGCATGTGCTCAACCAGCAAATGAATGTGTCACTGTACTTCACTGTGTGGAAACACAGCCCTGACTGTTTAATTCTGAAGAATGAAGCTCGTTTAATTTTAAATATGCAAAATCATTTCATGATTGTTGGTATTAGTATTCACACCTCAGGGAGCTGACAAAAAAGCTCTTACAGGATTTATCTACTTAGACACTTATTAGTATGTATTTGTGCTGAGGTTGCACCTAGAGACCATCATTAAGCCCAGAATGCCATTGTGCAAGGTGCACAGCCACTGCAGTCCCTGTACAAACTCACGCTTTCCGGGAGTCCCCAGTTGTCACTTACAGGCCTCCTCACATGCTAAAGTGCCTTCCCAAAGCACACACTGCTCTGCCTGAGGTCTGTGGCACACACGGGCTGATGCCACAATGCTGAGCATCAGAATGCCTCAGTATTTTTTGTGAATCCTGTCCTTAAACACTTAGGAAGTTACTGGAAGTCAATTGGATTTAAGCTCCCAAATCCTGAGACCTTTCTGAAAGCATTACTTTACAGGACCTGCCCAGCATGTTCTGAGAAGTCTTTGACAGAGCTGGGATTTAACCCAGATATCCCCAGTTCCAGCCTGGTCTTAATCTCCAAACCATAAATGTTAAATGTGCATGTCTTGCTAGTTAATTTCTTTTGAAATACACTGCCTCTTAATCCTAACCTTTTTATATCCATGTGCTGCAGCAAATGATCAAATATTACCCCTGGTTTCAACCTGCCCACTCCAGAGAGAGGTATGCTCCCTTCCCTCTCCAGAAAGGCTGCTAACAAGGTACCCTGGAGCAGGAGCCTAAATCATGGAGTCCCTTCCTGGCCCAGCACTATGTAACATCATCCCGAGTGGGATGTGGTGGCTCTGCTCTGCCATAGTGACCACAGCAGATGAACGGTGGCCATGTGTCAGCAGTCTGTTCAGGACAAATTTAAGGTGCAGTGGGATGCAGGATCACTAACAGAAGGTGTCTCAACAGCCCAGCCCTGTTTAGCTGGCAGGCTGAACCCCTTCCAGCATGGTGCTCCAGACCCCTGTATGTGGTACAGCCAGAAAGAGGCCACTATGGGGTCTAAGAAAGAATATTTTGCATTACAATTCCTATCCAGGAGGTTTCCAGCAGAGTCCAGGACAGTTTGCAAAATTCTGGTTTTCCACAACCACTTACAAAGAACCTTTTGTCAACTCTGCCAGAGCTGAACCAGTCCAGTACAGGTGGTGTCAGTGAGGAGACTTTCAAATGCTCAGCATTTCCCAGGGGAAGAGAGTCCTTCACCAAAGCATTTCAAAACTGCCTTCAAATACTTCCCAGGAATTCAAAGGACTCTTCAGCCTGGAAAGAGAGACAATGGGGAGGGAATGTCACAGAGCTCTGTAAAATCACTTCTGTCATGGAGAACAGGATTGGGAATGCTTGTTCACTCCACAGAAGAACTTGGGAGCAGCAAATTGTCGATTAGCACACAAGATTACCAGACGGCAGGATTAAAACAAGCAAAAAGAAGTATTTTTTCCCCATACCAGTGAAGCTGTGGAACTCATTGCCACAGGACATTATGAATACCAGAAGTCCAGGTAGGTAGATAAATCAATGAAGAAAATCCATCACAAGTTATTAAACACCAAAATACAATCTCTGGCCCAGGAAATCTCTAACCTTCAGATTACAAGATTCAGGAAGACCATTCCAGGTAAAGCTTAACTGTATGCCTGCCATGCTTTTAAAGCCTTTGTATCTTAGCCAACACTGGCTACAGTTAGAGGCAGAGTGGTGGGCTTCAGCTTTTGGTCTGATCTGTACAGTCATCCTCATGTCCTTTAGAAGCTCTTCCCACCAGCCCGACCAGTCTCAATGACAGCAGGATGGACAACGGAGGAATTGTTTCACCTGCTGCTAGCCTGGGACTCAGTTACTGTTTGACAGCCTAGAAAGTTACTGATAGACCCCGTAAGTAAGTTTCTAAGTGCAAATGGTATGGGGGAACCACAGCTGGAAGTGGCCCAGTCTCCAGGGTAAACTCTAAGCTCTGGTAACAGTGCTTCTTCTTGAAATGTCTGTCATGTAACTTTCAGACAATAAAGTTGCTTCTGCTACAAAAGTAAGGTAAATATGCCAGAACTGAGTGTAAATATGCCCATGTCAGGGGACTCTGCCAGACTCTGGCACATCTGGAGAACATGCAGCAGGAGCTGAGACCATCTCAGACAGAGACCATCTCCAGACACTTCACTGTGCTCCACAGCTTCACCAATCACAGCCATTTCACAAAAAGGGGCCCAACAGGGATGATGTTATTCTTTTATCACCAAAAAGCAATGCAAACCGAAACATTCAAAACCTCAACCACAATTTCACAGCAGATCTCCTCTTCTGATCACAGCATACTGTAACTGCTCCTGAGTCTTGCATTTTGTATTTGGAGATAGCAATCTGTGAGATGTCCTGCTATTTCAGAAGGGGCTGACTAGGCAACAGGATTAACTTGAACTTCTTGCCTCCAGGATACTCATCACAGGCCATGATACAACAGAGCTCCATTCACAACAGTATTGTGTTGTGATGGCCAGGAGCAGCTTGCAGTCTCCTAGCATTTTGATACCATGCAGCAGCACAGGAATATGCACATGGGGAAGCTGGTATAAATCCATTCAAGACAAAGGGAATCATACAGTTGGGAGATAGGTCCATGGTGGAAGCTGACAGCAAGAAAGTGATTAAGGCAGGTAAATTTTGCACATGTCCTTGTGCTGTGATTCTCCAAGCTGGAACTCCCTTGATGAGGTGACTCGATTCATCTCTTTGTTCCATTCCTGATAGAGACAGCACCGAACAGTCCCCTCTTAATCATGGTTCCATGGATGGCAATTTGCTAAGGTGAGCTCAGTCTGTAGGAGCTTTCTGAGATTTACACAGGGATCATGCTGTCTGCATCCTCCAGCTAAGACAATGCGGGGCACTGTGATAATGGGATTCATGAGCTTGCTGGAAAACAGACCAACACAATACCACTCTGGGAAAACAGCAGGTTTCCCAGGAAGTTTTAGGGGCTGCAGCTGCCATCTTAACACTGCCTAGTACAATGTCCCCTCTATTTCATGTGGCAGAATAGCTGGAGAGTTACTCAGTTCTATGATATAGCATTTCTAAGGCTTGTGGCCCCCAGAACTTCTGGAATTCACTTTATTGATACTAGGACCCTATTGCTCTCAGAAGTCTGAATGCTTTTCCTGGACTAGGTTTAAGGCATGTGAACCTCATCCTTGGCTAGTCATCTTTTCAAGAACATAAACCATGTTCATGTAACTGTCCATGGCATGAAGGACTCACTGATCCCTACAAGTCTGCAAGACCACAGTTCTAGCCATGAGAAAATGTTACCTTGGAGTAGAGCGATCTACTTCCCAGACAGCAAATGAGGTTTTTTTCCATTGTCCCAGCCTTTCTATCCCCTCTACAAAAACAAAATGTCACAGTGTTGCTCCAAGAATTATTAAGACAGCAAAAAGTGAAAGATTAGATTTATCGCAGCAGACAGTGGATTATGAAGAATAATTCATCAAACGTCAGAACAAACAGCCCACAATTTATAGGCGGCTTTGTTGAGTCAGTGAAATCTGATTGGACTTCTCCCCACCTAATGAATGCCAGGCCTAATTGATGGTTCCTAAATGCATCTGTCAAGAACATGTATTTATTAACTCAATATTTTTAATAATATTGTAGATATATACAGAATAGTGGTTTTCTTCTGAATGGTTCCCCTGGTGTTCATATTACATATACATGTAAGTGTGAACGTATATAGAGGTATACACCGCATCCAGATGAATACAGCTAAAAGGTATTTATTCTGATGCACTGAAACAATTACATATGGCTTATTACACAAAATCCCTACATCTTTCAGTGCACAGGATGGCAAAACAATGTGGTCCATTTCAAGGGGACATGTACATAAGGTGCCTGCCTAGAATTTGGAAGAGCTGAGCTCTAACATTGGCTCCCCCTGATATCCCATGTGATGCTGGGCCACACCATGTCACAGAGCTCATGCATGGATGAGCAGAATTAGGGCTGTCCACTCAGCTATAAATCTGCCCTTATTTAATTTCTCAGGACCAAATTTGTAACTTTAATATCTTTTTAAAAACCTATCTGTATAATACATATACAGCAGTTACTACACACACAGTCACAGACATGTAACTTCATCTGCCAAGGGTATACATTTTCTCCTGGCACGCTGATCACTGCTAACTTGGTGAATCACTGCTAACGTTGCACCACAATAGCACAAAACCAGGGCTGTCCGTCAACCATCAGCCTTTCTTCTGAGAAAGGGCTGTGAGCCAGCTGGGGTATGAAGTTCATCTTTTCCTGTTATTTCTACCTGGTACCACTTTGGTACTCTGCAGCCCACTATCAGCTATACCACTGAGAATCTTCTCTGGGATCCTACCAACAGCGTTTCCCAGTCACAAAGCCATGAATGTTAACAGCAAATGAACTCTGCTAAAGGAAAAGTCTTTGATCCCATCATCCGGAGACCAAAGCTGGCTCACTCATTCACTGCCTGATACCTAGGATCCTGGCTATTCCCTGTTCTGCTCACCTACCATCCTCCTTCTGTAGTCTCTTCTGGCTAGAAAAGCAGTGGCAAAGCCTACATGAAGCCACCCTTGCTTTCATCTCATACATCCACTGAGCTGTACAGCAACAGTATCAGTCTACTTGCTATAGTACCTTTAATTGTTACAGACCCATACTTTGAGGAAAAGTGCCTTTTATTCCATCCCTGATGACTCCTGCTTAATAGTCTGTGCTCAGACACACACATGGTAGTTTCATTTATTTTCCTGAGTAAAGTCAGATCCTTAAGACAAGGCAGAACTGTCTAAGAATATCACTCATCCTGGATCGAAACCAATCTCCGTGGTGACAGCTACAACAGGCAGTAACAGCAAGGAGCAGACAGAGCTGATGTATGTCTCCTGAGACCCCACCTGTGAGGTGGACTTCATCTCCCATCATTCTGAAAGGTGAGCCACTTGCCCATGACTCCCATAAACAAACAATATTCAGTCCAATAAAAGCAAGGATTGTCATGGCCAGACTGAAACCTAACTGGCTCAGGAACATCCTCCTGACTGGCACAAGGAGATAAATGTTTTTCATCGGTTAAGCTATTGGGTGTTCTACTACCTTCCAGAGACACAGGGTGCTAAGATTAACAGACTACCTCAGCACCCTGAGAGTCAATGCTTTCAACAGTTGGCATTCTACAGGTTTTCCACTAGCATCACCACAGCCTCTTCCATGCTTAGCTTCATTCAGCTGTTCTTTGTCCAACTGCTGGTTTCACAAACCGCTCTGAAAGCAGACAGACGGCACATTAGACTTTTGACATAAGGCAGATATCAAGCTGGACAGTGGGAAAGCAGAGTCCAGATATTACCTGCAGGGCTAGCACAACATCTTTGGTAGCACAAGGGCATACGGCAAACCAAAGAGAGGAAACAGCAAAGCTGGGATGTCTCAGAACAAGTCTCTAACCCACCCACCAGTGTGAACATTACTCCTGGTCAAAGTACTCCATTTCAGACAATGCAAATAGCTTTCCCTCGTGCCTGTAATCCCATGCTCAGAATTAAATTCCAAGAAGCTCTTTCTTTCCAAAATGTCCAGTACCAAAGGAAAGATTTTGCTATTGGAAGCTGCATCATAATTTTAAGCTGCAAGTCCAGTTCACTTCCCTATAGAGAAGCTGGAAGGCAGAAGAACCTTACACCACTGAAATCAATTATTTCCTCAGGATCCCCCTGAGTGATAACAAAGTACCAGTCCCTCTAACCCTGATGTGGCCATTGGGAAAATGCTCATTTCCAGTTTCCAGATGCGGTTAATCAGCACAATGACCTGGCTTGTTCAGCATCCCACTTGTTCCACCTTAGACTAAACATCTTGTTCAGCTAGTTGTCTTCCTGCTATCCTAAACCACTTCCACAGCCCAGTCTGTCTGTGACCAGCCTCCAACAGCAGCTAGTATTTCCTGATCCAGATAGTCAAGCGAGAGTCCACCAGCAACTATGCTTGTGTGAAGAGAGAAGGTGGAAAATTATAATCTCTCAAAGTGCACATTAAATAGTGTCACTGTGCACTCTATTTTGCATGATATAAGCATCTTACAGTCTATGCTAAATGCACAGACCAAAGCAGAGTAAAGCTGAGGCATGTATATACATATATATTCTTATTCACTTCCTCCCATTCCATCATGCTGAAAAAGAAAGTAGTGACTTGTGAGCTACTATTCCCTCCAATAGTGCAGGCTACGGGGCAGATGCTCCAACCTGCCCCATGTCCCCCACCCTCCCCTTGCACATAAAAATGCTTCCCTTTATCTTAATTTGCTCTTTCATCTTGAGCTGTCTCCCACTTGAACAATGCTCATTAAATCCACTCTTTTCTCTCTGTCTTTTTGGAGGAATATTACTTTACCCACATCTCTCCTGTCTGTGAGGATGGAGCCACACTTGTCAATCATTCAGACAGATTGGAATCACAGTCCTTCAAGAGCACACTTCTCCACTCCCAGCCATTCTTTTGTGTTTTAATTGAAAGCACTCTCTCTTTGTTTTTCTCTTTCTCCCCCTGCTAATAAAGGAAGCTTTCACTTGTTATACCAGTGTGCAGTGAGAGCAGGGCAGAAGACAACTCTCTGTCACCAGTAAACTTCCTTCTGCATCCCATCTGCCCAAAAGGACTCTTATTCCATGGTTCAGGAGGAGCAGCAGTGGCCCCTTTCTACTGAGATCTTTGAGGCTTCCTGCGTTCTCTGCAACTCTTCAGCTCCCAAGCAATAGAGCTGAAAGTGCTAACATAGCAGGAACATCCCTGTAATTCCTAAGCACGGGAGCAGTTTCCTCAGCCTTCTGCTCCTCTAACAGCTCTGTTAGCATGTCTGAGCAGCTTCCTTATCCCTTTCCCAGCTTTCCAGAGATGTTCCACAAAGCTCTGCTCACAGGCCCTACCCCACCACTGCATCTGGATAATAAATAGCTCACATAAAATTCCCACCTCCCTTCTGGTGACTCGTAGTTCCACCTCTGTATTCTAGATTAGCCTGCTTCTAGCCAAACTACAATTTCAGCCTATCTCTCAGACATCTTCTTTCAGATAGTCATCTCCCTGTTCACATTCAACAAAGCTAAAGCACAGCTCCTGATCTTCCCACTCAAACCATCTCTCCTGTCTCCTTTCACAACGGACAATGTCACCAACTTTCTGTCAAGCATGCCTGCAGCCTTGGCCTTGTCATCAACATTGACCTCCCTCCAGATCTCATTTCCAGGCCAGGTCTGAATCTAGTACTAGACATCGAGTACTAATGCTCGCAAGTGACAGGTGACAACAATCCAAATGTTCTCCCCCTGTCCCCCCCAAAGCTCCCATTTCCCTTGAGCCACACACAGAGTAAAACATGTGGGGGCCCCCAACATACCCAGAACCCCTTGATCAAGTTCCTGCAGACATATTCCCAAATGACATATCACCCCTACAGATGCCAACAGCCTGCTGCAAAGACAGCACATTTAGAAAGAATCATCAAACCATAGAACAGCCTAGGTTGGAAGTGACCTCAAAAGATCATCTGGTCCAAATTTTCATGGGAAAGGAAGCTTCGATGAGATTATCACATCTTGAAAACCTCCAGTGATGGGGAGTCTACCACATTCCTGTGGAGGTTGTTCCCATGATTGATAGTTTCCAGCGTAAAAAATTTCTGTCTTATATCAAGACAAAACCTCTCCCAAAACGCCACAGAGACAGGGCCAGTTGGCACATTAAGCAAGGTAAGATATAAGAAAGTATCCAGAAGCAAATGAATTTCCAAGACCGTTTTGACTCCAGGCATAAACATATCCCTGCCACCCACGGGCTGAAACCCGAGTAGGAAAGGGTCAATGGACCCACAACAAACAGGCTCCACCTTAGTCACAGTCAGGCAGAGGAAGACTTTGCCAAGATGCCCCAAGGGCCCTGTCATCAGTAAGCCTGCACATCAGCAGTAGTCCTGTGAGAAATAACCAGCTGCCAGAGCCTGAGGATATACAGGGACCTTCGGGAACACACATCACCTGTGCCTCATTTCAAATGCCTCTGATTCAGCTTTGAAAGCCTGTGGAATTTGAGAAGTGTGTGAAAGAAGGGGTGGTGGAGGAGAATTGTCTATGGGAAGGTTTATATGACTACACAGAGAGTGGTGAGGGGATGTGTGGGGGTATATGTTTGGAAGAGGTGGGCTACAAGCATCTGATCGGCAAGTAAAGCTGTGCCAGGGCTTGCGCAGAGAGTTAAGGAGGAGGCATGGGGCAGTGCATTTGTGTGCACAGCTTCTGTAGGGAATGGTAGCCAAAATCCTCCATCCACAAAGAGGCAAGTGAAGAACAGGGTCAGGACAGGGGTTTGTGTGTGTGTGCAGAGGCAGGGTGTGCAGTGGGAATGGACGGCTGCATTGCAGCTTACATATGTGGTAGGACAGCACTGCATATATGATGTGAGTATATGCTACACTGACAGACCCTTCTACTCCAGCTCCTAAAATGGAGAGAGGTACACTCCCTTGAGTACTTTGTGAAATGCTTTTATGTGTCTCCTCAGAAAGGGATGAGGAAAAAGTGTTTCTAGGCCTGGGACAATGAGCAGGAATAACAGAAGCAGCATTGCACAATCCAGCAGCCTGTCACCAAGGTGAACAGAAGTATACTACAAAGAAAACACACGGAGGGCAAAGCCCAGTCGCAGCCAGATTCTGCCCAGCTATGTCCCTTCCTCAGGCTTTGGTCATAATTACATCGATGCAAGCATGATAAAGTTTTATTGAAGCACAGCATTGCCCCAGAGTAATAGGACAGGGAAGTAGGAGTGAGGATCTGAGGTGGACATGGAAGTACATGTAGCCTGGCAGATGTGGGCAGCCTGAATTGAATTCATATCAAGACAGGGATATAATGAAGTCACTACATTAGAAAAAAGATACTAAAAAGGTACTAAAGCCCTGCTGAAGTCGTAAAGCTCATAAGCCAGTTACTGGTGCTGACTGTGCCTTGATGGGATACTGAAACACCAGCACACCTAGCAGGCCAGTCAATGCAAGAGGCACAGCTCTACAGCAGTCCACACCACAGAGAACAAGGTGCAGGGAGCAAAGGGAAGTCAAGGTAGAATAACTTACAAAGAGATCTGGATGGGACCCTGGAGTTTGTATGCTTTGCAGCCTACTCTCAGAAAAAATGTACAGAGATCCAGAAAAGTCATTCAAGAGACAGCTGCATGGCAAATTAAATCCACAACCGACTCTGCCAACAGCATCACTGGCACCATGCTGGGGAAGGGGTTCTGTGCATCCCCTAATGACCAGTCATACAAACCCTGGAGCCCAGAGCTCTCTGCCCTGATCCAGAGAGGAAAGTCCTATGCTAAGCCAGCCACATCATCTCCTGATTCCTTCTTGTCAATCTCTCCTCTGAAATCAACCTCTCCTTTCTTCTCCTGCCCATACTTCCCCTACTTTTCATGTCCCTGCTCTGATCCATCTGCTCCTTCTACAGTTTATTTATTATCTGTCTCTTCCTTCCAAGTTTTTTCCCTTGCCCCCAGATCTTCTTGTTGGGCTGCCAGATCCCTGGTTCAGCGGTGTAACTCGCTGACTTGCTCTCCTTAAAGCAGTGTCTTCTCTCATGTAAATCACCCTCCAAACCAAGCCTGTGAAAGGGGCTTGTTCACTAAACTCTATGAATAGGAAAGTAGGCACAGCTGGCCTATTCATAATCAACATAAAAAATAGATTAGCACTTTACAGATTAAACATTATCGTTTCAACAGTTAACATAAATCAACT
>JANHGO010000042.1:32407795-32430311 GCA_024606505.1 Aquila spilogaster
TTCATAATCAACATAAAAAATAGATTAGCACTTTACAGATTAAACATTATCGTTTCAACAGTTAACATAAATCAACTGCACTTACAGACCTAACATTGCTGCTGCCACTGCAAAGTGACAGGCGTTGCAAAGGGAAAGGCTGCCAGTCCAGGGTGCAGTGGTGAACAGCTCATCTGTCTTCCTCCTTGATAAGTTCTCATCTGGCACCCCAAGGGTGCTCTGCCAGAGGTTGTTACAAGGAGAAAAGTTGGCTAGGGAAACAAAGGCAGGGGGTTAATTTTGATTAATTCACATGCATTTCTGAGCAATCCAGCAACCCACAATTCTAGGGCCAAAATCCAATTGCCCTATAACCCGCCCTAGGGTTGATGCAATGCAAAAACAGATGGAGCAACAGAGTCAACTCCTGGAAAACAAACAGAAGAGGGAAGCCTCCAAAGAGTGACTGGTATCCAGCTCTGTTTTCTGTAGCTCAAAATCATTGGGCCCTTGTGGCTGAAGCAAGGCATTCTATCTAATGTAAGCAGGGACACCCATTCCAAAAAAAAAAAAACCTCATCGTTAACCAAGGGAATCACCTCACCAAAGAAGGGCCAAGGACTGAGATTCACTCCAGATGTGCCCTGTTGCCAGCAATGCCAGGAGAGTGGATTGGAGTCAGCCACCAACCAGGCTGCACCTCTCTCTTCACCAGGTAACGGACGCTAAGTCACTGGAGTTGTTCAGTTCAGCACACTGCCATCAACATTCTGTGGTTGTGTAGTCAATGGAGAGACAAGACCCACAAAGCCAGTACAGTCAGTATCATTCCCTTCCACTCTGCTCACACACCGAGAACCACCCAGTGTCTCAAAAGGTTAGTTTGAAAAAGCCAACCTGAAATTTCTGAGCTGGTCCTGATGATTCTAAGCATCTTTACCAGGACATGCTCTTAAGAACCGGTCTCACAGCTCTTTCAAACAAAAAAGAAAAAAAAAAGAAAAAACAGAGGAAGATGTTAGGTTATGACCCAAAGGACAAAACCCAGTCTGCAAAGGATGGTGTGACACACAGGAACCCTTTGGGGGCTTAGACACCTCCCTGCCAACAGGATCAAAGACGCCAGCAAGCCACAAAGGACAGGGCAGCAAAAGCTACATAGAGAGAGTTCTTTAGTATAACCCCTTTTACAAGCCCTGGTAATTTTAATTGCTCCAGCCTCTTTCTGCCCTTTCTTGATAAATGGGAATAACAGTTAATAGACCTGAACCAATCCATTACTTCCAATATAGCGTTTGGCAAAAATTAGCTTTGTTCTCCACTCACAATTGATACCACTATGGTTTCATCCATTATCTGAAATGAGCCAACTAATGTATATTTTCTACTAATCTTTTGGAATTAGGAAGAGTTGGTGCTGAACAGCCTCTTCCAGGAATTTCCCAATTTGAGATAGATTGGTTATGTGAGTTTTTTAAGGGAAAAAAGCATTGGTTTGCTTCAGCTGAGCTCTCCCGGCACAAGCTGTAGGTCATGTGATTTTATTGCTTTGGTTGTCACAGACAGCTTCATATGTTTGGCTCCGAACCATGCATCTTGTAAAACCAAAGCACTGCAAATCTTACAGAAAATAAGTGCAAAATGTGCATAATGCTCACAAACATAACTTGATTTCCACAGAGAACATTAGAAAACTTTTTCTTTTCAGGCTGGCCTGCTTAGTATAGACTGAAACACTTGGCTCACTAGTAGAAGAAAGATCTTTGAAACCCCCAAGATCCCAATTCTTGCTTCAATTTTCAAAACACTGTTGAGTATAGGGCTTTCTATGTGAAGGATTTTGCATGTTCTCATCCACAGCAACTCTTTCACAAGAAAGAAAACCTGCAGGTAAGATTGAAGTCCTTTCTACAGCTCAGTGTACCTTCATAAAATCAGAAACATTCAGACTGATCCCAGAGTGCCAGAAAACAGAGCTTACTAGATTGCCTGTACACCTCAAAGATTCATAAAAACCTATTCTGCATGTTAGAAAAATGCAGATACACCAAGCTGAGGCCCCATAACTCATTATTTTATCTTATGTCCTTTGTTTTCCTCTACAAATAACCTTTTGCCAAAAGATGCCAGATTCACCTTGTCATACATTCCTGATGGGTCGAGAGCTAAATAACTACACAGACCTAAAATTCTGAAAGAAAACAGGAGATGCAAATGAGGCAGAATCAAGTAGGAAAATAGAAGATCAGTGGGTGGACAAATGACAGGATTCCCTGCTCCCTAAGAGAAAAATCAAGCTTGCTATACTCAGCCTATGCCTATATCAGAGCATCGAGTAGGAGTATTTCTGAGTGTATGAGCAGATACAGAAGCCTGAAACTGGAATGATGTGCTGAGATGTGGTTTCTGTCTATGGATGGAGCACTGCTGAGCACATCGACCACCTCCACAGGATGAGAGCATGGAGCACAACTTGGCACAGATGTGCTGTGCACTGCCAGCAGAGACTTGTACCAGGGCAACAATTCAGGTGTCAGAGAATCTCTCAGAAAACCATACTGAAGAGACCCTGCCATCTGCACACAAGACACAGTGAGCCAATAAATTCCATGCAGGTAAGCTATATATTAACCCCTATGCACCTAACTGATCTGTAAACTAAAGAAATAAAGGTCACTAAGCATGCAAACCAGAATTACTCCTTCCCATGTCATTCTTCATTGCATTTTCTGACCTCAAATATTCCAGTTTCTTGCAGAAGATTTAAAATAAGATAACTCCTCAGAAAATCCACTGTCCAACTTCTTGTATTGTAAATCACTAAGTTAAAGGAAGCCAAAGAATATTACCCTCTCACCTATCTACCAAAATCTTCCTCTTCATGGATAATGAGGCTTAGAGAATCCAAGAAAAGAAAACAGCCTCCTCACCCAGGGTAGGAGGGAGTGCCCTGTTCCAGACATCAGCTTATCATTGGTGTGGCATTAAGGATCAATAACTCTGGAGCCTGAAAAAAGAGCATGCAGGAACACAAGTGTCAGAGCAAGGAGGACCGCCTGACCCACATACAACGGTCCCTGTTTGCTTTCCACCTGCATTTAGCACTGGGGCCCTGGTTTTGAGCAGCTGACGCCTGCATGGTTCCAGTGCAGGGGCAGCTGTATTGAGCTCCACAAGCACCAAGAGGCTCATACTCACAGAATGGCAGAGATAGGGCACAGTGGAGGCTGCCACAGCAGCAGGGACCATGCAGTGACTATTTCTGTCTTCCAGTTGAGTAATGCAGGCCCATTTGTTCTGGGTGACATTAATGTTATTCACCATCCATCTACAGACTCTTTAAATTACCTTTTTATGGCCAAAAATCCTTTTCATAATTGATAAAAATCTCTTTTTTATAACCCAAGTTATTGAAAAAAAGAAGATTTTTTATTCCTCATTATAATTTTAATACAAATGTGTTTTTTATTGACAGCTGCTTGGAAGCCCTGATGGGCCTACACGGTAAGACTAGAGGAGGGGTGGGAGAAGCGCCAGATCCTCCCATCCCACAGCCAGCCCTGTGCTTACCACAGCAGCACGCAGAGTCATTGCCATCACAGTCTCCACTCCGGGGAGTAACAAAGAGCTATCAATGTCACAGAGGAACAGGAGATTTCCTGTGCTGGACACCAAAACCACAGCAGTCAGAAGAGGCTCTTGCTGACCTAATTCTACTTTCCCTACGTCTGGCAGTGATGTACACAAGGGCCAACTTCAAAGTGCACACGTGGCACAACATTACTAGAACTGGGTGCTTAAGGTCAGAATCAGGATCACAAGCAATAGGAGACTTGAACTCAGAGGTTTTGCCATTGCATATACAGCATGTTTGCCAGAGCCGTTTGGCACCAGATGCACAGCATCAAGAGCGAGAGCAGCAGTGCACTAACTGAGCCACACAGCAGCATATTCAGGCAGAGCACTCTACCACTCTGTGTAAAGCCAGGGTAAGCAGGCACCTCTCCTAGCATCCCACTCTGGTTTAACACTGCTGGCCTGGAAGAAGGCTTCCTGGGGTCACATCAGGATCTGCAGCATCATAACCTGAAGACCTTGTCATCTAGTAGAGTAAGTGAATCTTCTCCAGAACAACATAGGGAGTCAGCTAAAGAAAGTGTTTCACGCTCCCTTGGGAACAACTTGGACGCTGTAGGACTTGCATTGTAATACCCAACAGCATACTGAAGTCTTTTGCTACTCTCCTGCAGTGTTGAGCACTGCTTCAACAGTTCTGCAAACCAGAACTAAGCATATGCAGTGCTTAAAGAGCAGATAAACAATTCCCAAAATAAAGGAAGACTGCCCTCTCTGCCGTTGCTGGCACACCCAGGGCTGCCATGCTGTACCAAGATTGCCTGTAGAAACAAAAGTGAAAAGACAAGACTCTCCTATTCCTGCTGTCCTTCCTCAGACCACAGCAGCTGAGGGGTAGGGAAGTTTCTTGCTGTTGTGATTAGGGTTATCGTGGCAAAAGCCAGGGCATTAGTACCTTGCTGCATACCAGCTCCTTTCCCTGGTAGGTTCACATGGCCATGTGGTATTGCTGTGCATCACTGCAGTGACCATGCTCCCCAGGTGTATATGCGTATATTTCAACGGCGGATCAGAAGCTCATGTATTCAACAGAGAAAACACTTAGGGAACTCTGTGAGCAATTTAAAGTAGCGGGCAAAAGATAGCCTTCCTCTTAGCCACAGTTTTGTGCAGGGACAACAACTTCTCAGACAAGGAGTATCTGTTTCTTCTTGCACAGCACTAGTGCCATGCCAATACAAGAGTAGAAATCCAAAGAGAATAAAGTCTTTTGACTGAAGGCTGGGTCCCCCAGACTCTACTGTCTGTAAAAATACATCCTGATTCATAAGCCACAGCACGAGAGGTTCCTCTGCCTCATGTGCTTCGTTTACTATCACAGTAAAACCATTGGTGTATCCTACCCTGCTCAAGCAGCAAGCTCCATGACTGTACGGCTGCAGGAGGCTTCTTGCAAATGGCAAAACAGTCCATGAACTGGTGTGAAAGCCGCAATTAATTAACTGAGGGTGAAAAGGATGGTCTCCTTGGACAAACACGGTAATCATGCAATTAGAAACTACTTCCCATTACCTGTGCTCCCACAAAGTAGGGCTGGGCTGACATCCTTCTACATGTTCGGCTCTTCATCTATTTGAGCTCCTTATACAATTTGGCTTCAACAGAGAGAAGCCTCAACCTCTGGGCTTGCCCCAGCCCTTTCTCCTGGCTTTGAGCTAAGTGAGCAGTGGAAACAACAAACTCAATCCCTAGCAAGTTCTTTGTAACGAGCCTTTTTGCCTCTCAGTCATCCAGGAGCACAGCAAACTCTCCAGCAGTAGTATAAGCATGTGCAGATGTGGGTACCTAGGGTCCACACAGAAAGACAGACAAAATTTCTAGAGGCCCTTACCTTAATAGCAACTGAGACTGCTCCAGTTACAGCAATTTTCACTCAGCTCTGCAACAGCTTCAGTAGCTGCTTGTGAGGGGCCAGAGATATGAGGATAAGTCAAGAGGAGAGGCAGAGGAGATCTTCATTCCCACAGCCAGTTGAGGTCAGACCCTTACCCTACAGGCCAGAACACCACCTGGGCACTGAGCACCAGCTTTCTATGTGTCATTAGTATTCCTGAGAAAATGACAGCTGTGGAGCAGAGAACATACTCTGTTCTCACTCACTTTCCACAGCTGATACATTTTTACTTTCAGAGAGCAGGGGAAAGTAGAGGTAGGAGAGATTCTTCCATTCATATCTTATCACCCATTTTCATGCACTCAGTTTTTCCAAACTCATCCAGGGAATTTACCCAGAGCAAGTCCAACCTGCAGTGTCTCCACTGTCTCCCCAGAAGATGTGTTCCAGCTCACAGTCTCCAGCCATGCTGATGGTACAGAATGCGAGCTCAGCTGTCAGCAAAGCACTCTGCAAGTCTGCATGGTGACAACACAGCCATGTCAAACGGCTGTAAATCCACCTCACAAGCCTCCTGTCTTTGCTCAAAAATCAGTCCCATCAGCATGCTCTCCATTTAGACCACTTTTCCCATAAATTAACCCCCTTTTTCTATCATTCAAGTCTCTGGTAAGATTCTCAGGAGCAGGTCACATCAAAAAACACACTGTTTCTAATGGTCTGAAGATACAAGGCTTCTACGTGTGATAATAATGGGGGGTTTTATTTATTTTAATGCCCTTTTGCAAGCTCTTGCCTAATTTGTCAGCTTCTCACATTCCTCCCTAGGTGTATCTGTATTTCTACTTGCTATTTCCCCCATTTCTTCTGCACTGATCCAAACTGTATGCAATTACATCCTGTGTACACTTGAGATTCATCAGAGGAGCTTGCTCTTGTGTCTGTAAGGGCGAACTGGAAGTTTTACCACTGAATTTGAGACGAGCAAGAATAGGTCTAGACCCCCTGGGAAGATTCCCTCACTCTCAGTTTCTCTCTTTCTGAATTCACCTGCAAGTTCCCAGGTGTGATGTTGACTCCATAGGGGAAGGCTTCAATAACACTCTCTGTACCCTCTACTGCTCTGATACTCCACCTTGCCCTTTTGCCATCAATAATTCAGCTAAGTACGTTGTATTTAAAATGTACTGAGGATGTAGTCAGACAAATTTATTCCAGAAGTAGCCCTATTAAATCCCCCTTTGCTTGAGCAAAGACAACTTTGTTGCATTAGGTTCCCTAAATCATTAAAAAAATATATATCCTTAATTAACCACCTTGTAAGTAACTAATAGGCATGGATATTCACCTGTGATTTTAATATCACCCAGTTTCACCAGTTATTTTCATATATTCCATTCTCTTCATTTCTCTCTTTTTTCAATCATCGTTTTCTTTCTCTCTTTAGCATTTCCTCTCTTTCCATTCCTATCCTTTTTTCCCCTCTCTGTCTCTTTAAAGTTAAATATTGCCAAGCACTGCCCATGTGGGTGCCACAAATGCTAAGAGGGAAGTCTGCTGTGGAGACCAGATTCAAACTGTCTCGCTGGGAATCAGTGAGGCATGGAAGGCTTGTCTAGCTCCTGAAATTCTGAAAGAAACCAGGGTGAATCTGTGGCAGCTGAATACGCATTTGAGAAGAAAGAAAGGGGCCCACTTCTTAACATATAGCTCTGCTTCTGAGAGACATCACACGGGGAGCCAGAGGTGACTGTTTTGATCATTTAGTAGTGGTTAATCTCAAGGCGGCTTTCCACATCTCCTGCAGAAGTAAGATCGCTGGGTGGAGCCCCATGGAGCAGCAGGGCTTTGCAGGGAGCACTCAGCCTGTCCCTGCTCCAACTATCCACTGAGCTATGAAACATAGCTGGTACTGGCCATGCTTAGGACACAGCACTGAGAGAGGGAGCATCTAGTCTGCAGGAAGGCAAAGAGAAAGCAGGCCAGGAGCTGACACTATAACCCTGTCATTAAATTGCAGAGAGATACAAACTGTCATTCTTAACTACATTCACCACAACCAAATCCACCCACAACATATCCACTAGGTAGGTGCAAATACTTTGCTCACACCCTCTCCCCACACAGACAGACAGCCTGGAACACCCCCAAAGAGCCCCATAAACCTATTTTTATCAGCAGCACTGCATGTACACACTACTTCCATTCTTCAACAGCCTGTCTCTCCCCCAACACTTCCACTTTTTCTACTTCTGCCTTTGCACAGTTTCCTTCTCCCTCCCTCCCACATCAGCTGTGCTCCTTGAAATGCCTCTTCTCAGCCTGGGAGCTGTAAAGGGACCTCCTCTCATACAGGGCAAGACACAAAGCAGCAGAATACTCTCTCTAAATACCACAGTTACTTTCCTTATATCTGATGAACACAGACACCCACACCTCTGATCTCAGTGCTGTGGCCTGCTGGGGGTTCACGGTGACAAATTCCTTGGATACTGTGTTACCTGACTGCAAGCACCAGAAGTGATTTATGCTATTATTTTCTTTGAAGGTTAATTAGGGGCTCGAGAATGTAAAGGGCTGTCAGTGCCAGCTGGAATTGGTCTATTACAGCCAGGGGAAAGCAGTCTTTCCTCAAAGAGCCATGCTAATGCATCTTTGTCCCGAGGAGCCCCTACCTCTTTGCCCAGATCTTCACGGATGACTTGCTCGATCTCCTGCCTAGTGCTCTGTGGGGCCTGGCTGTGCAGCACCTTGAGCGTGCGGGTGTACTCCTCTGGCAGCAGGTAGTCAAGTGCTCCCAGGTGCTGGCCCACCTTGATGAAAGTGCCTCGGTTGGCACAGCACAGCTCCCGGAGGCGCTCAGCGGAGCGCAGGTGCACCTGCAAAGAGACAGAACATCAGTGTCACAGTTTTATGATTTTTGTTATCGGTATTCCACATCATAACATCATGTGAGACACCAGGAGTTCAAGAGTTAATGCTCCAGTTCCATGGACTGCCAAATTTCCGGGTACCTGGCTCTCAGAAGAGAACTCCATACCCCAAGGACTTTGCATTCCCATTTCCCACCCAGAGGGAAAGATAAAACTGCACGCAAGTCCCAAGACTTCCTCTTTTGCTGGTCATCACAGCAGTGGAGGTTCCCCAGCCGTCTCGCCTTCAGCTTTAGCATAAGGCCTTCAGTCTCAGACACTCTCTCTCTCACTTTATTTATTACCTTCAATTCCAATTATAGTGTATTACATTGTGTTATTTTACATTCTGATGTCTTATTTAGTAAATTACTCTTCCTCCTCAGATCGTTGCCGCTGTTTCGTTTTTAGGCCCATCTCCCTATCCTCTCACTTCTCCCACTTCCCCTTTCCCAGGGCATGGGTCCCCCACTCCATTAGTCATGGAACCGGGCTGAGCCAGCCCACAAACCACTGACAATCAGCCAAGCCCTTTTGCTACCTATTACATGCACAGAACCACATGTGCACCTTTCTATTTATACACTACTGAAACACCCCAGGAATTTCCTTTCTTGATTTTGGGCTTCATCTGTGTAACTATCAGGACTCCACCTTGATTTAGTGGGACTGAAGCAGACCAGGACAAGAGGCTCCAGAGCAGAAGGGGCTTCCATATGTATTTGCAGAGGCACTATGATCAGGGACAGCAAATCAGTTTTTGGCTCTGCCCAGGGCTACATCCTTGCACAGAACATGATGTCCACCCATAAACAGCACTGATTCATCGTTATTATCCACCACTATGATGCACATGGAACCCCTGTCAAAAGACAAATGTCAGGACCACAAACAATACTGGACCCTCTTTGAGAGAACAATGGATTAAAGTGAGAAGAAAACCACAGATACCATCCCAGGAGTATTCAGGAACCTGGAAGAAGAGTTTGTTAAAAAATGTTATTAAAAATAATTAAAACTACAGATGTCTCCAGTAATGAGGAAGGGCGGTCCTTTTTCCTCCTCAGCTCACTTCAACATACCAAAATGGGAAGCTACACCTGCTCACACCACCAACAAAGTGACAGTAGTTTTATAAACTAGGATTTAGGAGACTTACCAGACAAAAACTGTCACCTACCATTTGCCCAGTCTGGATTCCAGCTCCTGAGGTTCAATCTGCCTCTCGAGAACCAACCAGTCACCATGTCTTTTACTGACAATAATTTATTCTGCTTTTATTACTCTCAGTAGGAAAGCCTCCTGCCAAGGACAGAGCTACACTCAATATTCTTTCATAAACTTCAGATAAGCTTACTCCGATACATTAATAAAAGCTAAGTAAATCAGTGACAAAAAAAAACAACTGTGCACCCATCTCCAGCCTGTGCTCAGCATTTATCCGAATGGAGGCTCCCAGATCCTATGGCATCCATGTTGTAAAGTCACTGAAGGTCAAATCCTGCATCTGCAGACCTCATCTGTCCAGGACGCACCAAGACAGTGCGGTGAGGGACTCCACCAAAAGCCTTAAAGTATGTGGCAGAGATGAACACCATCACAAATATGCAGAAACACCCCCACATGCACATCCACACCCACAGTCTCCATTCAGTGGCCACCTTCACCCTCCATGCAAAGCAGTGCTATGCCACATCACAGGGTAGGGCAATTATCTTGCTTTGGGAATGTGTCAGGGGACAGGCTGGGTGCTGAGCTGCAAGTGTATGAAACACAGGCCTGGGGGAGTGTGAGGAGAAAGCCTAATGTGAGAGTCTCACACCCTGCATGTGAGATCTGACAGCTTGATGCACACATGCGTGCACACACACGCACTTTCTTAGGTGGCCACTCAGAGGCGAGCGTAACAGCACAAGGACCATGCTTATCTCAGCATACTGCCTGCTCAAAAGCTACCCAGATGCACAGGTAGAAAATAACCTCCACAAGCAGTCCTGAAGCCTCCTATACTCCTGTGCCACAACTTATGCACCTGTCTTAAAGCTCCTGCTATAACAAGCAGGGCTCTACCCTGGTTGTTTTCTGCTCTCTCCTTTCACATGCAGAGGGGAAAGCAGGCCAGAAGGGAAAAGAAGCTGTGAAAAGGACAAGAAAGCAAAGAAGAACACAGAGGGAGTAATGGGATGAAAGAGGAAAGCAGTGGGAAGGAGGGAGCCAGTACAGCTGGGTATTTTGCCACTGCACAGGAAACTCAGTCCATTACAAGGAAGCAGCCTTAGCG
Organism: Aquila spilogaster; assembly: GCA_024606505.1. Taxonomy (NCBI): domain Eukaryota; kingdom Metazoa; phylum Chordata; class Aves; order Accipitriformes; family Accipitridae; genus Aquila; species Aquila spilogaster. Next base: position 32,418,438 of record JANHGO010000042.1, read on the forward strand.
CAGCTCCAATAATTGTCCCCTGTGCACTCCTCCAGCAGTGGAGGAATCCCTGCTGATGGCAGCGTGGGGCTAGTTCCCCACGGCTGCTGGGCCAGCTGCAGCCCAGGGCACAAGCAGGACACAGCACCAAGTGGGCCTGGCTCCTTGCAGACACACTTGAAAACCTCCAGCACCAAGCAAGGGCCAGCACACAGACTGTGATCCCCCACAAGATGCAGCAGGAACCCATTGAAAGGCTCTGGGCTGCTGCATGGCTCAGGGCAGAGCACCAGTGATGCCAGGGCTGTAAGACAGGGCTGAGCATGAAGCCTAGGGTGGCCAGCTGGGACCAGAGGCACTGGCCCCAATGCACTTAGCCACCCCGCAAGGATCACTGGGGGGAATGGCTGGGTGAGTGAATGACCAAAGGCAGCCAAGAGGATGGAAAACTCAAATAACTGCACATACAATTGATGCAGACACACTTGGATGCAAGGTATATCTTTGTGTCTGTCACTGGAGTCATGAGAGGAAATTTCAGCCCTCCCAAACTTATCCATCCTGCAGAGAACCTAGTCAGCCTCACTATCACAGCAATCTGCAACAAGAGACAAAAGCACTCCAACAGAAGAGCTAAATGCATAAAAAACCCCACATCCAGCATTATCTGCAGCACATTTATGACTGGCCTGACTGACACTCCTGAGAGACAGCTGCCCTGGATGCTGTCAGGATCAGGGGACACCAGCTCCTGCCCGTTAGAGAGAGTTGGCTGGACAACACATTTTGGAAGAAGAAAACCTACTTGTAGCCTTGAACTTAACAAAACTTCAGACTTCTTTAAAGGCAAAGGTGAGAATGAAGCAGGACTGTGAATCTCATTTTCAAGGTCTCTTTTCTTATCAAAGGGGACAGGATGTTCAGCAGACAAACGTTCCTAACACTACTAATTGTCTTGATCTCCACAAGCCAGGTCACGGTCTAGACGTAGCATTTGTTTCTTTGATACACAACCTTCTCCTAGTCGTAGGCAAAGTAAGAGGGCCACACTCCTCCTACTACATCTGCCTCTGTTGACCCACATTTCTGTCTTGTCTCAAAGAAACTGCACAGTGAATGGAAATCCCCCAGAATGGCTCAGAGCTTTCTCCAAGAAATCTCACAAGCTATTGCTCTTTGTTACATAAGCAATACCTTGAAAATTCTTCTTACCGGGGCAAGAGCTAGAAACAACAGCTAGTTAGACGTGGACCTGCTTGTATGCATCATGCCAGGAGCATGCTGCAAAGAAAGGAAGCATTTCACATACAGAGGATTACCAAGAATAAGCCTCCCTCAGGAAGCACTTCAGATCACAAATACTATCTAAGTATGCAGATGGTTCTTTCCCCAACCCACATGGGCATCTCCTTCTCTCTTCACGCTCTCCCCAAATTTCAGCAGGATAAGTTCTCCAATAGCCTACAGCATGGCTATCAAACCTATTTTGCTTGCCTAAATCCTGACTAGACTGGGATCAACACTGATTACTAAAATGGTTCTATGTGGGCCACAATGAAAGAAATTTTCAGAGACACCTCTGGAATGAAGCATATACTCTGCAAGCAGGAGTGCATGAGGACATCCGTTAATTTATCCTTGATGTACAAGCAGATTTGGCTGCTCAAGTCATTTTGATGCTTTTGAAGGAGTCTTTGCTCACAGAGTCCCTTGCTTTGAAGGGCACCTCTTTGTCAAGGTCATGCAGGTGCCACAGATGAGCAGACGTTAATCTGGCCTTGAAATGAAGGAACTAATTTAGAAGATAATAAACACCAAAGCTAAGATATCCTGGTGCCAACTTGAGTATCTTATCTAGTGACAGATCTGGCAACAAACAGGCTCAGAAAGGCCACTTAGGATAGTAAGGTAAGTGGTGGAAGCATTCTTCATAAGAAAAATCCTTTAGAGAAAAGTCATTCCAACCCTGAGGGGAACACTCATAGCTGGCAAAACGTGAAATGAGAATTAGGGATGCAGAGAGAAAATTTGAAATGCAATTAGTCAAAGACATAAACAAGTCACCAGAAATTTCTGGTGATGAGAGCTGCCTCCAGGAGCACTGCAAACACAAATTCCTCAGAAAGGCCATCAGGCTGGATTTTGATGAGAAGATGGGTCTAGAACAGCTCACCCCCACACAGGGCAGCACACTTGTACAGATGAGCAGGAGCGGTTCCACACTGCTTGCTGCCCATTCACATTCGCTTCAAGGCCAGGTTGGGTGGGGCCCTGGGCAGCCCAGTCTAGTGAGTGACAAATCAGTCCACGGCAGGAGGTTGGAACTTGATCTTCGAGGTCCCTTCCAACCTAAGCCACTCTACAATCCCACCTATTCCCAACCTTAGCAAGGGAGGGGGATGGAAATGCCTTCTCTTACCACTGCCAGATGCTGAGAAGTCTGCCATAGGCCTGCCCATCATTGCTATCAGTGTGGATACACTCTCCATGTCAATATTTTTAAAAAGCTGAACACGTCAATCATATAAAAATTACACATGATTTCAAAAGGTAGCTGAAATGTTAACAATGATAATGAAAAAAGGATTCTGCGTTAAAACTGTTAGCTTCCAGAGAACCAGAAGGTAACAAATGTTCCTCTGCTTTTAAGTCCAGAATAACCTGGGAAATTATAATCCCGTTAGCTTTTATTCTGTATCAACTAAATTAGCTGAGACAATTATTACAAAAAGTACTAAAAATCATCTTGCTAACTGTGATACGGATGAAAAAAAGCCAACAGGAATTTGGAGAGGATAAGAAAAAAATCATTCTTCACCAGTCCACTAAAATACTCTGAGCACATTAATGCAATAGTCAATACAAGAGAAAGGGGAGGTATTCATCAGGGCTTTCTAGTGCCTTTCAATAAATTCCCCCACTAAAAGTAAAAACAAGAAATTATTGGACAAGACGTAAGAGCATTCTTTTACATCATTTGCTCAGTTATCCCATTCCCTCTTCGCAACAAGCCCAGTACTATAGACAGTAACAGTGGGAGACTGTCTGGTTAGGACAAGGGTGCAACATGTAGTGGTGTTTTCACCACAGCTCCATTCCAGCCTGCTCTGAGCAGTTTTAGACAAGGCGATACTGCAGAAGCCCTGTCCACATTAGCACCTGCAATGTTGTTACTTCCACTGAGGCTGAACTAGCAGCAAAAACATCAAGAAATGTGCTGAAAAGGGAAACAGGTACAAGTAGCACCCACAAGGCAGAAGGGGCTACAATGGGACGTCCTTCATCACTGTTGAAAACTAACAGCAGTGTCCTGTTAATCCCCTCTTACACTAAGGTTTAATTTACCGGCTAGTGGTAGGAAGGAGAGAGAACAGCACAGTGACATAACTTGCAGGAGATGCAAAAGAAAATATTCATAACTATGGAAAAATAAGCCCTACCAGGTCCCTCGCAAAGAGAGGTAAGCAATCAAAAGACTAGCAGATCACCCTCCGCACCTACGGCTGCAAGGTTACACGTATCAGAAGGAGCAATTTATCCTATCTGCACACACTGGTGAGTTCTACATTACCTGCATGCATCGAACACTTGCATCATGTTGTTGTGGATGGCTAAGTGAAAGCACCTGCTCAGTGCATGCTGTGGGCCTCAGAAAAACCCAAACAAGCTGTGTAACTTTCCTAATAAGGAAAGGGAAAGAGGAAAAAAATGAGAAAGATATCAAAATGCCATTGAATAAACTGAAAGCACAAACCTAATCTTAGATTCTGGACATTCTCTCACAGAATGAGGTATAGAAGAAAAAGCAAAGAGGACAGAGAAAGGCAAGAAAAAAATTAACATGTATTTGAGAAGAGACCATAAAGGAGAGATCTGAAAAGTTAAGAAGCTGTTTTGACTAGAGAGAGTAGCTGTTCAAGAGAGAAAGGAGTTATATGAAATAATAAAAAGCAAATTTCCCATTCCTATTTCCAGCTCTCACAAAACAGCAAATAATAGGGCATTCCATAAAACAACAATCTTTTAAGTTATTTTTTTAAATACCGTTTTGTACGGCATTAACCAGTGGCACTCACTGTCAGAGGACAGAGAAGGCAAGAGCTTAACAGTATTCAGAAAGGCTTAGGCATTTATGATAAAACAACCATACCTGATTTAACACAGAGCTTTTCATCTTTAAAAGTGCTTTTACAAAGCTCTGTATGAAACTCAGGATTGCTATCCCCCCATTTTACAGACTCATAAGAACATTACCTGTAATAAAATGTCTAAAGGGCTTTAAATACTCTTGCTCAAGGCATCAAAACAAAAATCACCCTATCGATCAGCCAGTAAGAGACAGAATGGAAACAGGGTGCACTGATGGCTCCCACCATCATTAAAATCTCTGAAGAACCCATTTGGTGTATCCAGCTCCCACATTCCAATAGAACTGGTCAACCTTTTTGCTGGTGCTCAACTGGTTTCCAAGGATCTTCTGTATTTATTAAATTCTCTGCCACTGCAAGAACTTGGAAAACCTGATAGATAATGGTAGGGCTGTATGCACAGTTCTAGTAAAACTACAGAGTGGCTTTAAATAACCTGAGGCAGCACAAACTGGAGAGGAAAAGAAGGAAGTCCACCTCAGTTTAACACAGTGGAAGCCCGAAATCACATGCCATGCCAAATACTTATGGCAAATACAGCTACTGGTGAAGTGAACAGGGTACTTCTGTGCTTTAAAAACAATGGCAGAAAATCTAGAAACCATTGAAATGACAGTGTAGTTGCATCCAAGAGGCTATTATCTCCTTTTTCAACAAGTCTGAATAGCATCCAGTTAATACAAACTGCTATAGCCTTCCCCAACACTATCAGCCTGGTAATCAAACTGACTGACAGCAGGGATGTGGCACTGAGACACAACTCTAAATGGAATTCTTATTGCCTCCTTTATATACTACCTTTTCTTCCTACCATTTACAAAAGCTCATTCTTATGCACACCAGAGACTTCCCATTCAAATGCTTCCTTCCATTAATACTAACTGATCGCACTGCTGATAGCAGGCTGAGCGTGCATCTTTGGAACTGGAATACTTCTGGTACAATGTGGCCCACAAACTAATAATTCATTATTTGTCATGTAATAGGTCATGTACAACACTCATTAAGACTGTGTTTTGTAGCTGAGAATTTGCCCTATCAAACAGTGTTATTGTGCTCTTTGTATCTGTTGTAGTTTCTGTGGAAATAAACAGGAGGCATTTGTTTTGGAGCTACCTACACAGCTTGCAAAGGATAAAGGACAGAAATGACTCCTTAGACTGAAATGACAATTTCTTAGCCTCTCAGTTCCATGAATACAGAAGCAAGATGTCTCTCAGCTAGCACAGCCAGCAAACTCCGACCAAATGGAAGGACAAACACAGTGAATCTGTGTCAGCTGAAATCTAGTGTTGCTGCTGGGGCCTCGCATCACAAATGCTTGAGCAGCTGAAATTTAAAGCACATGAACACATTTCACAACTTAAGCACATCTGGGGAAATCAGGAAAAACTTTTCCAAACATTCCAAGGGAGCCCACTTGCAGATGTATAAGCTGCCACCCTTGAAGCCATCAGGACCCCAAATTTCCACTCACAAGCACATACAGACAACTGACCTCACACCTATACTGTGCACTCCCACACTAATACCTTTATTCACAGTATGGTTCTCAACAATAAGTACTGGTGACAAAGGGAAGGCCCAGCAACAAAGCCCTAGTTTGAGACACCACATGATTAGGGAAACATTTCTGCTTGGCTGAGGTACACCACTTCCAGCAGTCACTGGAGAGGAGGAAGCAGTCCTGCTTGGCCATAGTCACCCTGCTGAACTCTGCCCTTGCTGACTGGTGCATGCACAGCCAGTGCTGATCATCTGCTCATGTTCCATCTTCATTTCGCTCCAAGCTCGGTCATTTGTGCTCTGATTATCTCTCATTACTGACGACCTTCCTGTAATGAGTTTTAATCTGCCTCATATTAATTAGAAACATTTTCATTAGCCAGCTCAATTTTAGGTAAATAGCTAATAGAAGCAACTGAGCAGCAATTAGTTATCTGTGGGGCAGTCCAGGAGAAAAATCAGAAGGGAGCAGTTCATTCCCCTCTAAACACCTCTGTGATACACTGCACTAATCTAAGTCTCCTTAGCAGAGAGAATAGGAAACATAGGGAAGGGATGGTCGGCTAAAATAAGTGGGACGTAGCGCTTCTATAGCTCCAGCATTACCTGCCTGTTCTTGCCCACTAATGTTTCCAGATCAAACTCTTGAGCACAGGAATCTGAGACTGACATCAAGTTGGGCCCCACACATCACCTCCAGTAGATGTGTGACAGTTGTGCCAAAGAGATGATTGATTTGATGCTGCAGACAAGAGGCCCATACCTCAGACACAATCCTGGGGGCTTGAATGTAGAAAACATTCAGAAAACTAGATCTCTGCTACAAGAAACAGCTAAAACATCCTTTAGCACAGATCACTGGTAGAGTTCCTGGTCACTTGAGTAACTTAACCACAGGGAGGAAATGAAATCAGTTGTTATACTGTGAGGTGATGGTGTATTTCCTGTGGTAGGTACAGGCACTGAATACACTGCAGTACTGGACACAAGCCATAAAAGCAGCTGCCAGGACACAATCCAGAGGAGAACCCAGTTCACCAGTTCATAGCCACACTGGTTTCTGAAAGCTTAGCAGGAGTAAAATCTGCAATAATTTAACAGAAAAGACTTCATTCAGATACACCCAAGGAACCAGCAAGGCAAGAACAGTTATGCACCCGTGGCAGAAATATACCTGAGTTCCAGAACAACCTTTAAGTGACAGTTCATTCTGGAGGGATTCAGAGAAATCTTTTGTCAGCCAAAATTACAGGAAAGGAGAAAACTAAAAGCTCATTTTCCTTTCTCCTTCCTGGAAGATGCTGTCTGTGAACAAATTCTCAACAGTGGCAGCAGTCCCTCCGTAGGCCCATAGTCTAGGAGTTCCTAGATTATTTAACACTGTTACTGCCAGTTTCATGTATATCTCTGAAAGCATTTCACATAGGTAAATCCCCATTCTTCCTCTTCGATCCAAAAAAAATGAACTCATATCAGTGAAATCATTTGAGTGGGTCCCACAGGGAACACTACCATCAGGACTGTGAATTAAAAAAAATAAAAAATCAAAGTTCCCCATTCTGTTTTCAACAGCATGGCTGCAGAAAGCACAGAGACATTTACAGAAGCTGCAGTGAAATTAGGCATGTGTCTCAATCCATTGATCACACTGCCTGCAGCTCCTGTTATGGAGGCAGGTGAAATGATAATAAATTTGACACAGTATCTCTAAAATTCTTGCTAGCAAAATTAATTCAGCTCAGCTTGGATCAAATCATGTGGAGTGACAGTAAAAACAAGCTGAGGGTTGAGAAGACACCATCTTAAATGGTCTTGCTTTTAGCCGTGGTGGGGGGCTCCCAGCCATCACTCCTAATAAGCCCTGCTTTATTTGCTTTCAGTTGTTGTAGGGAACAAGATCAACTGAAATGTGTTAAATTCAGAAGCATTCCCTAAACAAGAACTGCTGACACATCCTACAGAAACTGGAGATTAATAACCTAACAGCAAGAGATGATTTTGTGCAATAAAAATGCTCTAGGGGGAGAACACTCTCCAGGCAGCTATACCCATACGAGGAAAAACTGAGTGGGCAGTAGCATGGGAAATGAGTGTTGGTCCTGGGCAATCGAAAGGGAGAGGAAATCAGCTCAACCAAGGCCACAGTAGAATTTAGTTGTCATTTACCTTTAACAGCTATGCACAGGGAGGCTTCATAACAGGGACAGGGGTGTAGAGATGGTCTTTTCATTGAAAAGAAGTTCCAAGTATCAGGTAAAGTAGAGCAAGAAAAACAAATAAGGCAGGGTATGACAGGCGCAACTGCAAGACAGCTGAACTAGGACGGTATTGATGAAAAATAGTTTCACGATTTGTCCTCAGTAATAAAACCAATGATACCAAGAGAATTAACTTGGTAACATCTTCCAGCTATTCGAGAGATCAGACACTGCAAATGGGAAGGGAAACATACAGGGTGTTAACAGGGACAGTGAAGAGGTGGAAAATGAGGTGAAATTAATATCAAGTTAATCTGTTAAATGTTGAATATTCCCAGCCTTCAAAGAAAAGCAAGAGACCTCAGCACCAGACATGAGGATGGGTACTTGGCTGACTCTTCCCTCAGATCCCTTACCCCATCCTTCAATAAAACGGAGCTGGAAAAGCTACAGAGTCTTGAGGAACTTCTAAGATACCCTGACAGATGAGATTTATAAAGATGGATGTCCTATACACAGAAAGAAAGATGAAGAAAGCTCAGCTAAGTCCCATCTAGTTCAGCAGCAGTGACTCCAGACAGTGTAGCTTCACACAGTCTGCACTCCTAGTGTGGGTGTGCAGGAAAGAAGGAAGAGCAGAGGCAGTCTTTGCTGCTGGAAGGGAGAAATCATCACATCCACTTTGTCAATGCTGAAGAATCTGGGCTGACATTTTTTTCTTCCCAACAGTCGAATCCCACCCTACCAGCTGCATGTCACAGCTGACCTCCAGTCAGGACCTATCTCAGTCAAAGTCAGGCAATTAAGCCGTGTGACAGCAGCTTCTCCCCCTTCTGCATATGCAGCTTCACTCCTGGCAGGTCACTACAATGGCCAGGGAAGCACAGAAAACAGGCTCAGTTCCTCAGGGACAGTCACACACCAGCATCTCATTTGGTCACAAAACCTGGAAAGAAGAGTTTCCATTGCAGTCTCTCTAGAGGTCTCAATAAACTATTCCCTTACCAAACCGACAGAGGCAGATTCTTCTCCCCTTCTTTAATCTGAGATGCCCTGACCTTTAAAGTACAGCCCTCTTCCCACAGGAACAGGGTGCCTGAAGAGAAGAAAGACAGCAATACATGAAATTCCTAGAAGTGATTAAATTAGATTGACTAGGAAGTCAGAAAAGATAACAACCATGGGATTATGCTGTCAATTCCAAAAAATTGCAGCGACTGTCATAGCACTACATCCAACATATAGTGCCACCACAGCCACTCTCTAAATCATCACCAATAGTAAAGCACAGCTCCAATTTTAAAAGGGCCTACGATGGGAAGAAAAAAAAAGTCCCCTTGTTACTCAGCAGATCTGATCCCCTCTGGGTATCAGTCAGAGTTGCTCTCTTGAGAGAAAAATAAATAAATTTCTCCAGTTTTTTTTTTTTCCTCTAGTTAAGAATACACAGCTCCACACCAAAAAAGGAAGCTGTGTCTATTAGCATCCCAGCAATGACACCACTATGGAGACTGAGCTGGTGCCTCTTCAGATTCATGTACAATCAACAGACTCACTAAACTGCAATTAGAAGGTCAGATCCTTCCCCCCACAGCCACTCCTCTGCTTTCACGCTGGAAACAACTGGTCTGTGTAATTACCAATGGGATCAAAAGTTATTTTTCACGTTTACAGATAACTTTTTTTTTTTCCAGAGTCAGGGTAAGAAAAGCCTCTTCCTTCATTACCCAGTTAGAACTCCTCAGTGGAGAATACTGCAAAACTGGCCATACTTGTCGCAATTTAAAAAACAAAACACCATCTAGACATCCAGAGGCTTCAGTTCGAATCTCACATGAGCAAAAGTCAAGGTTTTTCTTTGTCAAAAGGAGAAGAACCTGGTATAGGAGGCTAGCACTGGACAAGAAAAAACAAAGACGATACTGCAGTGGAGACAGACAAGTCAAAATCAGACAGGTTCTAATGTTGACTAAAAGGTAAATAATAAACTCCAGACAAAAGGCCTATCACAAAGTCAATCAGTATGAAACCTGACAGAAAAAAAATACTGAAAAAGATTCTCAAATGAATCAGACCTTGCTGGCAAAATACCATCACTGTGCATAAGTCCCAAAGACAAAATGTGAGTGACAAAAATAACTACAGAGAATCAGCACTGCATAAGATGGTTGTGAAGTAAGCAATGAAATCAGATGCTAGTAATCCATAAATAATGCTATTACTTCTTGTATATAACAACATGTGCATACTTCCAATGGAAATCCCATAAAAAAGGATAAAGTTACAATGAAACACAGAGTTGATTCCAGAAAGCAGGTTAGCATGGAAAATGTGTTAGATACTGTCTTAATTTGGTCTCCAGAAAAGAGTGAAGCTTTGGTGTTCTCCTATTAAGGAAATCATGGCATGAAAGTGGGCTGTGCCACTGAGGATTTGATCCTTTTGAAGGAAGGGAGAAAGTGCTGGATGTACAAACACTTGGATTTAACTCAAGAAAGAGGATGCTGGTCCCAATTAGATAGATTTTGCTAAGTCACTGCTGCCTAATGACTTGAGTGAAACTTCAAACAAGGCAAGATGACAATATGAACAGGACTCCTCCACAAGGCTTCTTTAAATCTACATTATGCCTGTTCTAGAGCCTAAAATAAACTCCTTTTTAATTGTGTGCTCATCAGCACATGTGATTTACTAGCATCCTGTAGTAGGCACTCAGTTATGAGATACACATCTAACTGCCTCTTGGAAAGCACAAATAACAAGTCCATATAAACTGCTGTCCTGACTACACATAAGCTGGGTGAACTTCTACATACAGCCATGAGCCGTTCAGTTATTTCTAACTCCTACTCTTTTGGGCTTGAACAACACAGATCTTATGTCCTTCACAACAAGAAACCTTAGAGGACATAAAGTAGTTCAAATAATGACTTAGTGCTTTGTTCTAAAACCCATCAAATCCACAAGCCTATCATTCCTCACTTCTAAGCCTTCACAACGTTGCTGAACCAAGATCCTGTTGGTTCAATACCAGTCATGAAGACCTCCCCTCCATATGGCAATGCCTCATCTCATGCTTATTTTAGCACATGATACTGGAAAACCAAAAGCTCAATTAAAGTAAGCTTGGAAACACACTATTTCTAGTTTCGCAAACCCCTCATCTCCAGCAAAGTATCTCTTGGTTTGCAGAAAAGCACATGCACATGATCCTAACAGTTATATGGGAGTTGTTAGATTTTACTATTCAGTTGCTTGAAAGAAGGAAAAGAAATCTCTGTTGGCCTATTAATCTGTCATAACGAGACTCTTCATAATTAATTTGTCCCTAACAGTTGCTTTGTAATGATAGCAAGAGAGTATTTCAGGAATGGCAATTACCTCCGGTGTCAAAATGATGAGGAAAACAAATGTTCAACCATCAACAAAATGCAGTGCCTTTTCCACTCCCATCCGATGGTGGGTGACAGCACTGCACATCAGAATTACAGTGCGGTTAATTACTAGGTATGTTGCAATTGAGAATTCATTTCCCCTCCTGAGATGAAATTTCTTGAGCAATGCGGGTAGGAGGAGGGGCATCTGTTACTGGGATGGTGGTTGTGTGACTTATCTACACATTATTTCTTTAATTAACTACACATATGTCCAGCAATTATAAGCAGTGAACATTTTTGAGATATTTTAAGCAACCTTCCTTCATTAGCTGCACATATGTCCCACCATTTAAAGGATTTTGCAGAAGGACAAGAGCTTGTCTTTTTTGTTGTTGCTTTATTTAAATTTAATATTTTTCAAATAAAAACACATATGCCTGTATTAGTCTTTCATTACCAATATGCAGTGTAATGGCTTTTGTAGGCTGTTTGTAAAGAGTTTCTCGTGCTGTGAGCTCATCAGATTTCAGCACATCATGCAACCTGACACTCAACTGTTTCAGGAGTGAGATTTACAGGAAAGAAGGTAAGGCAAGCACAGGTACTTGTGACTCCAGGTGAGGACCAAGTCTCTGTCACTGCTCAGAACACTACACCAGAAGGGAA
>JANHGO010000042.1:32430411-32453010 GCA_024606505.1 Aquila spilogaster
CTGGGAAGGCTCCAGAAGGGAACTGGGAAGGCTCCAGAAGGGAACTGGGAAGGCTCCAGAAGGGAACTGGGAAGGCTCCAGAAGGGAACTGGGAAGGCTAGACCTCCTGGCTCAGCTGCCTTTGACAGAAGTGTGCAAAGCTGTAGCATGTGGGACCTGCCTGGGCCTGGCAATGAAACCACCCTGGGCCTGGGTCTCAATTGTCTCTGAAAATTAATTTTGCGGCAAACCTTTGCCCTGTGAGTAACCAATGAGTGCAGCACTGGGTGAAGTAAGTCTGTATCCCATCTGTCAGGAGGCAGAGAGCAAGGGAGGTGGCAGCAAGTGCTGGAGCATTAGCAGTGAGAGGTAAGGGCAGGGCTGTCACAGGCTGGAGGTGAAGCAGGAGAGCAGGAAGTACATCCACACCTGGTACTAATCTGTCCCTAACCTGTAGCCTCCAAGGCCAACAGAGATGAAGGGAAACTGCAGTGAATCTAAGACCTGCCAGTCAGGATGCAGGACCAGGCACAGCACTTTTCATGTGCATCAGGCTACAGACATCTCATCTTTGAGCAAACAGCTCAGCACAAGCACCAACACAAAGTGAGGAAAGCATGGTCCCCGCTAACAGCCCTGCTGTTGCTAACTCTTTACCGCACAGAAACCATCACTGTCAGTGAACAACTCCCAGTTCAGACTACAATAGCAAAAACTCAGCTTACTTCAGGAAATAAAAGTAAGGAAGCGAAAGAGATATGGAACAGGCACTACCAGGGCATTTGAGAGATGAAAAACCTCCTGCTGGGCTCTGGAAATGCCCAGCTGTGCTGCCTGACTGTGAATACAAAGGAAAGGGCTCCAGGGAAGAAAGTGTATCTTCCCTTCTTCTCTTCACGCAACAATTCTACAATAAACAAGCAGGAGTGCAAAGCCTGCTGCCCTTCAGCAATCCTGAAAAACACTTGTGTTCAGAGCAGCCCTATGAAAACAAACTGGATGCACAGTTACAGAGTTCACAGGCAACTCAAAACCAATATATTTACAAACAGAAACTGCAGGGGCAGTAAAGATGTTTTAGGAGCTGGTTTGTCATCGTTATTTTTTGAAAAGCAATTCCGCTAGTGACCTTTTCAGTGAATTTCCTTCTAAATTCTGCAAAGTTGGCAAGGTAGTAAACAAATCCAGGCTTGGCAGGAGACATTTCATAAAGCACAGTGCATGTGAATTTATATATGGACTTACACGCAAATTCATTGTTAAAGTGGAGCTAGGAACAGAGTGGAAGCTGTATAAAGATGACCCTTGTCACTGTATTTATCTCCTCCCTGTAGGCCCCTTCCAAGTCACATCAGCTCAGTACACTGACAAAAACAAGTTGTTACTGGTGTCAAACCTGCCAAGATGATGCTGCTGCAGAGGAAGGAGCAGCAAGCTGTTCTGATGGTGCACCATCAGCAGAATTTGCAGTCACTGAGATAGGACTCTCAAAAAAAAGAAAAAACGGAGGGGAGAAACCCCAAACTAATTCTATGAGACCAAAAGCAGGCTTAACTAGGCCAGATGTCAAGATTCATTCCACCAAAGCCATCTTTGATTCTGCCTTGGAAGTGGCTATTTCAACACAAATACATCCTGGACACACAGGCACATACTTACAGGTGGATATGCCCATCCAGGTGTACTAAAATGCAGACACATACTCACATCAGCAGATTTCTAGGCAAGGCACCTGAACAACCCAGTCAACAAATGAAGGGGTTGCTTCCAAATCTGGCACTGAACTCTGCATATTTTGTTTCTAGACTAAATCAGCAACTGCTCCAACTCAGAGAAGCATTGTTCCCTTTTTTCTAATCCACAAGTCTTCCCCAGCCTGGCTCTCTCAGATGTTCACTGGATGAAGGAACACAGAAGAGTTCCTATCAAAGACACTGTAACCTCAAGTGTGCAAACTGGGTAGCCCCCACATAGGTGAAAGGACTTGCCTGAAACCCACTAAGATGCTTCCAACATTGCTAAGAACTTCAGGGAGGCGTTTGCAAGACATCAACCACCACAGCAATTCCCTCAGCACTCACTCAAGAGACTAAAGGAAGACACCAGCTTGACAGGTAAGTTAACTGCATGCTACCCTCCAGCACATCCTTTTATCAGATACATTTCAGGGAGAGTGCTGTAAGGTCACTAGTTTAGCATATCAAATCTACAGTTTTCAGCCCTGCTCTGAAATTCCAACCTGGCCTGATATATGAAGTATCTTCTGCATGCAACACCAGTCTTTTTACTTCTGTTTTTATATCACCATACTCTATCCTCACATGAACGATATCTGTTTTTACCAGTCTCACATAAGATTATTTCAATTCTCAAGCCACTTGTCTTCCTATTTTTAAAATAGGTAAAGCACTGGTTACTTGTCATCTCTTCTGATTTTACATGGGAACTGACACAAGCTAAAACAACTTGGTTGTTGTAGGTTGCCTGTAGGGCTGGACCTGGTGGTCTTCCAAGGTCCCTTCTAACCTGGGCTGTTCTACGATTCTGTCAAGTTATATAAACTGATCAGTAGTAGCTGAAGGCTACCCAGCCCTTCACTAAGAAAACATCCCTACATAGGTACTGATCCAAAGTCAATTCAAGTAGTCTTAAGTTGCATACAGTAGCATCCTAAGAAATATCACTTTGTTTTCGCTTCCTTCCCTTTTCAACCCTCTGAGAAATCCTGCGTGTATATCTATTTGCACCATTCACATCTAGGGTGAAAAAGCAGACAAACAAGTAAGTCTCAACTTTAGGCTCTTCAAAGCCAACACCCTCATCTCTTTCCAAGTCTCTGACTTCACACCATTGAGCACCCATTTCACACTAGGACTCAAGATGTAGTCTTGAACACTAAATAAAATTATTTCTTCATGTTCCAGTTGCTCCTTTCATGGTGCTCCTCATGACACAAGCTCCTTGCAACCTACATCCTTCAAGAGCTTCCAGTTGGTTCCTCACTACACCAGCTGAAATGTTCTTCAGACGTTCCTTTGGCTATTACATACACCCCAGCAGCCATAAAAAAAGCAAAGTAATGAGGTCCTCAGCGATTCAAATGCAAAGGGATAGCCCCACCTGGAGGAGAGAAGGCAAAACACTCCCAAGGCCCACAGTTTCACTCCAGCTGGGGAGGTGCCTGAAAGATGCAGGACCACCTAGGCAATCCGTGCAGATCAATGGCATACCTGATACTTAACACTCACACTCCCTGTGAAGCATTTCAGGGATGAGAGTGCTGAGCCAGCAAGAAAAGTGCAATAAATTAGATATTATTTCCCCTCACATCACAGTGAGATGGCCTATTTCTCCAAATAAACCCCTACAGAGGACTGAAGGATATCCTGCTTTGTAGGCACACATCCTAAAATTGACCTTCCACATTACAAAATTAAAACCTAGAGATGCTGTGACCATAACATTCAGTTGACTGTACTCCAGAAAGCAGGAAGAGAAGAAGGAAGCGTCTTAAAATTGTAAGATTTTATAGCTTGTGTGTTTTTGATGCAAAGCTTTCATGCTTCATGTGTTGGCAGAAAGTTTGCTAGACAGCAGCACTTGAATGTGGAGTCATCAAGACAACAGCTGGCCCTCCTAGTAGCTTTTTTAGACTGTATTACTGTCAATTATTCCATTCAGATGAAGATACATCCCTGGGAGAACAAGCATAGGGCAACCTAACATGATCAGCTCAGAGACTGTAGATGAGCTGCGAAGTTTTTCAACTCTCCTAAGGGTTCCCACTTAGCTTGGTGACAGAAAGTCACTACCACCTAACAGCTATTCCATGTCTCTTAAGGAAGCTAATTCTTCTCATTCTGTTCACCACAATTTGAAGGCAAAGAGAACCACCAGTGTATGCACTAGCTGTGGTGCAGAACAACTCCTGGTCCCCACTCAGAGCTGTCAGTTTCAAGGAATGCCATAGAGACCTCCCAGGCATTTCTCTGCAGGCAAAGACTAGATCCACCATGAAGAAATTATTTTAGCGTATCTCCTCCTGTTAAGACACACAGTATTACTGAGTCATGGTGGAGGGCCACAGACACAGGCTATTTTGCTGGTCAGAGCTATCAGGAATTGTACAATATTAAAAAAAACATGCACAAGTACACTTGTTTTCTTTTCTGGGTGGTAGGGTCCTTCAATCAGGCAACATCACTGTGAGACACATACCTTTTTTCAAAATATCCACCTCACCATGAGAAACAAATGTGACATATGACCATAATAACTCTGAAGGAACAAGAAATCCTATTCCGTGTAATGATGGCACAAGGTCACACCTTCAAAATATTTGTTCAGATACTGAAAGCCCAATAACCAAGAGTCTGAATGAGAACATCCACATTCTGTTCTCAGAAGGAGGAAGTTAATTAACCTCCCCAAATGGCTTTTCCCTGACAAAGCAATTCTGTTGCCAACAAAGTTAATGCAAGAATGGATTCTTACTGTCTCCAGAGACACCTTGACCAAAGATCCTTTCTCTCCTTGCTATCTCCTCTCTGTTAAAAAAAAAATCTTTATCAACAATCCCAGCAGTAACTTCTGTCTTACATAGGAAAATGACAAAATAAATGCCCTGCTCAAGATTTTCAACTATGACCGCTAGTGTAGAAATCTGCAAGATGAACAACCCACTGTAATCCTCTTACTTTGATGATGATAACTTAGAAGTCCATCGATGCCAGTTCTTAATCAAACATGTTGTGAGATACCTCCTGACTGACAGCAATATAGGAAGTCAAACAAGGCATCCAGGTGCTACAATGAGAGGCACAATGGAAATATCAAAGTATAGGCTGACTCAGTTCTGGGGAGACAATTGCTCAAGGAGGCAGAAGAATATCACAGAAACACAGCCCCTTCACATAATAAAACTGTTGGTTGGGATGTTTCTTATCTATTGCTTTCTCACCTGGGAAATGGCACTGTGCCCTCATTCCTCCTGTGATCCTCAGTACAAGCAGAGGCAGGAACAGAAAGAAATGCCCAAGTTCAATTGTACAAAGATGGCTGGAATCATTTAATGGAAAAGCCATGTACTGAAGAAAACTTGTACCTTCTCAAAATGTTTCTGACACTAGACCTACAGACATCCAGTGCCTTGAGTCTAACCCTAGCTACTACTAGCCTTGGTATCAGTATCCTGGCAATACCTTCATATGCAGAACAAGGGCAGACAGGCCAGGAAAGGACTTGTAACTCAGTTGAACAGGATGTTATGGACATAAAGTCTGACTACTTGAGCAGGTTCATCCCTTCTACAGGAAGCAACAGCAATGAAAAAGATAAGACTACTTCTCACTGCTGTTGAAGAAGGGCTATGAGTGCCTTCAGGAAGGTGGCTCCTCATATCTTTTGGCTGCTGGGAAAAACATAGATGCACAAGTGAAAGAACAAACCCGAGGGACACACAGTGAAATTTCAGCTACTGCTTCCTGCCCTGTGGAAAGTAGCAAATACTTCACCAATCTACTGACCATAAAAAGATGCTTAGAACTGACTAGCTGAGAACATTAGCATCAAAGTGGCCCATGAGGGACAGAAAAATAGAGTAAGATTGAAGAGGTTTCCTTGGAGCTAAGCAGGAACCTGGCTAAAAGCCCCTGGGGAACCCACTTCCTTCTTAATCTGATTTGCATTTAATTGCTTCCTAATGACTATGCCCCTGTTTCACCCCAACAGGCTTAGGGACTGGTGCTGCCACTGAGGCTTCCCATCTCCCATCTAAACTACCCTGTGGGAAATTTAGAGGCCCCAGTTTAATGGCTGACTGGGAATCCAAGGAGAGTTAAGTATTATCATTTGCACTCAAGCAGCACCCACCAGTATACTGAGTACCAGGAGAAGCTACACAGAAGGGAGTCCTTTTCGATTCACAGATGTAAGCCCATCTCAGACATTTATGCAGCTGCATGGATCCCCTCACCAGAAGGAGAGGCACAGTAGCTATACCCAGACCTGCTGACACTATCCACAGCCCGAGGGTCTCTAAGCCCATGTATCACAGAAACTCTGTGCTAAGCACAGCACCAAAAATGAAGCTGGAAATCAATAACTAATTCATGCACATGTTTAAAAGGGAAGTCCAAACTCGGCATATGAAGAGGAGGTTCAGTTGGCTTCACTAGAAGGACAGAAAGGCAAAAGAATGCAATTTATGGCTGACAGCACCAAAGATCTATCCAGGACAGAGGCAAGTACAAGTAACATCTGGATAAGTATCCTTTACATGTAACACTTGGGAGAAGGATTCATGTCCTCTTAGTCTCATCCAGTATCTAACCTTTAGTACCAACTTCTTAAACATCACCCTCTCCTGAGCTGGTTCTAGACCAACAAACTTCTTTAATGCTCACCAACAGCAGGACAGGCCTTCACAGGTCAAAGAGTTTTGCCAATTCATGCTATGTCTGCATTTACTCTCTCCTCTCTATCTCCCAGCTCAATCCTCTTCATGCAGCCAAAGGCTAGCGCTGGCCATACCACTGAGCCACTCACTCTGCCACAGACAGACGCTGACTCAGCTAGTCTTGACTGCCATGCAGGGAGAGCACAGCTCTGAGTAGAACCAGCAAATGGGGCCTGGACCAGCTGCAAGGGCATGAATTGACAAACTACTGAAGCCTGCATGACAGAGGTTAATGAAGTCACAGAGACATACAGCAAAAGGTCAGGATTTGCAAGGGCTGCTATGAAGTGCTGCCAAATACCAAGCTGTCCACAGCACTGATGACTGTATAACTTGGTTGTTGCCCAAGAAAGCTACAAGCAGCCCTTCTGTAGATCAGGTTTCAAAGGCAAATGGCAGAGACATGCGCAGATGGAAAACAAAGCTCAGGAGTCCAACATGCCTATCCCTAGTTTACGTCAGGGTATCAGTGCTGCTCACTTGGGATGAGGTCCTACAACAGAGCAGCTTAGCATCTTTACATAGGAGAGGATAAAAACAAGCCTAAAGAAGGTGCTCTGTAAACTATCCTGAATACTCTTTAAGACCACACTGTAGGTGTCGATTTTCTGCCAGAGGAACCTGAAGCATGCTTAAGTCCAAATGCCATTGATTTCTAACTCTTGATGAGGTCTGAACCAATATGTCTGACACACATGTTGGTACAACACAGAAAATGGAGCCCAACGCTCAACCACAACCTATTGCTGTGTACAGCTTTAGAGTCCCTGGAGAGCACTGCCACCATGCATTTCAACCACATAAATTGCCCAAATCCTGTATGTGCTAAGAAGAACAACAAAGTTAAATATCTTATTTTAAAAGTACTGCACGGACTTGTCTAATTTGGCACAGACCATATTTCTCACTCCAAATCAGCCTTGAGCTTGAGTAGAAGATAGACAATGGCTACGTTATATGCACTGAAGTAAAACTTGCATCAATCACAGCTCAAGACATTATAAGGCTGCAGTTATAAGGCTGCAAGATAGAGCAAAAGGTGCAGCACAGGTCTGAGAGGAGCAACAGGGATGCTTATACTTCTCAGTCAAAATGCATTTTTTATTCATGTTAGTTACCTATATCAAAACACAACAGAAGACAATCTTACAGTGAGATGCATCAGTGTTTGCCCAATTACTTCTGATTTCTTGAATTCATCCCTATTACTTCCTGTACAAGACTCCACTTTTACTTAAATCTCTCAGCCTTCAAGCATTATCCTGCTTGGATAAACAGGATAAGAAACCACTGCCAGATCATTCTCAGTCCCCAACTGCCATACAACCACCCCAGGCAGTAGGGAACTAGTAAAAGGGCCCAAATGCATCTTATCCCATACAATTAGAACTTGAATCTCTAACGGGCATAAGCAAGCACTGGTTGCATGTGCCTACTCTTGACAAAGGAACTTCTCCATTGGACAATGCAGGTATTGCCAGATTCTTAACCAACAAACTGCTGCACAGTTTACCTTTGCGGTTATCAACAGTTTGGTAGAAGGTATATTGAATCATTAAGCTGACAGCTTGATAGCTTGTTTTACAGCAATGGCTTTGGCAACACATCTGTGCTCAAACAGTTTCCGAGGAACACAATTCAGTAGCATAACCTACCTGTGATTTGAGGAAGTCATATTCCTCTGATCCATATGGGACATTCCGAAGGGAGGTGAGGTAGTCATAGGTGATAACTGCTGTCTGCAAACAAAAACAGAAAAGTCCATCAAGTTCTGCAGCTATCTTGGACTAAAACAACAAACCATCTGTTCAGCAGAACGTACGCAGTTCAGGCTCCTAAGTTTATGCTCTACAGCGGAGTTTATAGTAATAAACTGAAGAAACAAAAAAACAATCATTAAACATTTAGAGAAAGCAGTGCAGGGATCTCAGTGGCATGCAGCTATTAAAAATAGCCAACACTTGGCACTCCTGTACTATCTTCCTTTTGAGAAGCTCTAACCTTTTTTTAATCTCTGTACTGCACCTTGTACCATGGGCTCCCATTTTAGCCAGCCATCTGGGGTTTCCACAATAAGGTCTGGTGCTAGTAATGCACACCGTGAAGTCCTGTTTGCACCCTATCCATAATCCCACACCTGATTTTCACATCTTCAGCTTGCCTAACTGCACACTGGTGCACAGGGAGCTCAGTCTGGAAAGATGGCTCAGCAGGGGACAGAATGACTGAACACAAGCTCACTGATAACCACAAGCAGTAGCACTTGCAGAGACACTCAACTTCATGAAGGATAGAGGGCAAAAGGGTCAGATACCCAATTACAAAAGTACAATATAGAGAACCAGCTAAAGCTTATTAGCTAGACATAGCCACAGACAACAGAATGAGATTCCTAAATGCCCTAATTTCTGAAAATGAATCTTGGGTACTTCACAGTTTTAACCTTTGACTAAAGTTCCTCTCTTTCCACAGTCAGAAAGACAGCAAATGGAACAGAAATATACAGCTCATGTCCTCAAAATTTACTTGCAGAGAGAGAAAGGAATGTCACTTAAATTTTAAGATCCTTGTCATAAAGAAACATTTGCATATAACAGATCTAAGGCTTCCCTAAAACCTCCCTAACAAAGGGGTAGCATCTCACCGTGGGATGGGATATTAGGCCTTCTTTCACTGCACATGTGTCAAGGAAAGGCACAGATGAAATACCTAAAGCAGAATCAACGTATCAGGAGAGCCAGAGAGAAAGGGAGATCAAATCTGTTTCAAAATAAAGCAACTGACATAAACAACAGTGCGACAGCCAAAAGCCTAGAGATGCATCCAAGAGGAAATCAAGCTAGGAATGAGATACAGACACATTGTTTTCTCGTGCAGTTTAGGTTTCCTGTTTTCCAGACTGGAAACTGAGCAAACCAAATTTTTTCTTCTGGCTTTTCAAGCTCTCATGCCCTGATGAATTCAGAAGGTGCACAGCTACACACTCTCAGAAGAAAAAAATTTTCAAAGTATCTTTCCAACTTCAAAGAACAACTATGAGGAAAAAGGATGTTCAAATCAGTCTTGCATGAATGCTTGAGTTGGTTCTTATTTTATCTCTAGTCCATGAGGGTAATTATCACCTCCAACTTGAAGAGAAGCAGCTAACAGATTGGGCTGTATTACAGAGGACGAGGGAATTAATTAAGTATTTGCTAATTACATCATAATCTTAAACACTAAATTAGTATTATGATGATCGTGATAGGCAACCCCAACATTGCCAAACCCCTGTTACTGTGTGAGAAATATTCCAGCTACAGCACAGCGTTCACTCCACATACCCAAAACAACTGGGCTACCCTCAAAGAAATATGGCAAATACACGATGCTCTGCCAGGCTTCTGACTTTACCAAAACACAGAAAACTGCCTGAAATGCGATGCTGTCCAGGCTACCGAATTCATTCTCAGCCAAGAATAGTGCCATCATTCACATTACAGAGTGAGACCGAACCTGAGACACAAAAAGAACTACAAGATCAACTGGTCCCTCTCCTTTCAAATGCCAGATTACTTTTTCAGCTGATCTTGTACCCAGTCCAGTGTTAAACGCCCCAAAGGCTTGGCCTTCCATTTTGATTCTTTTAACTCTCAATTCCTTCTGCTCCTTCCACCACTCCTAAAACTATCCTCAGATCTCACCAGATCATGTCAGGATGTTCCCTCAGTTGTCTATTCATATATAAACAAAGGACAGCTCTCTCAGCTACTGAGAAACTTCATCAACTTTCTCAGCAAAGTCTGCAAAGGACTGCAGAACCAGTATGCATTAAGTACAAGCAGATTCAAATCTTTCTACTTCAACTCAAATGAAATTTGTCTGAAGTCTTATAGTTCTAACTCAACTTTCCCGACCTCCATGTGTACTTTCTTTGAGGAATTTTTTTTTATTTTTTATTTTTTGCTACACCATAACTTATCTTAGATTCTTGCATCTGCTGCTACTGAACTTACTTCTTAAATATTAGGGAGGTGGCTATCCCCCTCTACTCTGCCATTGTGAGATGCCATCTGGAGTACTGTGTCCAAGTCTGGGGCCCCCAACTCAAGAATGATGCAGAGTTGTTGGAGCAGGTCCACATGAGACAACAAAGATGCTCAAAAAGACTGAGAAAGCTGGGCTTGTTTAACTTGGAGAAGGCTCCAAGAAGATCTTGTTGCGGCCTTACAGTACTCAAAGGGAGCCTATACGCAGGAGGGATTTTTTACAATGTCTGACAGAGATAGGACCAAGGGGAATAGCTTAAAACTAATAGAGGGGAGATTTAGGTTTGCTGTTAGGAAAAAATTTCTTACTCAGAAAGCGGTGTGAATGCCCCATCCCTGGAGGCAGGCTGGACAGGGCCCTTGGCAGCCTGATCTAGTGGCTGACAACACTGACCACAGCAGGGGTTTGGAACTGGATGGTTTTTCAGGTCTCTTCCAACCTAAGCCATTTCATCATTCTATGAATTACAGCCTTTCAATTACAGCCTGCTTTTGGCTGGATATGGTCCAATGATTAAGAAGCCTGGCCAGGGCTAGATCAAAGGACAGACACATTAGGTTCACGTAGATTCCACCAATATCCAAAGTTGCTTGCTACAGAACCTCAGTTTTCATTCACAAAATGAGCAAGTCCAAGAAATGAACGTCTAATTACTCTATTAGATTCAGCTTGCCTATGGTCCGAAATTAGACCAGTCTGGGCTGCCAGCTCAGATGAGAGCGGATCCCTGACTTTCCAGCTAAGAGCAAAACTCAAAGTGGAAAGGCAGAGATCACTGTTGCAGCAGAAATGAAGAATCTCTCAAGACAAATCTGACCATATGCAGTCCTGTGTATTAAAGCAACAGAATTCCAAAAGAGACCAAATTTTTGTTCAAACAATATATAGACACACAGATATAAACACATTCTGCCATCAGAGCACTGGCAGTACTTTGGAAAGGTAGGTCACTTCTAGCAGCAATGGGTGCAGAACCCTCGAATGAATTTAAGAGCAGGGCCAGCAAAGTGCCATGACTTGTGACTTAACTGAAGGCGTGGAACGCAGAAGTCAAGCACATCTTTAGATTTAGCAGCATATAAACCAAAACAAAAAACATCAGGCAGTGCTTCTTTCCTGTGCGTGTGGGTGAACATTTGCACATGAGGCTGCCCAGAGAGGCAGTGGAGACTCCTCCTTGGACATCTTCCAAAGCCACCTGGATATGGTGCTGGGCAGCCTGTTCTAGGTATCCCTACTTGATCAGAAGCTGGAGCAGACAGACCCAGAGGTCCCTGCCAGCCTCAGCTTAGCTATCCTGAAATGGCTGCGAAGAAAATCTTTCTCCTGCATCCCATTCATCAAGAAAGTACTCTCTCCTCATCAAACACAGACCCACTGTACAGTCTCATTATAGCACATTTCTCACTTATTTTTTGTCCTAAACAGATATAATCCAGAAAAAGCAACCCGCTGATTTCAAGTAAGGTAAGTGAACACTTTTCAAGCAGGCAGAACTCATGGGCAGACTGGACTGCCCAAACAGCCCAGATAGCAGACCTCCCCAGTCACAGTAAGCTACAGTCCGTCTTCAGGCCTCAGTTCCACGTACAGTAAAAGGGAGAGAGCTGCTTCAAGCAGGTCAGGGACAGAGCACAAAGCCTAGCACTTGTTTTAAGAAGAAAACAAATTTAAGTTTGTATTCCAACCCTCACTCTTTCAGAATCATAAAACTGTAACGCTATAACGCAATGGAAAGTACAGTGATAATAGCAGGGTAGCAAAGTCTTTGGCTGCAGCAAATGAGAATGAGCCCAAATGCAGCAGTTGAAGATGCAGAAATGAATGAAAAAAAGCCATTTACCCTTAGAAGGCATCAGGTAGACAAAGATCTCCAGCAAGAACTACCTTCACCTCCACTACCAACCCTTAAATGAGGTCTGGGAAGGGGTGGATCCTGGCTCCATCCCTTCCGGTCACTCATGAGCATTGAATGCACCTGAGCTCCCCTGGGTTGGCCCTGCCTTCCCAACAGGTGCTCTATCACTGTTTCAGGCCATAATTTAGCATTTCCACTACAAGAATCATCAAGGTTGGAAAAGACCTCTAAGATCATCCAAGACCAACTGTCTATTTACCACCAATACTTCCCCACTAAACCATGCCATGTCCCTCAGTACAACATCTAAACATTTATTTTCAAAATGAATACTCATTTTTCACAATAGTTCATGGTGCAGCCTGCACATATAAACAGCATGGAACCTCAGCCAAACAGCAGAGCTTGTTTCTTATTGCATCCGCCCTCAGGAGCTGACTCCCTGTAAAATTCATTAATGAAGTGCTTGAAAGTCATAGAATATGTAGACAGACAGCTGCTTAGCACTGGTGGTCTGTAAATGATGGAGATTGTGGCCTGAAGTGACAGATGCATAATCCAAGTGAGGTACAGGGAGACTGATAACCCCTCCAGCCTCTGCTCTCCTTGTTTCTGGCTGCTCATGGATTCATCAGTGAATGTCCTCAAGGAGAAGGCAATAACCTGGGTGGCTGGCAGACTCTATTCTCAGGTTTTCTGAAGCTGTGATCAACACAACTGTGGAATAGCAGAGATGCTATGATAAAATAGCAGTCATGCTAGCAAGATTTAGGGTTTATTTTATGAACCTGGAAACCAATACAGGAGATCATAACTGCATAACTGACCTTGAAGGGTGGCTGAGGGAGACGTGGGCACAAAGTGAGTCCTCTTGTTCTAAAGGTCCCACCCAATGCAGGAAAACAGAGACTTAGCTCTGCAGCCCAGCATTTCCATTTGTTTCTTTCCAAAACGTGCAGATGACAGCTTCATTCCTTCTATGCTTTCACCTCCCTTCTCCCCACTGTGTCAACAACTTGAGGAGCTCCCTGCTGACCCTCTGACTCTTGAAGCCAGTCACCAACTGAAGGAGAGGGTCCGCATGGAATCGCAAGTATTTGTGAACTCCAAATCTCTGACCCGCCCTAGGAATCCTTCTGTACTGTGCTACTGCAGAACTTACCGTGGCAATGGCTCGGCCCACACGAACAACTCCAAAATCGTTGGGATCCATGAACTTGTTGCCATACAGATAGATGCCAGAAGCAGCTGCTGCCAGCGAGGCAAGTTTCAAGGCCCTTACTGCCATGACTGGAGAACCCTGCTAAGACACAAAACAGCAAGTTACACCAGAGAAAGACATAATGATGCCTGAAGGTATGTGACAATCCACATTTTAGTTGCTCCTTTGCTAATGATGCACTGCTAGCACTGCCCCCAGCTAAGAGCTCACGCAACCACACAGCAGCCAAATGCAAGCTGCTCTGCTCTGATTCCATTGCTTTTTCCAACTCTACAGTGTCTACAGACCACTAAACCAGAAGTGTGCTAGACCTTGCATATCCACCACAAAAACATTTATTCGTGGTCCCAAAGGTTTAACAAGAAACAACAGGTGGGTAGAGAAAAGGCAGCATATGCTTGCCATAAGTCAGTTCTTTATTACAGGAATAGACTGCCTCTTCACTAGAAATGTTTGGAAGGTATCATAGCACAGTCAAACAGTAAGGGTACACAAAAAGATTTTTAAAAGACAGAGTTTAAAATTCTAAGGATATTAAAAGAGCCCAAAACTTATTGGAAACTGCTGGACTGGTTGTGAAAGCTCCTTGGTATTGATGAACGCCGGAGAGAAGACATGATGCATCCCTGCTTGTGGCTCCAGACAGCTGCATCCAACAGATGGATGGGGTCCCGATCAGTGACCAAGTGAGTGAGACCTGCTTTCTCATCATCTCATCTAAATGCCAGGCTAGGAATGCACTTGGCTGAACAGACAGCTGCAGGTACCAACAGTCCAGGCCTAGCTCTACCGTGGGCCTGCGGTGCATCACTTTTTTCCTCACCCACATTTCCTCTGGAAGATGGGGGGCAGGGATGAAGTCATCAATCACACTAACTGCTTCGGAGCACTCTATTCCTTACTTACAGTGTGTAAGGTAGTATAAACGTTGTTCATTAAAAAAATGACATACATTTTGTGTCTCTTTCTGTCACTTTAGCAGATTTAAACCTGAAAGAAAAACTACAAATCAGCGGTATTTTTCCCTCCTTCCTCTTAGTCAGATAGAAAACATGCTCAAGCAGTCTTTCTGCTTACACCATGTATCAGGCAGCACGGATGGCTGCCTCACTCTGCAAGCTCTCAAGAGCACCTCTGACAGAGTGCAGGATTTTTAGCCCATGGAGACAGACTGCAATAAATCCCTTCATTCCAGAAAGTTTCCTGCTTCTCACCCTGACACTTTAGCAGGGCCACTCTGGCTCGTGCCTTTTCTCTCAGCAGCCTAGTAATCAAAAAATGCACGCAGCGACACCAGTCACTATTTCCAAAAGAACATCTGCTTGAAAAAGGGCTCGCGTCCTTCAGGCCCACCACCAACCCCGAGCTGCCGGGCCGGGCAGTATGGGGCCTGGCAGGCGACCGAGCGGGAGGAGCCCCACCGAGGGGCCCGGAGAACAGCCCCGCTGCTCCTCCAGCTCGGCTGTCCACAGGAGGCAGCGCGCGGAGGGGCCGGCAGCAGACTGCGCACACTTACCGCCCCACCGGCTCTGCAGCGCCCGGCGCCCGCTCCCCCCGCGCCTCGCACATGGCACGGCGCTCCCCGCGCGGCATGCCGGGACGCGTAGTTCCCAGCTGCGGGGATAGGACGCTGGGGGGAGCGGCCCAGCACGCACGGAGCAGGAGGGCAATAATTCCTTAAGAGTTATCGTCTCCAACGGGATTCTGGAAACGATGACAGAAATTCAGGAACGTACCTCCACACTGCGTTCCTATGTGCGTGGATACAGTTGCACACAAAGGCAGCATGGGGTAAAGAGGGATTTAGGCACACTCCGATTATAAAGCAAAATATTTCAGTTTACTGAGGAAGGCGTAATAGACCACGATGCTGAAGGACATACCTTGATGCCCATCTCTCTTCCATGATGAAGGCAGCCTGCCCACCTGCTCCCTGGCTGTAAGACAATGCAAGATTAAAGACCTTCCTAAGGGACTCCAATAAGACTGGGGGTATTTGCTGCCCTTATGGGTTCCTCTCTTTTTTTTCTCCTACTTGTCCCCATGAACATAAACGGCTGCACACTGTGGGCTTCCTGGTAAACATTCTCCTAAGAAACAAAGCATCTACAACTTAGGACAGGCAGAAGTACTATTTTTGTGTTAGCACATTCACCACCTCCATGGCTGAGGCTGATATTGGGGACAGCAGTGAAGTACACATTTAAAAGCTATCACCCTGCTGCATAGAAAAGCTCTGAAACAGAGGCAGCGTCCCCAGTACTACCTCTGATTCCTGATCACAGCTCACTGGTTCTACCCAGGATGCCCAAGAACATGGCCTGGCCAATGCCCTGCTCTGGCTGCTGCATCACAGGCATTGGCCACGTTCCCAACAAAGGGAGCAGGTCAGCACCTGATTTTGCCAGCCTCTCTTGGAAAATCTGGGTGAGGTTCCTCCAGATTAACTCTGTTCCTTGCAGCTCTCCATTAAACAGGCTGATGCTGGGTCTGCGGGGGACAAAAAAAAAAGGCTTTTGTAGTATAACAATGCCATGTGCTGAAGTGCGGCTGCAATTTTGTAAGCAATGCTAAATCTTTCTATAATTAGAACAAGCACCTAGTTAGAGTGATCAGAGCTCTTTTGTGTGAGCCTCCACAGGGCACTCAAGAAAGAGCTTGGCTCAAAAGAAAGATGCTGGCTTGATTTCCACTTCCCTTTCAACTGGTGAATAAATTAAATCTCAGATTACCCCAAATTGCAGTGGAAGATGAAAAGTGAATAGTGTTTCCTTTTTTTTTGCATCCCAGGTGTGCATCTTATGAAATGCTGAACCATACACAAAGCCTCAGGCCTCTCTGTCCAAGCACTGGAGTGGGAAGAGCGATCAGATTGCCTGAGCAGAGGACGAGCCTTCACTGCTGAGAATCAACCTCTTTTTTAGATTTCCTATGATGAAAAATACAGAAAGACATACGGAAAGTCTCATCGACACCTGACATTTATCATATATAGGAGAGGAGAGAAGGCACAGGGAGATATTGAAACAATCCCAGAAAGCAAGGGATCCCATGATTTTTTGTGGGCATAGAGAATGAACTTAACAGGATGTTAAAAGGTATGGGAGAGACTGTTACCAGCAATGAGAAGTAAATATGACCCAGCAGGCCCTTCTTTGCTTTTCTGATCCGTCCTGCCATTCTATGGATGGGTACCAGTAAAATATTGAGGCAGATTCATCCTCTGCATCTATAAACAAGTTCAGCTCTAAAAGTGTAGCAATGCCAAAAGATCTGGCTAGCATAGTCTCTGCTGCTAGAAATCTCTACTTCTGAAACATTTTCCAAATCTTCTCTTAGTTCAGGTTACTGGAAGAAAAACAACAAATACCCCTGTATAAGGCTGGATAAATGTACAAAGCAACATGGAAGGCAGAAAGCAGAATGACCTACCCAAAGCTAACTCCAGAACATATTGTAACGTACTCCCACAGGTCTCCTGCAGGGCCAAAACCACCGACATCCTTGGTCCAGTTTTAAATGGACACTGACAGATTTTGCCTTTGTCTCAGCAATGGAATGCACAGAGCTGACTCTGGGAGCCATCCAATTTTAGATTACAGTCTTCTTTCAGATTATATTGTACAAGGCCAATATTTGGATATCTCTTAAGAGAAAAATGCCCATTGCCCCAGGTCATGCAGCTCATCTAAGACAGTAACAAAGGTTGTCTGAATGTGACAACAGAAAGTGATGTGCTGCTTGGAGAGCTGGGCTTTATGTGAGCTGCAAAATCCACTTGTACTATTTTTGTCCCTCTCTGCAAGAATCAAAGCCTTTGCTCAACACTGTTGCCCACTATCAGTTTAGACAATTGCACTCCACCTCCATACCTCTCTCTTATAATTTCTGCTGGCAAAAAAATTCCCTTGACTTTGTCAGCTGCTGGGAAGTTTCAGCAGGCCACCACATCCCCTGTCCAAAGAGGATATTTATCAGCTGTGAGTGGAATGCATAACAAAGTTTACAAAACACCATGGTAACAGAAAGGTGTTGCAGAAGCATCTGAGACGATTTTTGCCTGTCTGCAAAATTTCACTCTTCTAAAAAGTATAATGAATATTAGAAATTAAACCAGTCCCCCTTTAAGTCATTCCAGATAATACAGACATGACTTGAAGAATTTAAAGATTCTTCCAAAAGCACTAATCTAAATAGACCTTCTGAGCTTTTTCCCCTAGCTATAATTATTCCTTCTGAATACCGCCTGTAACCCCAAAGAGAATGTGAAGAGCAAGGGTTGCTGATGTTGCTGAACTATTCCATCTAGATAAATCTCTTCTTTTTCAGTGTTTAGCATCTTACCTGTGGCATAATTTATCCCTTAAGTTAAGAAGTGTCATTTATTTTGATCATTTTTATTCCACAATGCGCAGTGACTATTAGGCATACAGATATCTGATATTAGCAATAGCTTATTCCATTACTTTGTATTGTCATTTTCATTTGTTACAAGATATTTCATGAGCCATTTAATTCTACATTTGCAAATGTGGAAAGTGCTGAAGTAGATAAAAAAAGATGGAGAGGATTTAACAGCCTAAATCTACCCCAAAAGACTCCTTGGAATGCACCAGAAATACACACTAAAGGAAGCGTTCTCAAAAACCAGCTGTGGTATTCACATGAAACTAAAAATGTCCCCACTGACAGCCAAGCCAAGGATGAAGTGCCTGAACTCTTTACTCACCATACAGAAGATTTGGTGTACTTGTGGAAATTGATGCACGTGGAGATCTGATAGCATTCCTGTCCAGAAATGCTAAGCAAAAAAAATCATGGTAAAACAAAAATGAATTAATCTTTCTTTTCTAGGGATATACATACTTGGGGAAAACTGGTTTAAGGATCTCAGATCCATTCCTTGCTTAACGTGTCTTCTTATCAAAGAAGAATCCTTCAGAGCTGGCATCTTTGAATCATAGCTAAGTCTGGTGCACACAAAGTCCAGAACTAGGAGATACGTGAAGATACATGGAAATGATCAGCTCACGGAGCTGGGAGAGAATATTAACTTTTCTTGTTTGACACTGTACATACTATAGGACATGATGTTTCACTTGGCTGTTCATGCGCAGGCCCCTAGACCCCAGGCTTGCCCAAAGGAGATCTTGCAATACTGAAAGCATCTCTTCCCAGAATACTTTCAGCTTTGATTAGAAGGTAACAAGGGATAGAGAAATAAACACTTTTCACACTTTTCCAAAGGTTAATTGTTCTGTTTGTTAAGCATTTCTGCCTCATTTGAATTTCTCTAATTTCAAATCCCTGTCACTGGTCCTTATCATGCCTTCTACAATGAGCTTAGAGTACTCTCAGACCTTGCTTTCCTCACTTCTAGAGGTACACACACAGTGATCAAATCTCTTTTCAGTCTTTTTGTAATGAGTAAAACACACTAAACAATTTAATTCGCTCACTCAGGTTACTTCTCCTTGCAATATAATTGAACACATAAATTGAGTTCACTCCGTTCAAATTTAGCAATATAATGTTTACCTCTTAAAACTTCATCACAGAACAAGTCTACCTTTTAATACACTTCCAATCAATGTTACTTTTACATTATCTTTGTAGTCCTCTAATCCTTTTTAATATTCCAAAATCTTTTTAAAAACACGAACACCTGGATAGCCCAGAGTCCCTCTAGAGCTCACCGTGTTCCTGCTCACATCCAGTAAAGCAAAACATTAAGCCTTCGTTACTTCAGAGCACAACCAATTTATGCCACGCTGCTTCTCAGTCATAAGCCCCTTGGATCCTTCTCAGAACCACTGTTTTCTGGGACAACATAGTCTGTACTTAACCTCCACTCTAACTTCCTGATACTAAAGCTTGCATGATGTGATATTAGATCTTAAAGTAAACATTCTGGTTTTAAGAATTTACCCGCTTCCAACAAATGCTGCTTTAAACCAAAGTTTGAAAGTTTCATTTTGAAAATATTGAAAAATATTCAAATTTTCCAAACTTCCCACACTGACTTCACAATTCCTCAAACAATGTATTTCAGTAAACATTGTTGTCCAATTAAACCATTTACACGAGCATTTTCTAGTTTTGACACGCAATAGGCAATGCAGTGCAGGGACAAGAAGTTATCTGCAGCTGGATTAGTAGCATGTGCCTAAAATACAGGCAGAGGTGAGTTTACAGAGTTACAGTGAGTTTACAGATTTTGAATAAGCCCATACAGCCTCATCATGTCATACCATCCAGTCTACATGGTGCTAAGAGCCTTACATATTCACAGACTCTACATTAGCCAATTTGCACATCAAAACTAAACCACAAAGAGAAGCAGGTTCAGGTGAAATAAAGTGCTAAGAACCGGTGCTGCTTATAGCCAAGGCAGCTATAAAGATCTGTAAACACAGCCTACTGTCTGCATGGAGATAGCAACCGCATAGCTGTGAGACTGAGGAAACCAGCAAAGGAGCAGCAGCAGATTGCCCAAGTTCAATTTTACAATTTGAGATTGCATCTGCCTTACAGGTTGAGTTGCAAAATAGATCTCAAAGCTGTGTATTTGCCACAAAGCGGTAGATGATGCATCACAGCAAAGGAAGAAGTAGGAACGCAGCATGGACAATAAGTCATTCCTCAACTCCAGATAGTACAACAGGTAGGAACAGAGAAAGGGCTCCTGAGCAGGAGCAATACTGTCAGACAACAGCAATTCTGCTCCTCAATGACTGACAGGAAAGGGTAGGAGAGATGGCAGATGAGCTTTGCTCATGACAATTATTGATAAATGATGTATGTCAAAGCATCGTATCCTCAGCTTTGTGTGAAAAAGTCCTCAGAGGGCAGCTGTCCTAGAGAGAAGGCGACAGATCTGTCACTCACAATGACAGAGCTGCTACCACCAAAGCACAAACCCCAAACCCAACTCCTAATGGAGACAGCGAGCGCTTTGGCATTCCGGCGGGTGACTGTGGGCTGCAGGACAGCAGGCAGCAGGCATAAACCGAAACGCGGAAGGACTGGGGAACACTATTTCACTGTGAGTGCGGCAGAGCACCGGCACAGACTGCCCACCGGGATCTCTTCACGACAGATCTTCAAATGCCTTGCGGACGTGGTGCTGGGAGGGCTGCTGCGGGTGACGGTGATGGAGCGGGAGTTGGACAAGACGCACCCAGAAGGCTGCACCAGCCTCCCCCAAGCCGGCGGCTACACGAGGCGCTACGCACCGCCCGGAAGCAACGTAACGTAATGTAACGCACCACTCCGCTGCCCCGCACCGTCCGCGGAACGGCCACAACCCCCACGGCCACCACGCATACCCCAGGAGACACCGCGCTCTCAACGCGAGGACGCACCCATTTCCCAGTGTGACGTTTCCTTGACTACAACTTCCAGCTGCTCGCCGCGGCGCATGCGCATCTGCGGCGCGCCTCCCTCCTCCGCTCCGCGGCCTAGCTCCGAGTAGGCGGCGGCAAAATGGCGCTCACCAGGTGCGTCCCCCCGACCGCATTTCCCTCGGCCTCCCGCACCCTCCTGGTCGCGGTCCGAGGCACTGCCGGCGTCCGGGGCAGCGCTCGGTGCGCGGCCCGGCGAGCGGCCTCTCCTGGATGTGGGCCCGCGGCCGCTGAGCAGGCCGGCGCGGGGCGGTGAGGGTCAGACCTGGGGGAGTTGCCTGCGCTGCCCGCTTTCTGCGGCCTGGGGGGGACGGGGTGTCCACAGCGCTGCGTGCTGTAGGGGGGACGTCCGCGCGTTTTGTGAGGGAAGGGCTTAGGGCTGGCGGGGTACCTGTTCTCTTTCCGGGTTTTCTTTACTGTGAGCGAGAGGCCTTTGTTACGAGCTGCTGCCTCGGGAGCGTGGCTCCGCGGCCTATCCTGCTGTACCGACCTGGGAGGTGAACGCTTCCTGGCAGTGCGGGGGAGGGCGGCGTGGTGTGCGTGAGCTGCAGCGTGCGCAGTCAGCAAGTGGGAGTTTGACTTTGCAACTTTGGCCAGGGGGTGTCTGACTGGGGGAAACTGCTAGCAGATTTCTCTATGGGAATTAACTTTCTGTGTGTCTTTTTTGGTGGTTGTCTATGGATGTGTGCAGTTTTTTGCCAGCTCCAACCCAGTTGTCTCAGGACCAGCTAGAGCTAGAAGAAAGAGCAAGGGCGCAGAGATCCAGGCAGACTGCTCTGGTCTCGTCGCGAAGGGAGCCTCCCCCGTATGGTTACCGGAAAGGATGGATACCACGGACATTAGAGGTAGGTGTTTAGATTCATACTGTACTAGTACATCTGTGTTAATGGGGATAAAAGTGTATTTTCCAGAGTAGAGGTAAACTCTTAAGTATCTTGAGATTATCACAGAGAATTGTGCAGATCTACGTGCAGAATTTCCATCCAGACTGATGTATTCTTGGCTTGGAGGAAGTCATTCCAATTCACAAAGTTTCTTTAAAAATTTGGTGGTAAACAGCACGTTGTAAAATTTCTTCTCTTCATTGGCTGTCATATGGTAATGTGGAAATAGGTCCATGGGCCTTTCTGTTTTGGGCCTGTGAATGTAGTGACCCTCCAAGAATGACACCCATATCATCCCTCTGTCAGTATTTGCTAAATACATGTCTGGGTTACAGGTGGGATAAGTGACCAGATGTATAGCAGAGAAGAGAATGCTCATGTGTACTCTGTTCTTAAGGTAGCAAAAGATAACCACTGTTGGCAGAGTAAGGGAGAGAAGCCTGTTAGATTTGGGAGTGCTAGATAAGGTGACTTCAAGCAGTAGTTCCAGTGATTCTCTAAAATAAAATATTTTTATGGAATTCCAGCATTCAATAAAGGATGTGGTGTTAAAATGTATAGTTCAGTTTCCTCCTTTCACTGCTCATTACTAAAGCTACTGTTTGAGTATTTATTATAAATGTTAGGAAAAAAAAAAAAGGAAGGAAAAAAAAATGACAAAAAAACCCACACTTAAGTTGGTTCAATTAGTTTCACAGAATCACAGAATTGTAGGGGTTGGAAGGGACCTCCAGAGATCATCTAGTCCAACCTCCCTGCCAAAGCAG
>JANHGO010000042.1:32453110-32478968 GCA_024606505.1 Aquila spilogaster
AGCACAAATCCAAAACATAGCCCCATACTAGCTACTATGAAGAAAATTAACTCTATCCCAGCCAAAACCAGCACAAGTGGAAATGTAGGGTGGATTTTTTCCTCATTTAAAAGATGCTGATTACCACATATCACCTGTGCAATACCCCAAGGGGCAGGGTAAGGGAAACCTGGTCCATCACTATGCAGTTACAACTTCTCTGTGGAGAAAATTGCAAATTGGGCAGTGCTTGCCACGATTTAAAAAAGAAAGCACCATCTAGGAATCCAGAGGTTTCAGTTTGCATCTCACAAAAGCAAAAGTCAAGGTTCCTTTATCAAAAGGTGGAGAATCTGGTATAAGAGGCTAACACTGGACAAGAAAAAACAAAGATGACACTGCAGTGGAGATAATAGGCAAAAGGCAATCTCCATCAACAGGGTAGTCAAAGATAGCTAATTTCTAACCTTGGCTAGAAGGTAAATAGTAAACTCAAGACAAAAGGCCTATCACAAAGGCAATCAGTGCAAAATCTGACAGAAAGATAATATTGACGAAGATCCTCCAAAGAATGAGACTTTGCTGGCAAAATACAATCACTGTGGATAGTTCCAAAGACAAAATTTGCATGCCAAAAAGGACCATAGAGAATTAGCACTACACAAGATGGACATGAAGCAAAGCAATGAAATCAGATGCTAGTAATCCAAAAGTAATGCTATGTATGACTTCTAGCCCCAAGTATTTAATATTAAAGCATTTACATACTCCACACAGAGATACAGAGATCCCATGAAGAAGGATGAAGTCAGTGAAACTGGGAGTTGATGATGTCAGCAGGCAGGAGAAGATGGAAAATGGGATAATCATGGTCTTGATTCGGTCTCTAGAAAAGAGAGGAGCTTCACTGTTCTCTCATTAAGGAGATCATGGCACAAAGTGGGTTGTGCATTGATTACCACTGAAGATTTGTTCCTTTCCTGGGCAGGGACAGAGTGCTGCATATATAAGCACTTGGCTGGAGGTGGTAAGAGGGGACTCCAGTCCCAACTAGAGAGATCCTTTGCTGAGTCACTACTGCCTGATGACTTGAGTGAGACATCAAAGGCAGCAAAGCTGAGAACATGAACAGGCATCTCCAGGAGCTTCTTTAAATCTACATTATGCCTATGCTGAAGCCTAAAATAGGCTCCTTTTTAATTCTGTGCTCATCAGCACCTAGGATTCACTAGCATCCCATAGGAGTCAGTCAACTATGAGATACATATCTAACTGCCTCTTTGAAAGCACAATTACCACATGAATTGCTGTCCTGACTATACATAAATTGGGTGAGCTTCTAAACACAGCCATGAGCAATCCAGGTATTTCAAACTCCTCCTCCCCTGGGCTTTGACAGAGCACTTCAGTCACAGGGAGGCAGGGTGCCTCAATCACCTCCACTACAGGAAGGCAGCTGTCTATGGGCCACATCACAACAGTCCCCAGAGAGCACTGCACAAGAATAATTTGGGGCAGGTAGTCTGCAGCTCCCAGGGGGACACAGACAAACAGATCATTGGCCACTTGGAACTCAACCAGCACATCAGATCTGACCTCCCTGACACAGGGAACCCTCAGAGGCAATAAAGCAGTCCAGATAATGACTTTATATGTCTTGTTCTAAAATTCATCAAATCCAGAAGTCCAGCATTCCTCACTTCCAAGCCTCCATGATGCTGCTCAACCATGACCCAGACAGAAGACATTGGTCCAATACCAACCATGAAGACCTCCCCTCCATATGGCAATGCCCAGACTCAAGCTCATTTTGGCACATGATATTGGGAAACCAAAAGCTCAATAAAAGCAAGCTTGGAAACCCACTCTATACTCTAGTCCTAGTTTTGCAAATCCTCCATCTCCAACAAAATATGTGTTGGCTTACAGAGAAGCACATGTTTCTAGCAGTTATATGGGAGCTGTTAGATTTTACTATTCAGTTGCCTGCAAGAAGAAAAAGAAATCTCCTCTGTTGGCCTATTAATCTGTCATAACGAGATTCTTCATAATTAATTTGTCCCTAACAGTTGCTTTATAATGGTAGCGAGAGAATATTTCAGGAATGGCAATTACCTCTGGTGTCAAAATGATGAGGAAAACAAATGTTCAACCATCAACAAAATGCAGTGCCTTTTCCACTCCCACCCGATGGTGGGTGACAGCACTGCACATCAGAATTACAGTGCGGTTAATTACTAGGCATGTTGCAATTGAGAATTCATTTCCCCTCTTGAGATGAAATTTGTTGAGCAATGCAGGTGGAAGGAGGGGCATCTGCCACTGGGATGGGGGTTGTGTGGGGAAGTGGTCTTATCTAATTGCTTCTTCTTTAATTTACTACACATATGTCCAACAATTATAAGCAGTGGACACTATTTAAAGGAACTTTACTTCATTAGCTACACATACATCCCACCATTTCAAAGATGTTGCAAAAGGACAGAGCTTGACTTCTTTCTTGTTGCTTTATTTATATTTAGTATTCTTCAAATAAAAATCACATGCCTGCATTAGTCTTTCAATACTAACATGAAATATAATGGGTTTCTAGGCTGTTTGTAAACGGGAGAGTTCCTTGGGCTGTGAGCTCATTGGATTTCAGCATGTTACGGAACCTGACATCTAACTGTTTCTGGAGTCAGATTTCCAGGAATGAAGCTAAGACATGCACAGTGTGGAGCTCGTCTCTCCAGGTGAGGACCAAGCTCTGCCAGAGCTGGGAATCCTACTCCAGAAAGGGACTGGGAAGGGAAAACCTGCTGCCTCAGCTGCCACTCACACAGGTGTGCAAAGCTGCAGTGTGGGAGAGCTGTCCTGCCTGGGGCTGGCAATGAATCCACCCAGTGCCTGGGTCTCAGTTTTCTCAGAAAATTAAGATTGTGGCAAATCTTTGCCACGTGAGTTACTAATGAATGCAAGGCCAGGTGGGGTACGTCTGTATCTAATCTGCCAGCAGCTTGGTGGCTGCCACAGAGGTGGCAGCCAGGGCTGAGGCATCAGTGGGGAGAGGTAAGGGCAGAGCTGCAGGAGAAGCAGGAGAGCAGGAAGCTGATTCAGGCCTGGAACAGGATGGCGGAGCAAGTGAACAGAGAGGTCAGCTGTGCAGGGCTAGTGTGGGAAGCTGCATGTGTTCAGATGGGGATATACCAGGAGAGGTGCATGTGTGAAGCTGCTTCTGCCTGCATTTTGCTCAGTCCTCAACCACATTACCAAGCACTTGCTACCCTAAAATCAAAACATAGGTTTAAAAGAATCAAACATCACCCTCACTACTGGTACAGGCTCAGTCCCTAGCCTGTGGCCTTTGGAGCCAGTGGAGGTCGAGGAAAGTTGCAGTGGATCTAACCCTGCTGGTCAGGGATGCAGGAGCTGGTATAGCTCTTGAGAGCCCGTCACATGCATCAGGTTGCAGACACCTCTTGACTTCAAGCACATAGCCCAGTACAAGCACCAGCTCAGAGCGAGGAAAGCACAGCTCCAGCTAACAGCCTCGCTGTTTCTCACTCCCCATTGCTCAGGAGCCATCAGTTCATTATAAAAATGTTCCCTAGTCAAGGATCACCACTCCATATATTGGCAGTGAATAACTCCCAATTCAGACTGCCACAGCAAAACCTCAGCTTACTGCAAGAAATAGAAGCAGGGAAGCTGTCCTGGAGAGGAAGAAGAGAGACAGAACAGGCAATACCAGGGCACTGCAGAGATGAAACAGCTCCTGCTGGGCTCTGGAAATGCCCAGCTGTGCTGCCTGACTGTGAACGCAAAGGAAAGGGCCCAAGGGAGGAAAGTGTATCTTCCCTACTTCTCTTCACACAACAGTCCTATGATAAACAAATGGGAGTGCAAAGCCTGCTGCCCTTCAGCAATCCTATAAAAAACAGCTTGTGTTCAGAGCAACCCTACAATAACAAACAGGCTGCACAGTTACAGAGTTCACAGGCAACTCAAAATTAATACATTTTCAAACAGAGACTGCAGGGGCAGTAAAGATATTTTAGGAGCTGGTGTTTTTGAAAAACAATTCTGGTAGTGACCTTTTCAGTGAATTTACCTCTAAATTCAGCAAAACTGGCCAAACAGTAAACGGATCCAGACTTGGCAGGAGGCATTTCATGAAGCACTGTGCATGTGTGTATACGTGCAGGCTCACATGCAGATTCATTGTTAAAGCGGAGCTAGGAACAGAGTGGAAGCTGTATAAAGATGACCCTTGTCACTATGTTTATCTGCTCCCTGTGGGCCCCTTCCAAGTCACATCAGCTCAGTACACTGACAAAAACAAGTTGTTACTGGTGTCAGACCTGCCAAGATGATGCTGCTGCAGAGGAAGGAGCAGCAAGCTGCTCTGAATGGTGCACCATCAGCAGAATTTGCAGCCACTGAGACAGGACTCTAAAGTCAAAAAAGAGACAAGAAAACAAAAAAGAAACCCCAAACCAGTTCTATGGGACCAAAAGTAGGCTCAACTAGGCTAGCAGTGAATGTGATTACCATCTTGGATTCACTGCTTCAAAGCCATCTTTGAACCTTTGACTCTGTCTCAGAAGTGGCTACTTCAACAGGAGCACTCATGCCTGAACACACAGGCACATGTCTACAGGCAGACAGATGTGCTTGTCCAGATGTACAAAAATGCAAACACATGCTCACATCAGCAGATTTCTAGGCAGGGCAGCTGAACTAGTAAATAACGTAAATAAAGTAAGGGGTAGCTTCCAAACCTGGCACTGAACTTTATATTTTGTTTTGTTCCTAGACTAAATCAGCAACTGCTCCAACTCAAGCAAAACATAACTTCCTTTTTTCTTAGTCCCCAGGGCTTCCTCAGCCTGGTAGAGTCCTGCCTGGTCCCGCCTGGGGCATCAGATGGAGGAAGACAGCAGAGTTCCTGTCAGAGACACCTTTCCCTCAAGTACGCAAACAGGGTGGCCCCCACATAGGTAAAACGGTTTACCTGGAACCCACTAAGATGCCTTCAACGTTGCCAAGAAGTCCAGAGAAGTGTTTGCAAGACACCACCCACCACAGCAATTCCCTCAACACTGACTTAACAGACTAAATGAAGACACTAGCTTGACAGGTAAGATAATTGTGTGCTACCCTCCAGCACAGTCTTTTATCAGATACACTTGGGGAGAATGTGATAAGGTCACTGGTTTAGCAGAGCAAATCTACAGTATTCAGTCCTTCTCTGAAATTCCAGCCTGGCCTGATATGTGAAATATCCTCTGCACACCACACTAGTCTTTTCACTCCTGTTTTTGCATCTCTGTACTCCTAATTTGGGGTCCTTCAAGCTGGCATTTCATTGCAAGCTGACTACAGTAACCTCAGAACAGAATCCAGAATATGGGTCTTGTTAAGGACTCAAAGGACAAACAAAACGACATTTGAGAAGCCCAGTTTGCCATTGCAAGTACTGATGTGTCTCCATCCCCAAATGCATCTTTTAGGTATCTTTTTTTCCTAGTTTCAGATGCAATTATTTCAATTCTCAAGCCAGCTGTCTTCCTATTCTTAAAATAGGTAAAGCACTGGCTATCTGTCAGCTCTACTGATTTTACAGGTGGCCTCCAACAACCAAGTCATATAAACTGGCCAGTAGTTCAAGGCTACACACTCCTTCATTAAGAAAACATCCTTAATTAGGGCCTGATCCAAAGTCAATGGTATCAGCCTTGAGTTACTTACAGTGGCATCCTAAGCAATTCCTGCTCTTTGTTTCCTTCTCTCTTTACACAGACCTTCAACCCCCTGAGAAATCCTATGTTCATATTTATTTGCACCATTCACATCTAGGGTGAAAATCTAGGCAAATAAATAAATCTCAACCATGAGCTCTTCAGAGAAGACACCATCTCTTGCCATATCTCTTGACTTTGCACTGCTGAGTGGTCATTTCACAT
Organism: Aquila spilogaster; assembly: GCA_024606505.1. Taxonomy (NCBI): domain Eukaryota; kingdom Metazoa; phylum Chordata; class Aves; order Accipitriformes; family Accipitridae; genus Aquila; species Aquila spilogaster. The sequence goes on from JANHGO010000042.1 coordinate 32,459,038, forward strand.
TGGGACTCAAGGCATAGTCCAAACACTAAATAAAACAAGATTATTTCTTCACTTTCCATTTGGTCTTTTTATAGTGCTTCTCATAGTGCAGGCTCCTTACACCCTACATCTTTCAAGGGCTTCCTAATGGTTTCCTCACTGTACTGGTTGAGATGTTCTTCAGATATTCCTCTGGCTATTATGTACCTCTTCAGCAGCTGTAAGTAAGCAAAGTAATGAGGTCTTCAGGGATTCAAATGAAAAGGGATAGCCCCACCTGGAGGAGAGATGGCTAAATGCTCCCAAGACACAGTTTCACTCCTGCTGGGGAGGTGTAAGAAAGATGCAGGCCCACTTAGGCAAGTGGTGTGCCTGACACCTCACACTCATGCTCCTGGAGTGAAGCACTTCAGGGGCTAGGGTGCACAGCCAGGAAAAAAAGTGCAATAAATGAGGCACTGCCTCTTTCCTCTCACTTCTCTCCTTCTTCCTCCTCCAAAAATGTCACAGTGAGATGGCCCATTTCTCTGAATAAATCACTGCAGAGGACTGAAGAACATCTTGTTTCATAGGCACACATCCCAGAAAAAAAGGACCTTCTTAATGCTACAAATTAAAACCTAGAGATGCTGTGGCCATAATGTTCAGCTGACACCACTCTAGAAAGCAGAAGGAGGAAAAGGAAGTGTCTTGTAAGATTTATTTTACAGCTTGTTATGAGTTTTCAGTGCAAAGCTTTCATGCTTTATGTGTTGGCAGGAAGTTTGCTAGACAGCAGTGCTCAAATGTAGAGTCATCAAGCCACCAGCTGGCCCTGCTAGTAGCTTTTTTTAGACTGCATTAGCGTTGACCATGCCATTTAGATTGAGATATCCTGGGGAGCACATAATAGGGCAACCAAACACGATCAGCTCAGGGACTGTGGATGGGCCATGAAGCTCTTCACCTTTCTGTTACTGGTTCCCATTTAGTTTGGTGACAGAAAGTCACTGCCACCTAATGGCTATTCCGTGTGTCATAGGGAAGTTCATTTGCTTCTTCTCACCCCAGTTCACCACAGGTTGAAGCACAAGCAAAGAAAGCCACCACTGCATGCACTGGCTGTGGTGTAGAACAGCCCACAGACCCCACTCACAATTGCCTTTTTGAAGGAATGCCATGGAGAGTTCCTGGGGATTTCGCTCTGCAGATGCAGTCCACCTCCATCATGAAGAAACTATTTTAGGACATCACTTCCTATTATTTAAGGCGCACAGTGTTACTGAATCATGAAGGAAGTCCAAAGACACAGGCTATTTCGTTGGCCTGAACTATCCAGAAACTGTAGGGTTTTTTTGAAAACACACACACACACACATACACCCATTCATTTTCCTTCCAGGATCCTTTCATTGGACAACTTCACTAGGAGACACAGCTCATTTTGAAAACACCCACCCCACTGTGAGAAGCAAACACAACAAAGGCCAGGAATAGCCTCCAAGGAGCAAGGAATCCTATTCTGTATAACGATGGCACAAGGTTACACCTTCCAAATATTTGCGTAGATACTGACAGCCCAATAACCAGGAGTCTGAATGAGGAGAACATCCTCATTCTGCTCTCAAAAGGAGGAAAGTTAACCTCCCCAAATGGCTTTTCCCTGACAAAGCAATTCTATACCAAACAAAGTTAGTTCAGGAATGGATTCCCACTGTCTCCCAAGACACCTTGACTACAGATCCTTTCTCTCCTTGCTACCTCCTCTCCAATAAAAAAAAAAACTGTATCCACATTCACAGCAGTAACCTTTTGTCTTACAGAGGAACACAACACAAAAATGCCCTGCTGAAGATTTTCAACTGTGGCCACTTCTGCTGAAATCTGCAAGATGACCAACCCATTGCAATCCTCTTACTTCACTGACAACAACTCAGAATCCCATTGATGCCAGCCCTTAAACAAACTGCATGTTGTGAGATACCTCCTGACTGACAGTAGGATCAACAGAAATTGATGCCAGCAATATACAAAGTGTCAACGAAGACATCCAGGTGCTACAATGAGAGGCACACTGGAAATGTCACAGGGTAGGCTGACTTGAGACTGCGAAGACAAACACTCAAGGAGGCAGAAGAATGTCAGAGAAACGCAGCCCTCTACACAATAAAATGGTTTGCTGAGAAAGCAATAGGTAAGGAAATGGCACTGAGCAGGCTGCCCTCCTTCCTCCTCTGACCTAGTACAAGGAGGGGTAGAAATGGGAAGAAATGCCCAAGCTTACATGTGCAAAGATGGCCAGAATCATATAATGAAACACACATGAAGTGAAGAAAGCTCATATCTCCCCTAATGCTCCTGAGACTAGACCTGCAGACATCCGATATCTTGGGGCTTACCATGGCTACCACTGGCCTTGAGATCAGTATACTGGCATTATCATCATATGCAGGAAAAGGGCAGACACCCCAGGAAAGGATCCTTAACTCAGGAGAAAGATCAAGTTACCTATGTGGTCCAGCCACCAATGGTGAGATGAAGCAACCACTGGGACGGACATAAAGCCTGACTACTTAAGCAGGTTTATCCCTGCTACAGGCAGGGGCAGGAATGGAAAAGATAAGACATTTTTTGCTCTTGGCTGTTGCTGAGGAAGGGCTGTGACTGCCATCAGGAAGGTGGATGCTCATATCTCCTGGCTGATGGGAGAACCAGAGAGAGGCAAACCAACCCCAGGGGGACACAGTGAATTCCCAGATACTGCTTCCTGCCTCATAGAAAGTAGTAAAACACCCCCAATCTGCTGGCCATAAAAAGGTGCTGAGAACTGAGGGGCTGAGAGCATTAGCATCAAAAGTGGTCCACAAGGGACAGAAAAATAGAGTAAGATTGAAGAGAATTCCTTGGAATTAGCCAGGAACCTGGCTAAAAGCCCCTGAGGAACCCATTTCCTTCTTAATCTGCTTTGCATTTAATTGTTTCCTAATGACTATGTCCCTGTTTGGCCCCAATGGACTCAGGGACTGGTGTTGCCACTAAGGCTTCCCATCTCTCATCTGAGGCCATGGGTAATTTAGAGGCTCCAGTTTAATGGCTAACTGGGAGTACATGAAGAGCAAGTTAGGCATTATTAGCACCTACCAGTATGCTGAGTACCAGGAGGAGATACACAGAAAAAGTGTTTTTCCACTCCCAATTGCAAGCCCATCCTAGACACACATGCAGCTATACCCCCCCTCACCGGAGACAGAGGCACAGAAGCTGCACCCCGACCTGCTGGCACTATCCACAGTGCCAGGGTCACCAAATCCCTGCCTCACAGAATCTCTCTTCTAGGCACAGCACGAAAAGTGAAGAAATCAGTAACCAATTCATACACATGCTTAAAAGAAAATCCCAAACTCTCAGCATATGAAGAGGAGGTTAAGCTGGCCGCACTGGAAAGACAGAAAGCAAATAAGAGTACAACAAATGGCTGAAAGCACCAGAGAGCTATCCAGGACAGAGGCTAGTAGAAGCAACATCTGGGTAAGTATCCTTCACACACAATGCTTACTTGGGAGGGGCATTTGCGTCCTCTTGGCCCCATTAGTGACTAATCTTTAGTACCAACTCCAATGGGGCAACCTCTCACAAGTCATTCTGAGCTAGTCCGAGACCAACAAAATCAGCTCCCACAGTGTTAAAAGACCTGCAAGATGGTAAAGACTTAGTTGCCATCCACTTAGAACTGCTCTGACATAAAGGGTTTGGCATGCAATTGCCCAGGCCCAAAAAATTCTCCCATGCCAAACTGATGCTTTGCTAGCACAAGCTCTACAGGGATGTCGCTGAGGAACCCACAAGTGCTGTCACTGTCAGGCTCAGTGGTGGCCCTCCGTAACACTTGCCAGCAGCAGGACAGGCCTCCACAGGCCAACGAGTTTTACTAACTCATGCTATGCCTGTGCCTACCTCCTCCTATCTCCCAGCTCATTCCCCTTCCTGCAGCCACAGGCTAGTGCTGACCATGCCACAGAGTGCTCTTGTGTCACCCTGACATGCTGTGCTTGCCACTGGCTCTGCCACGCACAGAGGCTGACTTGGCTAGTTTTGGCTGCCAAGCAGGGAGAGCCCAGCTCTGTGCAGCGCCAGCAAACAGGGCCCTTTCTGGCTGCCTGGGGCATCAATTGACAAACCATCAAAACCTGCATGACAGAGGTTAATGAAGCCATGGAGATACGTGGCAAAAGGTCAGGAATTTGCAAGGACTGCTGCGAACTGCTGTCATATGACAAGCTGTCCACAACACTGATAACTCCATAACTTTGGTGTCGCTCAAGAAAGCTACAAGCAGCTCTTCTGCAAAACAGGTTTCAAAGGCATGTGACAGAGACATGGGCAGATGGAAAGTGAAGCTCCAGACTCCAACACCTCTATCTCCAGTTTATGCCAGGGCATCAATACCACTCACCTGTGATGGGGAGCTACAGCAGAACAGCTTAGCACCTTTAGACAGGAGAGGATGACAACAAGTCCAAGGAAGCCACTCCGCAGACTATCCCAAATACTCTAAGACCATACCAATTATGTGGATTTTCTGCCAGAGGAATACTAAAGCATGCTGGAGTCCAATGCCACTGATTTCTACCTGGCCCACCGCTGTTTCCAGCTTTAGAGTCCCTCCAGTCTGAAACACCCTGGAGAGCACCACCCCATGCATTACAACCACACCAGTGGCCTGAATCCTACATGCACTAAGAAGAAAAATGAGGTTAAAGACCTTACTTCAAACACACTATGCAGACTGGCCTAATTTGGCATAAGCCATATTTCTCACTTCAAAGAGGCCTTGAGCTGCAATAGCAGAGAGACCCTAGCTACACACATCATGTGCACTCAACTAAAACCCAGTGTCACTCACAGCTCAAGGTTTTGTAGGGCTGTAGGCTGGAATGAAAGGTGCAGCACAAGACTGAGAGGAGCAATAGGGGTACTTATCTTCCTTCTCACTAGAAATCCTTTTTCTATTCACATTAATTACTGATATCAAAACATAACAATGCGTTTTGCAATAAGATGTACATTTCTTTGCCCAATTCTTATTTCTTCAGAGATCTGCAAGCCTGATTCATCCCTATTATTTCCCCTCCAAATTACTCCTTTTACGTAAATCCCTGAGCCTTCATGTTATGTCCATTACCAATAAGCAGGATAAGAAACTACTGCCAGGCCCCTCTCAGCAGCTGACCTCCACACAACCAGTCTGGGCAGCAGAGAACCAGTGACAGAGCCCTAATGCATCTTACCCCATACACTGAGTACTTGAATCTCTAATGGACATAAGTGAGCACTGGTTGCATGTGGCTACTCTTTGACAAGGGATGCTCTCCACTGGGCGATGCAGGTCCTGCAAGAATCTTATCTAATATGCAGCACAGTTTGCTGTTAACAATTTGGTAGAAGGCATATTGAATTATTAACCTGACAGCTTGATGGTTTGCTTTACAGCAATGGCTTTGGCAACACACCTGTGCCTTGCAGTTTCCAAGGAACACAATCTAGTGCTATCACCCACCTGTGATTTGAGGAAATCATACTCCTCTGATCCGTATGGGACACTCCGAAGAGAGGTCAGGTAGTCATAGGTGATAACTGCCGTCTGCAAATGAAACCAGAGATGTTGAGCAAGCTCTACAGTTATCAAACCAACAAAACTTTGTTAAGGAGAATGTATGCAGTTTAGGCTCCACAGTGAAGTTTATGGTAACAGACTCATAAGAAATTAAATGAAAAGATTTCAATTTCAATGAACATTTATAGAAAGCAGGGCAGGGACCTCATTGACATGTAACTATTAAAAATAAGCAACACTTGGCACTCCTATACTGTCTTCTATTTGAGAAACTCAAAGCATTTTCATAATCTCTGTACAGCATCTCGCACAGCAGACTCCCATTCTCAACCATCTGGGGCTTCCACAATAAGGTCTGCTGCTAGTAATAGAGGCCATGCCATGCAGGCCCTGTTTGTGCCCCATAATTTATTCCACACTTCATCTTCACACCTCCAACCTGCCTAACCACACTGGTGCATGCTGAGCTCAGTCTGGGGAGGTGGCTCAGCAGGGAGCAGAGTGACTGAAGACAAGCTCACCGATTGGCACAAGGAGCAGTACTTTTGAGGATATTCAACTGCACAAAGGACTAGAGGGACAAAGGGTCAGACACCCAATTACAAAATAACAATATGGGGATCCAGCTAAAGCTTGTTAGATAGACATAGCCACAGACAATGGAATTAGATTCCTAAGTGCCTTAATGGATCTAGGGTATTTCACAATTTTATCCTATGATTAAAGTTCCTCTCTTTCCACAGTCAGAACACCAGCAAATGGAACAGAAACATACAGGTCATGTTTATTAAGTTTACTGGGAGGGAGAGAAGGGAAGGTACATCTAGATGAGCCTGTCCACTAACCTGCCATTTGAACTTCAAGATCATTGCCATAAAGAACTATTTGCGTAACTCATATCTAAAGTCAGATTTCCTAAAATCTCCCTACTGAAGGGGTAGCATCCCATTCTGGGACAGGATACTAGCCCCACTTTTCACTGCAAACATGCCTAGGAAGGGCATAAAGCACAGTTGTGAAAGCCAGGGAGGCAAGGGGATCAAATCTGGTTTGAGACAAAGTCACTGGAACTGACAATACAGAAACAGTCAAAAGCTCAGAGATGCATCCAAGAGGGGACCAAGCTGGGAATCGGTTACAGACACACTCCTTCCTTGTGGAGGTTAGGTTTCTCACGTTTCCTGTTTTCCGAATTGGAAACAGCACAGCAAATTTTTTTTCTGGCTTTTCAGGCTTTCTTGCCCCTGGTGAACTCAGGAGCTACACAGCTACACAGAGACCCATTCAGAAGAAAAAATTTTTCAAAGCATCTTCACAACCTCAAAGAACAACTTTGAAGTGGAGGGAGGTTCAAATCAGCCTTGCATGAAGGCTTGAGTTGGTTCTTATTTTATCTCTGGTCCGCGAGGGTAATTATCACCTCCAACTTGAAAAGAAGCGGCTAACAGATTGGCCTGTATTACAGAGGAAGAGGGAATTAATTAAGTGGTTGCTAATTACATCGTAATCTTAAACACTAAATTAGTATTATGATGATCCTGATAGGCAACTCTGACATTGCCAAATCCCTGCTAGTGTCTGAGATGTATTCCAGCTACTGCACAGAACGTTCCTTCCACATACCCAAAACAACTGGGATACCCTCAAAGAAATATAGCAAATATAAAACCGCTCTGCCAGGTTTCTAATTTTACCAGAACATAGAAACTGTCCGAAATGTGTTGCTGGCCACGCCACTGGCTTCGTTCTCATCCAAGACTAGTCCTGTCATCCATGTTACAGTGTGAGACTGAATCTGAGAGACATAAAAAGACCTACAAGATCAACCAGTACCTCCCCTTACAAAAGCCAGATTACTTCTTTAACTGGTCTTGTGTCCAGTCCAGTGTTAAATGTCCCAAAGACTTGGGCTTCCACTTTGTATCAATGACTTCTCAACACCTCACACTCTTCCACCACTCCTAAAACTATCCTCAGATATTACCAAGTCATGGCACAATGTTCCCTCTGAATAGTTGTCTACCCACACGTAAGCAAGAGTGAGTTCCCTCAACTGAGGGGCAAGAAGAAATTTTCTGCTCATGCACTTCATCAAGTTTCTTAGGAGAGTGTGCAAAGGACTACTGAACCAGTATGCTTAAAATACAAGCAGACTCAAATCCTTCCAGAGTCCTGTAATTCTAGGTCAGGTTTCTTGGCCTCTGTGTGTTCTTTTCTCCAGGCTTTTGTTTTGTTTGCCACACCACAACTTGTCTTAAAGCTTTGTGTCTGCTGCTGCTGAACTTAGCTCTTAAGAATTACAGCCTCTTAATTACAACCTGCTTTTGCCTGGCTATTGTCCAATGATTGAATCAAGCATCCAGGTAAGAAGCCTGGGCAGGGCTAGATTGAAGGACAGACGCTTTGGGTCCATGCAGATGCAACCAATATCCAAAGTCACTTGTTTGCTACAGAGTTTCAGCTTTCATTTACAAAAAGAGCAAGCCTGAGAAGCTGAGCTTCTTAGAAAGGAACATGTCTAATTGCTCTATTGGCTTCACCCGGTCCATGGCTAAGGAATGAGAGCAGTTTGGGCTGCCAGCGCTCAGATGAGAGCTGACCTCTGACTTTCCAACAAGGAGCAGACCCCAAGCTGGGAAGGCAGAGGTCACTGGTGCAGCAGGACTAAAGAATCTCTCAGAAGCAACCTAACCATACGCAGTCCTATATATTAGAGGGAACACAGAATTCAAAAGAGACAGAAAATTCTTGTTTGAAAAGTATACAGACACACAGATACAAACACATGCTGCCATAACCTAAAGAAGACTGAACATTGGTAGCTTGTTTTTGAAGGTGTCGTGGTTTAACCCCAGCCGGCAACAAAGCACCATGCAGCCACTCACTCACTCCCCACCCCACACAGTAGGATGGGGGAGACAATCAAAAAAAAAAAACCCTCATGGGTTCAGATAAAGACAGTTTAATAGGACAGAAAAGGAAGGGAAAATAATAACAATAATAATAATAGAATATACAAAACAAGTGATGCACAATACAATTGTTCACCACCCGCTGACCAATGCCCAGCCAATCCTCAAGCCGGGTGTTCCCCAGCCAACTTCCCCAGTTTACATACTAGGCATGATGTCATATGGTATGGAATACCCTTTTGGAACATTTGGGTCAGCTGTCCTTGCTGTGTCCCCTCCCAGCTACTTGTGCACTCCTAGCCTCTGCTGGCAGGGCAGTATGAAAAGCTGAAAAGTCCTTGACTTAGTATAAATACTGCTTAGCAACAACTAAAACATCAGTCATGTTATCAACATTACTCTCATCCTAAATCCAAAACACAGCACAATACCAGCTACTAGGAAGAAAATTAACTTTATTCCAGCCAAAACCAGAACAGGGGGTCACTGCTTGCAGCTATGGGTGCAGAACCCTCTAATGCATTTAAGAGCAGGGCTAGTGAAGTGCTCTACAGCCCATGACTCGTGACTTCCCTGAAGGCAGAGGACGTGAAAGTCAAGCACGTCTTTAGATTCACCAGCATCTAAAGCAAAAACCCCCTCCTTTTCCCTACTTCCTATTCATCAGGAAAGTAATCTCTCACCATCACTCAAAACACAGACCAACTGCACAGCTTCATCACTGCACACTTCTCACTTATTTTTGTCTTAAACAGAAGATAGCCACAAAAACTCTGGCTTCAAGAAAGACTGAGAAACACTGGTCAAGCAGGCAGAACTCAAGGGCAGACTGGAGAGCCCAAAGAGTCTGAATAGCAGAAACCCCTCCAGCCACAATAAGCTGTGTTCCCTCTCTGTGCCTCAGTTTCCTGTGCAGTAAAAGGGAGAGAGCTACTCCCTGCCACCAGGCAGCACTGCCTTATGGTCAGGGACAGAGCATGAAGCTTAGCACTTACTAGGTAAGAAGAAAAGATTACAGTTTGTACTTCTGCCCTCACTCTTTCAAAATAAACACTCACTTTTCACAATAGTTCATGATGCAGCTTGCACATATAAACGGCATGGCACCTGAGCCAACCCACAGAGCTTGTTTCTTATTGCACCTGCCCTCAGGAGCTGACTCCCTGTAAAACTCATTAATGAAGTGCTTAAAAGTCATAGAATATGCAGACAGACAGCTGCTTACCACTGGGGGTCTGTAAATGATGGAGATCGTGGCCTGAAGTGACAGATGTATAATGCAAGTGAGGTACAGGGAGACTGATACCCCCTCCAGAGTCTCTGCTCTGGATCATCAGATCTGTTCCTGGCTGCTCATGGATTCATCAGTGAATATCCTCAAGGAGAAGGCAGCAAACTGTTTGGCTGGCAGTCTGCATTCTCACGTTTTCTGGAGTGGTGATCAACACAAGGGTGAAAGAGCGGTGATGCTAGGCAGATGTAGTGTTTATTTTACAAATCTGGAATCCAATCTCAGAAGTACATCATCTCCCATCCTCACTTCACCCTTGCTTTGAGAATGATCCTCAAAACACCTGCCCTCCTCTCCCCAAATCTCTCGTACTAAGGGTCACAGGGCAATGGCTACTGTAGCATATCAATACAACAACCATGATCCTTAAAATAAAAGGTTCCAATGTAAAAAATGGCATATGCAGACAAGATGGTTTGAACCGTTGAACTGCTACCTACTAACTAGGTCACTGTTAAAGGCAGCAGGACACTGTACCTACGTGACTGACCTGGAAGGGTGGCTGATGAAGACATGGGCCCAAAGTCAGCCCTTGCTCTGAAGGTCCCACCCTATCCGAGGAAACAGAGACAGTTCTCTGCAGCCCCGTATCTGTTTGTTTCTTTCCAAAATGTGCAATGACAGCTCTATTCCTTATATGCCTTCACCCCTTTTCTCCCCACTGTGTCAACAACTTGAAGAGCTCCCTATTGACCTTCTGACTCTCGGAGCCAGGTGCCAACTGGAAATGCAGAGAGGGAATGCAGGAAATCCCAAGTTCTTGTGAACTCCAATTCCCTTACCCACCTAGGAATCCTCCTGCACATTACTAGGGTGAAACTTACTGTGGCAATGGCTCGGCCCACACGAACAACTCCAAAATCATTGGGATCCAGAAACTTGTTTCCATACAGATAGATGCCAGAAGCAGCTGCTGCCAACGAGGCAAGTTTCAAGGCCCTTCGTGCCATGATTGATGAACCCTGCCGAGACACAAAACAGCAACTGTAACATCTGAGAAGGATGCAGTGATCGGATGCCTATAGCCCCAAAGGACCTGACAAAACAGGTTTTAATTGCTCCTTTGCTAATAATGCATTGCTAGCACTGCCCCCAGCCAAGAGCTCAAGCAATCATGCAGCGACCAAACGTAAGCTGTTCTGCTCTGACTCCATTGCTATTCCTAACTCAACAGTGTCTATGGGCCACAAACCCAGAAGCACCTCACTGCTAGACCTTGTGCACCCACAACAAAACATTTGCTCATGGTCCCAAAGGCTTTACAAGGAGAAACAACAGGTGGACAGATAGAAGGGAGTACGAGCTCACCAAAACTCAATTCTGATCACAGCAATAGGCTGCCTCTTCAATGCAAATGTTTTGAAGATACCACAGCCCAGGCAGATTGCAAGGGGATAATAGAAGATATAAAAAAGCAAGGTTTAAAAAGACCTCTTGCAACATCAAGAACACCCAAAACTTGTTGGAAACTCTGCCAGACTAGTTGTGAAAGTGCCTCACTGCTGATGAGTGGTGGGGCAAGAGGCAATGCATCCCTGGAGGTTGCATGCAACTCCATCAGCCAGTGGCAGACAGCTGCATACAACGCAGGGGATGGGAGACCTGATCAGAGTGACCAAGCGAGATGTTTTCTCAGCATCACTACCCCACTCAAGTGCCAGGCAGGGACTGCACTGGCAGAACGGACGTCTGCAGGAATCAACAGCCTAATCCTGGCTCTGTCACAGGCCCAGCACAGGCCTAGGTTGAGACACTTCTCTCCTCACTCACTTTTTGTCTGGGAGACAATGGTGGGGAACAAACGCATCTCCCACACTAAGCACTTTGGAGCACTGCATTCATTGCTTACAGTATATAAAATAGTGTAAATATGTAATTCATTACGTGATATACATATTATGATTCTTTATGTCACTTTAGAGGATTCAGACCTGAAAAAAAACACAAATTAGGTGTATTTTTCTCTCCTTTCCCTTTGGCTGGTATTCGATAGAAAATATGGTTGACCATTCTTTCTGCTTACACTACGAATCAAGAGGCATGGTTTACCTACTCTGCAAGCTCTCAAGAGCACTCCTGACAGAGTGTGGGCTTTTACCCCATCAAGATGGAGTCCACTAATCCTGCCACTCTTAGACTTGATCAAGAAACTTTCCTACTTCTCGCTGTGAGCCTTTATCAGGGTCAGTCTGGTGTGTGCCTTTTCTCTCGGAAGCCTTATAACCAAAAAACATGTGCAGTGACACAGGTCAAGCCTTTCAAAAACAGTTCACAAGAACACAATCAGTGAAATAGGCTAACATAACACAAGAGACCTCTGTACATGAACCTTAGCTAAACTTTATTATTTCCTTTCATTTCCTTACAAGTCTTAGGTAACTTTGAGGCAGAAAAGCCAAGACGCATTCTGTCAGCGCCTATCAGAGCTGCCTGCAACACCCCAGCTCTTTCTCCTGTCGGAAGGGGTAGCTGGCTGATCAGGACTCCTCCGAACCTATGATCAAACTCAAGAGAAAATAAACCTGGCCCCTTGACTGCAGCCAAATGAACACACGCTTCCCCCCAAGAAAGCTGCCCTCCTCCCCTTGCCTCACTGAAAATCTAGAAATTTAGGGGCTCCTTCCTGGAGGGCTGATCGCTTTTGCACAGAAATCTCTTGTATCCTCTGTCACCTTCAAAAGACATTTTCTGCAATATGTTTTAATTAAATCATTTCTGCTCCTTGTACGTTTTTGTAAAATTTCATTTATTGGAAAGTGAAAGGTGCAAACAGTGACATTTTTTCAACACAGAAAATATGCCTCTCTCTTTCATTATTTTTTCCTTCACTTTCTTTATTACTAAAAGAACATTTGCTTGAAAGCAGGATGCAAGTCCATCTGTTCTTGCATCTTATTCCTACCTGAAGGTATAATCTGCAGTTTGTGACATCACATCTATTGCCATACCTGCCAGCTGTACGTCACGAGCAGAAGATGGGAACTTTAGGTAGCAAATAAACAGGCAGAGCAGCTGAGCTCTTCAGCAACAAAGTTCCTGCTTTCATGCTTAATGTGTTGTACCAATAAAAAGGGAAGAAATAAACCCCCTCCAATATAAGGTACAGAAATGGAATTGTCAGAAATCAATTGTATTTCAGTTTTGCATAAGGTGTCGAGGAGCCTTTTCCATGTAAATGAGCCATTACGACACCCCTAGGGGGATCTTAAAGACCCTGTCAGCTATGAAATAGCCTCAGGATGTCACCGCCTCTCCTTATAAAGGCCCGCGTTGACGGATCGCCTCCAGCTCTTCTTCCGCCTAGCGGAGCCGGCTGCTTTGACTTTCACACGACTTCACAGGCGGAAGGTTCCCGTTCCTTACAGCCGGCCGCCATGCCTCTCCCATTCCCAATCGGGGGAGCCGGGACGGACGGCGGCTACCGGTTTTCGCTCCCGGAGCCCAGGAGGCGACTCCCTCGAGGCCCACCACCGCCACCTGCTCGGGCCTGTGCCCCGGCGCGGCAGCGCGGCCCGGGAGACCGCGCCCTCCCCAGGCCCAGGGAGCCCTGACCGCCCCCGCGGGCAGCGGGGACAGCGCGCCCAGGGCGCCCGCAAAGCCCCAACGAGGCCGATCCGCCCCCCCGAGCCCGCGCCCGCCGCCGCAGCAGCGCGGCCCGAGGTCTACCCGTGAAGGACGCGAGGGGCCGGCTCCGGCTGCTTTCGCTTCTCCTTCAGGCCTGCCCTGCCCTGCCCTTCCGTGCCTCCCGGAGCAGCGCCCGCGCCCCCCTCCCGCCGCTCCCGCCTTCAGAAACGACCCCGGCCCCGCCGAGCCCTGCGGTGGCCGGCCCTCCGCCCCCGGGGGCCTGCGCTTGCGGCGGGCAACGGCCGCCTGGGCCCGGACCCCTCTGCCCGCCGGCACCAGCCGGGGCGCGGAGGGGCCGAGGCGCCCGAGGCCGCAGCGAGGGGTGGAAGGCCAGCGAGGGTCCGGGTCCCTGCCCGCCGGACCCTCCGCAGCCTCCGGCACGGCGTCCACCCCTCGGCCGGCGCACGGAGCCGGCACTTACCGCCTCGCCGGCACGGCGGCACTTCAACTCCCGCGCGCCCAGCCGCCCGGTCCCCCCTCCGCTACGCACATGGTACGGCTGTGCGCCGCGCGGCGTGCTGGTAAGTGTAGTCTCCGGCCGCGGCCGCTCGGAGCGGCGGGGGCGCGGCGGGACTGCAAGGGGCAGCCCCTGGGTGAGCCCACCGGGGAGCGGCGGGGGGACAGCCGGGCGGGCGCTGCGCACCGGCGGCCCCGGGGCTGCTCTAACGCGTCTGCCCCTGCTGCAGGGGTGCGCGCTGCTCCCGCCTCCTAATTGCAGAAGAAGAGCCGCACGGGCAGCGCCTCCAGTTCGGCGCACAACAGGGTAACGCAGTCTCGGCTTCATCGGTGGGGCTCCCGACCCAGCACGGCTGCCCACAAAAGCCATTTTCTGCGCTCTTAACAAAATCTCAGCCTTTATGATATTTCAGTTGGTTTTCAATGTTTTCTCACTGAAAGCCCTGCAGCAGGGAGAAGGTATGCATATATACATATATATATATCAGAAATCATGAGAGAAAGTAGAAATACCAAACTCGGATATCAGAGCACTCCTTTTCTACATCTGTGAGAGATGCTGGAGGGGCACTGATGCTTTTATCAACTACAAGTCAGAACTGCTCTTTAGCGAAGGGTGTGGGTTTGACCAGGGCACCATGAACATTTTACTTTGCGAGTCTGGCTATTGCAACACATCAGGATTAGGTGTGAGCAGAGTCACCTACGCAGCCATAGCACATGGGTTGGCAATGCCATGTCTGCTCCTGGTGCTGAGCGAGTGGTCTCACCGGAGGGCTTCTGGCAAGAGTTGAACACTTGTCCTGCTCCTGTTGAACACAAAACAGTGTTGTTCACCATGTGGTCAGATCCTCAAGCAGCGTAAATTGATAGCGTAAACTATGCAGCTATACTTAGCTTTTACCATTCGGTGAAATGCACACATGGCTGCCTAGTATCAGCTTATATTTAGGGGTATAATTCCAAAGGCCAAAGAGATGTGTATCATAAATATCTCAGAAACTGCTGTTCTCCATCCAAGAGAATGATCCAGTAAAACAACTGTGTTCATCAAGAATAAAAAAGCTGTTGGCAACAAGGAAAATAATTTCAGAATGAAAAAAAAGCTTTCTCTGCAGCTAACCTTTAGCTCCTTACTGTAAGAAATGAAAATGATAATAAATTTTATTGTATTCAAGGTTCAATGCAAAACCAATCTCTTCACCAAAGTCTTCTTGCAATAAAGATTACAATAAAAAAGCAAAGCAGAGAATGAAAAAATGTTGCTGAATTGTCATAAATATTGTAAGAGATTCATATTCCCTGGAGCAAATACCTAGCTTGATAGTCACCCACTTGAAACTTAGCATTTCTGATTGAACTTTTCTCCCATTGTGAAAAGAAGGAAACTCAATGTTGTTTCCAGTCAGTATCTTTCTGATAAAGAGAACCTGAAATTTAGTAACACCTGGGAACCCATAGTGGAAAATTGGAAGTATTTGGGACAGAGTTAAGGACACAGCTGCCACAATTAATCCTTTAAAAGGATGCCAGAGACCAAAACCAGGAGGAGACCAAAAAGATCTTAATAATTCTTTGAGAGTTATTGTTTCCAACAGGATTCTGGAAATACTGAAACAAATCCAGGAAAGCATCACCACACTGCATTTCCATTCATATTTGCAGGGATACAGTTGCACCCAAAAAGGTAGAGACAGGGAAAAAAGGGATCTAGAAACACTTGAAGCAAAAGGTCTCAGCTTCTAGAAGTAATAAACCAGGACATTGTGCTCAGGAAAAGGTCCTGGTGACCAGCCTCTCTGCCAGGATGAACAGGTTTTTCACCCAAGGCCTTGTGGAAAGTGCTGTAAAGGTAACCTGTCCACCTTCTCCCCAGCTGTGGGACAATGGTATATTAAAGTTTTTCCTAAAAGATCAACATAATATTGGGAATATTTGCTGGCTACCCCTTTTGTTTCCATCTAGCTTCACTTCACTTTTGTTTTCCCTACTTGTCCCCTGCAGCAGATGTTAACATAAATGCCTGCCCAGTGGGGGCTTCCTGCTAAATATTATCTCAAAGAAACAAAGCAGCTACAAATTATGGAGGGCAGAGTTAAGGGTGATTACCCTGCCAGCACGCTGAGGATACAGGCCCCACATGGCCAGTTGCTGCATCAGCCACATGATGGCAAAACTGGCTACAATCCTGTAAATTTCTTTCGCTTCTTGGACAGATGGGAGCTTTTGAACTGATGGGGGGCAGTGAAGCATCCCAGCTTAATCTTGGACCATTACAAATTGTGTAGGAAAGACTGCTTGTTGGAAGGAAGCTTTACAGTTTAGAGGGTGATGTTAAAAGAGGAAGAAAATAAAAAGTCAGGGAGACGTGCACGTGATGTACTACTGAGAAAATGAGAGAGAAATGAGTGCAGGCTGAACATAAAGTAACCACTCTGAATCACAGAATAAAATAAGCTTGGAAATACAGGAAAAAGATCTACTATTCCTGTATCTACTAGAGCCTGTGGAAGTTTTGCTATAGATTTTTGTGTTTGCAATTTCATTACCTCCACGGCTCAGGCTGACACTGGGCATAATAGTGGGGTATCCATTTAAAGCTACTGTGCTAGTACATATAAAAATCCAAAATAGAGACTGTAACCTCAGCACAAGCACTGATTCCTGATTGCAGGTCGCTGCTTCTACACGTGATGCTTAAGACTGCGGCCCAGGCTATCAATCCCCTGCTTTAAGCACTAGATCACACACGTTGGCAAAGCTCCCAGCAAAGGGAGCAGGTCAGTGTCTGATTTTTGCTGGCCTCTCTTGGAAAACCTATGGGAGGTTGCTTCAGATTAATTCTGTTCCTTGCAGCTCTCAGTTAAACAGGCTGATGCTGGGTCTGCTGCAGAGAGGGGGGAAAAAAAAGAGGCTTTTGTAGTATAACAATGCCATGTGCCAATGTGCAGTGGGCAATTATGTAACCAACGCTAAATCTTTCTATAATTAGAACAAGCACCTAGTTAGAGTGATCAGAGCTCTTTTGTGTGAGCCTGCACGGGGGTACGCAAGAAAGAGCTTGGCTCAAAAGAAAGATGCTGGCTTGATTTCCCTTTCCCTTTCAAATGGTGAATAAATTAAATCTCAGATTACCCCAAATTGCTGTGAAAGACAAAAAGCAAAAAGCTTTTCCTTTTCATTCTTGTTGAAGACATTTGCATCCCAGGTGTGATTCTCATGAAAAGCAGAAACAAACCCAAACACACAGGCCTCTCTGTCCCAAGCACAGGAGCAGGAAGAGCAGCCAGACTACCTGAACAGAGGACAGATGGTCAGTATCAGCCCTCCCTACTGAGAATCAACCTCTTTTTTAGATTTGCTTTGATGAAGAACGTGGCAAGGTATCTGGAAAGTCTCACTTATACCGGACATTCCTCATGTAGAGGAGGAGGCACGGGAAAAGAGATCAGAATAGTCCCAGAAAGCAGGTGGTCCTATGATTTTGCGGACCCAGAGAACTAGCTTAACAAGGAGACATGAAAAGGTATGGGGAGAAATCGCTACCCAGTTTAAAGTGGGAAGAACAGCTTGACCCAGCAGGTCCTTCTTCACTCTTCTGATCTGTGCTGCCGTTCTGTGGATGGTCAGCAAAACAAATATTGAGGCAGATCCATCTTCTGCAGCTATAAACAAGTTCAGCTCTAAAAGTCACTGTAGCAATGCCAATTCATACAAGTTGCAGATCTGGCTGGTGGGATCTCTGCTGCTAGAGATCTGTACTTCTGAAATATTTTCTGATTCTTTTCTGGTTAGTTCAGGACACCAGAAGAAATATTACAAATACATCTGACAGATGTGCAAATCAACATGGAAGACAGGAAGTAAAACAACGTACCTGGAGCTAATTCCAGAAGATGGCTTAACATACTTCCACAGGTCTCTTGCTAGGCCAAACCCACGCACGTTTTTGGTCCAACTTTAAATGAAGATTGGCAGGGTTTGCCTTTGTATCAGCACAATGGAAAGCTCAGAACTGACTCTGGGAGCCATCACATTTTAGAATATGATCTTCTTACGAATCATACTGTACGGAGCCAGTATTTGGATAAGACATCTCTCAAAAGAAACGTACACCCATTGTCCCAGGTCATTCACTCCCTTCGAGTCAGTAGTGACCAATGTCTGAATGTGACAATGGAAAGTGATGTGCTGCTTGGAGACCTGTGCTTTAGGTGAGCTGCAAAATCCGCTTCTACTAGTATTTTGTTCTTTCAAGGCCTTTGTTCAATGTTGTTGCCCAGTATCAGTTTAGACAATTGCGTGCCACCTCTATACCTCTCTCTTATAATTTCTGTTGGCAAAAAAAATCCCCTTTGTTTGCTAAAGCTGTTGGTGGCTAAATGATACTCCACTTCTTCTTGCAGGTCATTGGGAAGTGTCAGTGGGCCACCATGTCCTATGTGAAAAGATGTTTATCAGCTGGGAGTGGAATGCTTCCAAAACATTTGCAGAACACCCTGGAGTCTAGAAGGTGTTACAGAAGTACATGAGGTCATTTTTGAGTATCTGAGAAAGTTTACTTTTCTACAAAGTACAACAAATAATAGAAATTAAACCAGCCTCCCTTTCAGTCATTCCAGACAATACAGACATGGCTTCAAGAATTTAAAGATTTTTACAAAAGCACTAATAGACCTTCCAATCTTTTTTCCCTCAGCTATAATTACTCCTTCTGAATGATGCCTGTAACCCCTAAGGGAATGTGAAGTGCAGGGGTTGCTGATGTGGCTGAACCTTTCCATCTAGGTAAATCTCTTCTTTTTCACTGTTTAGCATCTTACCTGTGGCATAACTTATCCCTTGAGTTAAGAACTGTCGTTTATTTTGATCATTTTTATCCCACAATGTGCAGCGATTGTTAGGCATACAGATATCTGATATTAACAATAGCTTATTCCATTACTTTGTATTGTCATCTTCATTTGTTACAAGGTATTTGATGAACCATTTAATTCTGCATTTGCAAATGTGAGAAGTGCTGAAGTAGATAAAAAAGGTGCAGAGGATTTAACAGCCTAAATCTACCCCCAAAGGCTCCTTGGAATGCATCAGAAATACGTTCTCAAAACCAGTCGTGGTATTCGCATCAAACTAAAAATGTCCCTGCTGGCAGCCATGCCAAGCATTAAGTCCTCCACAGAGCCTGAACGCGTTACCGTACAGAGGATCATTTTGGCATGATCATTTTGTGATAAGAGATGTATGTGGAAACCTGACAGCATTATTGTCCAGAAATGTTAAGCAAAAAATATCATGGTAAAGCCAAAAAGGAATTCATCCTTCTTTCTCAGAGACAGATTTGTATTTGGGGAAAATGTGTTTAAGGATCGATCTCAGAACCATTCCTTGCCTAATGTTTCTTTTTATCAAAGCTCTGCCAGAACTGGCATCTTTGAACCATTCCCAGGTCTGGTTCAGAAAAAGTCTGGAACTAGGAGGTACATGAAGATGCACAGAGATGATCAATTCAGAAGAGAATATTAACTTTTCTTGTCTCATGCTGTATATATTGTGGGACATTAAGTTTCACCTGGCTATTCCTGTATGGGCCCTGGTTGCTCAGGCTTGCCCAAAGCAGATCTTGTAATAATGAAAGCATCTCTTCCCAAGAGACTTCAGCTTTGATTAGAAGATAACAAGGGATTGAAAAGGGAGTGCCTCCCACAGTTTTCCAAAGGTTAATCACTCTCATTGTTAAATATTTCTGCATAATTTCTCATTTGAATTTCCCTAATTTCCACTTCCAGTCACTGGTTCTTGTTTCGCCTTCCTCTATGAGATTATAGAGTACCTTCAGATCTTGCATTTCTAACTTGTACAGGTACAGGTACCCATACAGGATGGTCAAATGTCTTCTCAATCTTTTTGTGATGAGCAAAACATACAAAATATTTTAATTTGCTCACTCAGATAATTTCTCCTTGCAATGTAATTGACAATAAGGACAGGTAAATGGAGTTCACCTCATTCTAATCTGGCAATATAACATTTACTTAAAACTTCACCACAAAACAAGTTTACTTACTGTATTTCC
>JANHGO010000042.1:32479068-32576580 GCA_024606505.1 Aquila spilogaster
TGGGAGCAGGAGCCGGACGTTTGCCTTTCCGCCTCGGTGCTGCTGGGGCGTTTCTATGTAGGAAATACAAAAGGAGGGGAATCCAGGAAACTTCTCCTCATGTTTTTGTTGCGGCCTGCAAGCCCTAGCTAGCCGTCTGCGGTGCTTTTGTGTGATGTAGGCGCGTCCGTGAAGCACCTTTTCCTTACTGCTGTCTTGTTTTAATTGGGTAGGGATAGAGAATGCAAGCTGGGGCGGTCCGCGGTTATGTATGCTTAATTCCATTTCATCGTGGAGACCAAAACATCTGTGCCGTGGCTGCATGGAGGGGAGGCGAGCAGCGGGGCCCGTCGCTGCAGCTGCCTTGGCTGCAGGCCGCGTTGCTGCTTCTTGTCCGGACCCTGCACTGCTGACGGCGTTCAGGTCCGATGTTCTGCGGGGAGCTGGGGCCTGGAAGCAGTGCCTGTGGCTGCCAGCAGTGGGGTTGGTGTGAGCCGGGGCACCTGCGGAGCTGGGTTTGAAGGGAGGAGTTGTTGTCTGGGTGTTAAACCTGGCACTGAAACGCTGATGGAGGTGATCGCAGAAAACGTGGAAAGTAAGTTCTGGATGGTTGAAAAAAGAAGAGCTTCCAGGGCAAATCACATCCCATGTCAGTTGCACCCTCTGTGCGTGAATGTATTTCTCCATGCTGCACATGCTTAAGGTTAGCTTTACACACGCCTGCAGCCTTGGGCAGGACTGTTCAGGTGTTAATATTAAGCATGTATTTATTAAACATGTATTAATAGGGTCTGCTTTCTAGTTTGCTCTGTTACAGTTGCAACTGGGAATAAATGTAATGATAAAAGTATTTATTTGGAAACCCAGTACAATCGCATATGAATACCTTCAATAAGTAGTGCATTCCTTGGAAGATGAACAGAAATTAGCAGCTGCCTAACTGAAGAAATCTAGTTAGGGTAAGCTGTGCCACGTTTTGTATGAGCCTAGATGAGTAAGTGATGCAGGAGTGGAGGACTGGGCTTACCAATTCAAGTAGCTCATAAGAGGTATTCCTAGAAGAATGTTTACATCATTGGTTGTGCACAAAAAGATAAGAACTGCATTCATACCAGATTTATAAAATGCTAGGAAAGATCAGTTACTTAAATGAAAGATGGGAAAAGAGTTAATATGGAACAGACCCTTAAATTAAACAAAGACAGGAGCAGGTTGGTAAACACTACTTCGCAAGTGGCTGCTATAAATAAACACTCTACATAGCCTTGATCAAAGGTGTTGTCCCTTTGAGGGTTGCCTCATCCTGCTAACACCATCATGACAGAGCTCCCACTAATAAATAAGTGCTGTGCATTTCCAGGGCCGTGACGAATATCCAGCACCGCAGTAGGCATGAAAGATGGGATCATAAAACCAAGAGTGCTTTTTTTAATTTATCTAAGAAGTTTGACCCATTGATTCAAGCACAGAGCTGAGAAATAAAACTTTTAATAGTTTTGGGTCTGACTGCTGTGGCTCAGCAACAAAGGTGTTAACCAAAGATGTATATTCTCAGAGGATTTGGATGCTTACCTCCTGGAGAAAATTCAGCTGCAGTTGAACAGTTTTCAGCTGAGTTGGTCACTTAAATATGCTTGAAGAAGCACCAAGGCTCAGCTTGCATTGACAGGAGGTCTTACATGAAAATTAATCAGGTAACCCTTCTCCCTGTGGTTTCTCCTGTACATCACTGACATAAAGCTCCTCTCCTGCCTCAGTGTCCAGAGCGTACAGACTTTAGACACATGTTTAAATAGCAAGAGTTTCTGTGTTATTAGGTAATAGTTGTTATCTTATCCTCGATTTGTCATCCCTCCAAACTTTGACAGGGCATTCCAAAGGTTGGCAGTGTAATAAGCATGGAGTGTTTGCCTTTTGCTTGTTGTGGGTGTACTGTATTGATTGCCTTCATGGCAGGGCTGTGATGAGGCGTGAGAGACCAGTTGCTTTTTATTAAGGTGTTTTGTTTTGTTTTTGTGCAGCATCTGGATGAGTAACCACCACTGTGGCACTGTCCTGACAGCAACAGCTGTAGGTTGGGTTGGGTTTGTTGGTAAAAAAGGTGGAGGAGACCGCATTATTTGTTCTGCAGAGCAGAATATAAATGTTCTTACTTTATGGGGTTAGTATTGCTGAATCTCTGGCAGTTTCTGTATGCGTCCTCCCCAAGATGTTTTCTATTAATTTTATATTACTGAAACACTTTTATCCCAAAATTATTCTAGGAATTCTGCATTCTCTGGAAGATACAGACTGTAGTGTACAATAACAAAGCTGCAAGTTAGGCTTCTTTTTTTTCTCTTATCTCATGTTCTTTAGTTGTGTTTCCATAAAGCAAATACCTTGTCTGTACAGTGGTCACCTGGTGTGATTTGGGCTCTTATGGGATGTTTTGTACTAATAGTGAAGTTGAGAGGAAATGATGGAGCTGTGCACCTCGAGCAGGAACATTATGATTTTGATTGTTTCAAGTTTTGTAATTTTCAATCAAAAAAGACTATTTTGGTGATTCACTTGCTACAGATTACTGCTCCAAAATCATTAACTGCCTAACTGCTCAGAACAACATTTATTTTTCTTGAGCCCACTTTATTTGATGTAGTAAGCTCACATCACTGATTGCTTTGATATTGTGCTACTGTCAACAAATTATAATGGCAAAATTGAATGCATGGCTTGCAAGCATGTGCAGTCTTAATTTTATGTTTGAAAGCAGTGACCATGACAAATTCTGTGCATTCATCAACTGAAGAAATAAAATAAACATTCAAGCATTAGTCTTTTTTCAGATTTTCCCGCAGGGCAAACATTCAGACTGGTAAAGCAGGAAGATGAAAGAAAAACATCGAGTGACTGCTGTATTTTCTGTATTTCAGTCGGGGAAGTGAGCACGTGCTTCCCCTTGCTTCTCTTTGACCCAGCTTCTGCTTTCACTTTGCCTCCCCTTGGACATGCCAGCGGCTGTTATTCTTTCATACACCATTTTATTTTCTTTGTGAACTTGTCCAAAAGATGCTGAGAGATATCACCAACTTCACTTTTTTCTGTTTGTTTTTTTTTTTGTAGTGTTGGATTTCTGAAAAGCATATGTGAAAACTATGACCATGGTTTTTAAATGCACAAAGAAGTTGCTGTGAAATATTGAATATTTATAGATTTCTTTGTTCTTGACTTTATTGTGTTCTTTCCTGAGTTACCACTAATTCTATATACTTTTGAAAGCTTAGTGGAATTGTATTTTGGGTAGATTTTGTAACCAGAAGGCTGTAGCTCTGGTCAAAGCTCTACAGTTCTGAGAACAGCACTTTCTCTGCAAGGAGTGGGGTTTGATCACAACTAACATATTGTCACCAGGACGGTAGGGCAGCATGTGCTAAGTTTAGCTGCTCAATGAGAACACTCATTCAGTCACTCCCAGGAAGCTCAGCCACTGGAGCTGGGCACCAGATGGAATAGCTAATGGGCATCTGCTCTCATGGGCTGCTTTTTGGGAGTGCTCGGGGAGTGCTGGCTGTTTTGATATACCATCCCCCATGCTACAGTCTTGAAGATGTTTTTTTTTCACAGAAGGGGATTCTACACTGAGATTAGGAATTGATAGCTAAAAATTAGTAAGAATGTAAGTAATATAACTGCAACGAATGACTAAAGTAACTCCTCATTAGAGAAATAGCAGTAATTAAAAGTCTTCACAGTGAATTTTGTTTAGCTTCAGTATCTTACATGCAAGTGCCTGAACTTTAGAAAGAGATTATTAAGATTGGCAACTGTAATGTATTCAGTCTCAGCTGGTAGCACATAATTCATCCTGGGTCGGAACCTGCAACTTCATCCTAGATTTACCTGACCAAGAAAGGTTAAAGCACATCAGCCAAATGTTTGGGCGCTTGGCATTTTTCCAGTGCTTTCCAGTGCTGGGCTTTGTCTGTGTATGAAGCAAGATATTAGATTTACCTTTACATCATCTTTGTATGTAAGTAACTAAGAAAAGAGATATTTTTTTTCTTTTTCATTTATTTGGCAGTAAAACACTTCTCTCTGAATAATGGAGTTACATTAAATATGCCCTGAAATAGCTGTGCTGTAAAAAGCATGTTTTCACTAGGTCCGTCCTCAGTGGGAAGAGCAATCTGGGGGTAGGAAGATTAAAATGCTTTAACCAAACATGTATCAGAATGGAAACTCATTAGCAGAAAATAGGCACATATATGCAGTGGGGATCCCTCCAGCAGCTGGTGCTGCACGTACAGGCTGTGCGGTGGCTGGCTTGTGCATGTACCTCAGTCTGACACAGGTCTGTGACATCACCAGGTGCTTCAGTTAAATAGGGCAGGACCTGTCCCTGAATTACCTCTTTCTCTCTGAGTTCCGGCCCTTGAGGTGTTTGCTGAGAGAGAGGATGTCTGAGATCTCTCTGTGGATAAATTATTGACAGTGCTGGTAAGTGAAAGCTTGTCCCTGGCACTGCTCAGAGGCACTGAGGTCATCTGGAAGCAGACAAGGCTAGAAGAAGTAGAGAGGAAAATTGCATCAGACAAGGATAAATTTTTAATGTTATCATGTGTTACTTTGGAAATAGTATGGTCTGAAAAGCCTGGTATTCCTCAAAGGTGGAAACTCACTCTAGGCTGAGTTTTTGGCGTAGTTTTATTATGCAAAACAACCATTGCATTGCCCAACAGAGAGCTGACGTGAAGTGTGAGACAAAGTACCTTGTGCTCAGTCTTCAGTTTGTTCAGTCTTTTTTTAATATTGTGGTAAACTTCATAATAAAGCGGACTGGTTTTGTGCACTGTGCGATAGCTGCCATGCTGCTCTCAGTGCCTGGCTGTGGAAATGCAAAAGACTTCATCAGTCCTCAGACTATCAGGGAATGGATAAGCAATGTAAATTCAATTGCCTGTCACCATGTGTGAGGGCACATTTCACCACATGGTACAAGTGCAGATAGTTACCAAGCACCACTGCTTCTTATATTTCAAAGTCCTGTATGCAAAGGGTCAGGAAGCATTAGTATTCCACTTTTTTTTTTTTTAAATCAAGATGTGGTGTGTGGTTCGTATACTCAGATTTATGTCTTTACCAGTGTAAAGTGCCATTAAATTCAAGGCAAAGACTGATAACTTGAAAACTTGAGAGGCTTTTTCCAAGAGACCAAACCCACACCATGGCTTCACTCCTGTAGCATGTTCCTTTTCCCGCACACCAGCCACACTCATAAATTCCTTCAGAAAAAAGGAGGAGCTTCTTTTTATTTCAGAAATGAAGTATGTAACACATTTGATAAGAGATAGAACAACGTCTCAACACTAAAGAGTGTGTCTGATGTGCAAAAAGTCTAAAGATTTAGAAGTTGGGGTTAATTGGAAGCAGCTAATCAGCATTTTTAAGAGAGCAGAGAGAAGGAGGAGGACAGCTTATAAGAAGGAAAGATGACATCAAGGGAAGATTTTAAGAAAATCAAAACCATGACTTTTACTAAAGGACAAAATTCTGAGTTCTAAACAGCTCAAATTCACTTTTCTTGTGTTGCTTTGGTACATGAGTGATTGCTTGTGTTGCTTTGAATAGATTGTCTGGTCATAGAGACATCACTGAGATTGTTAGTGGTGTTCACATCTAGTCAGTATGACATGGGGCTCTTTCATGAATGACGCATGGAGTCCTTGTTAAAGGTGAAAGCAGAGTGAGAACTGTAGCATTAGTCTGCAGCAGTTTGGCTTCAGGTGTAAGAGAAAATTCACTTGAATCTCTGCAGAAACACATTTATTTAATTCCTAACATATTTTTTTTCTTTTTCTTTTCCCCATAGCTTGCACCTTCCCTTCCATTACAAGAAGATTTTGTTTACCACTGGAAGGCAATCACTCATTACTACATAGAGACTTCAGGTAAGAGAAAAAATGCTCTGGTTTTATATCTTCATGGGAAAACTAGAGTTCCCAATTTCAGTTTTGTTAAAAAGATTAAGAAACACTAAAATGACTCATGTATTTTATCAAAATACCAACAGTAATAATTATTAATCAGAGATATTGCATACCTCTTTTCATCCCCAAAAATGTGGGCATGACCAGCTGTGGAAGGAAGGTCATTTCCTGACTACTGCGTGGAGAATTGTCCTTTTCATGTCTGACCCAATTTCTGCCTTCATGTATTGTGTTTTATTTAAACAGACAGCTGCAGACATGTAGTACCTGCTTTTAACCTTTTTATTGTTTGGCGTGAGGGATTTTCGTTTTCTTCTTAACACTTTAACTTCGCACAGCAGTTTTGTGGTCATACATTTTACAAGACTTTTTGGAGTCTTATGTGCTCAGTAATAGATATTTTTTCTTTAGTGTATTATCTTAGTGAAAGGCATTTTTTATAATATATAGCTCTGAAAAGTAAGTTTGTGAGCAGATTCAGAGAAAAATTTAAATAAAACTTATCCATACAATCATTGAATCATAGAACGGCTTGAGTTGGAAGTGACCTCAAGGATCTTCAAGTTCTAACACCCCTTTCACAGGCAGGGCTGCCAGGTCAAATACTAGATCAGATTGCCCAGAGCCCCATCTGACTTGGCCTTAAACACTACTAGGGATGGAGCATCCACAACCTCTCTGAGCAGCTTGTTCCAGCACCTCACCACTCCCAGTAAAAAACTTCCCTGACATCTGATTGAAATCTCCTTCCCTTTAGTTGAAAAACATTTCCCTTTGTCCTATCACTGTCTACCCTTGTAAAAAGTTCTGCTCTTCTAAAAAATTGCTTTCTCATGAAATTATGGCCATAGTTGTTTGTTCTTAACCTTTTCTGTGGTTTCCTTCAGCAGTTATGCAACACATTCATTTTCAGTTTTTGATTCTATTTTAATAGTTTTAAAAGTGGATGCTACCATGCTTTCCTCATGCTTACTAGTTCTGCATTTCTGTTAGAGTAGCTATGCAATCTGTGTTTCTGTCTGGGACAGGTGATCTTGTTTATGCCAATACTTACTCCTACAAGCTGAAATTTGACCTCTGTTCTAAATACTCGTCTTCTGGAATGCCGTGTGATCTTTCCTAAGGTGGAAATGAGAGTGGTAGAGGACAACTGATACGATTATGTAGTACAGAATAAAAGCTGACCTATCCCACAGACTTTCAGAAGTCTTGTGAAGAATAAGTTTCCGGTCTGTGGATAGATTTCTGTGCTCTTCACTGGAAGCAGAATTATCCCTAAGAAAGTGAAGCAGAACAGTAGGATAATTAGAGGTTGTGGTGGAGACCAAAATCATTCTGATATTGCAGTTTCTCTTTGTGTTCTTGTTGTCATTTGCATGCAACTGGCAGTTATTTTTAGATGATTACATAAAAAGTAGTAGCTATTTCACTAGAGGGATATTTGCTCAAGGAGAATTTAGCTGAAAAAAGGTAAAGAAAAGTAAAATCTCTACACATGTGGATGTGCTGTACTGCATGTTAGTGCTATCTCCCACTGCCAGTGACATAAATCCAAAGCTGTTTCATGACTTCGCTACTTGATCAGTATCTTACCCTTTCCTTCATAACATTTACCATAATGCTATCTTAATGCAGAAAGTATAAGAGCCAAACCTAAAATTTCATGAAGAATAAAAGCATAGAGTCAGGGTTTGCTTTGTTGTTGTTATTGTTGGAAAAGCCATTTTATTTATCTAGTTAGTAAAGGAACTAGTCAGCTACTAGTTTATTTGATCTGTTTTTAGATTTTAGAATACTGTGCAAAGAGGAAGTTCATGAGACAGAATGGATGCTAACTGAAAGATTGAGACTTGCATCTTGCTCTTGTTAAATTTGGTTTCTGGCTGCAGAAGTTTTCCTTCCTTACTGTATGGTTAATGTATGTTTTGAAATCTGATATTTCACCTTTGTCCCATTGCAAGGTTAAATACCTGCCTAATGCATATTTCAGTTTACATTTTTAGATGTGGGTCTGAAAACTCAATTTATGAAACGTTAAAAAGCTTGTTTTTCAGGGCTCTACAACTTTTTGCTATTTAGGTAAGATTTCTTAAAATTGAACATCCAAAACCTCTACTTTATTTTCAAAATTTGGTCCAGTAGGTGTTCATGTAAGTTTTAAAGGTATATGTCTATCTTTTAGATTATTATATTTAAATTATTATTACATATGCATATATAAATTGTATGATAGCTTCCTAATGTCTGTTTTGTGACTTTTATATATAATATTCCTTAAATGAATTGTCTTATTTTTAAATCTTAAATTTGGGACTGGACTTTAGAAAAATAAGAACAATATTTGTCATTTCTGATTGTATATCTCTCTTATCTAGATGACAAAGCACCTGTGACTGATACCAACATTCCTTCTCACCTGGAACAGATGCTGGATATTCTAGTTCAAGAAGAAAATGAGAGGGAATCAGGTGAAACAGGGCCGTGTATGGAGTATTTGCTGCATCATAAGATTTTGGAGACACTTTATACACTAGGAAAAGCTGATGTATGTACCTCCCTGCAGAACAGATTGTCTTTTGTGTGGGCTCCTGATTGTGATAGGGAGTGAAAATCTGCAGTAGATGATAGTGTGGGATGCTGCAGGATGCAACAAATAACTATTTGGTTACATTGCCAGCGTATCAAAGATAATTGTCTTCTACTAGTGTGATCAAAGTGAGACAACAAGATGCTGACTAAGGCAGAACACAGACTTATTACTCAGCACTCTGATACTGACTGTGAAACTAGAAGTAGTAAAACACTTCTGTTCAAGAGCATCCACAAGACAGCGTAATCCATCTCTCCAGTTAGTGTTGGGAGATTCTTGAGTGAAAAGTGCTATATTAAGTATGTGTCTTGTTTCAATTTTCTGCGTGTGAGTAGTTACTGCTCAGAAAGACTCCGTGACAGAAACCATTGACTTAAGCTGATTCTCAGACAGCTTTCACATCTGAGTCTTTGACATGATTCTAGCCCATGGCAATGTTGTCTGGTCCTTCTCACGTCTGCTTTGTGGCACTTGAAATGAACTTCATGGTCTTGGTGCCTTCTTGCTGATGTTCTTGGCAGACTTAAGAACTGAGACACATGGGATTGACGAATCGTGGGGTGCATCAGCTTGGCAGCTGTTGTACTAGAACTTCTTGTATCGTGGTGCAGATGCACTTAGAAAAGCATGGTGTGTCCTGTTTGAAGGATGAATAGAGCTTGCCACGGTTTCACTTTCACTAAGCCTTTCACACATTGTCAGGAGTTTTTAATCTACTTAATTTGATATAGGTACACAATATAGGGTACTAGCTGTCTGAGCCTACGATATTTCTTGCTTCTGTAGAACCAGATCTCTACAAGTAATGTTACTGCGCCTCTTGTCCTTTAATCAGGCTAAGATACTGATGTGTTGAAAATGCAGAATTGCTCAGAAATGTAGCTTATTTAGCAGTTACAAACTTCACAAGAAAT
Organism: Aquila spilogaster; assembly: GCA_024606505.1. Classification (NCBI taxonomy): domain Eukaryota; kingdom Metazoa; phylum Chordata; class Aves; order Accipitriformes; family Accipitridae; genus Aquila; species Aquila spilogaster. The sequence goes on from JANHGO010000042.1 coordinate 32,488,521, forward strand.
CAAGAAGAAATGTAGGCTTACGTGAAGCAAGTAATTTGTAGCATGTTTCTAAGAGTTGAGAGAAGTAGTTTTGCACTCATTTAGATATGCCTGTACAAGCAATTCTTGTACAGCCTGTCTTTATGCTTTGCCACTTGTGGGTTGATACATCTGAAGTAAACACACATTTTGGTGCTTTCAAGATGTTTCAGTGATCTGTTGGGAGAATAATACCCCTTCACAGCACTCTCTTAGACTTACTACATTGCTATTGATGCGCCCTGATGGTTCAAAACTTGTCATTCTGTGTAACAAATTGCTTGACAACTAAGTGATAATTAGGGATTGATAACCTAGGGATAATTACCTTGGCAGGAGAAGCAGGTTAGGCTTCTTGGCTGCTGCCACACACTCTGTTTCACTAATTTCTATTAGTAGAACTGTTGTTAAGGGTGTGTGTAATGAACCAGGTCGGGGAAATAGTGTAGATTAAAATTAGTGTACGGAGTAACAGCTTTTATTATATTATGTTAGGACATGTGAGAGTCAGGGGGATTTAGCCTGAAACAAAGATACGTACAGGTCCACATGCCATCAGTTCTGATGGAGATAGGAAAGTACTTTCATGTGACATTATGTATGGAAGGCAGTAGAACATGGGCATGGATGTCCTGTAGACATTTACGATTTATATTCTGCTGAATCTCAGGGAAATCAACAGCTTTCTCTTGACCTGGAACATCTGTGCTTTTATAAACGCTTCATCTGTCTAGGGTTAATGGCTCATTAATTTAAAAAACCTTTGGTAGACAGACACTTCAGATGTTTGCATTTTATCATTGTGTATTTGTATGTACTTATTGAATTGCTGGATTTTGTGGCACAGTATCCTAAAAGAAATCTGACATGTAGACGATTAATTCAGTGTTTATTTCCCTCTGTGTTGATGGGAATACTTCCTGGAAAGATAGTGGAAGTCTGCCCTACAGCAATTAATTGGAAGTATGGATGAATGATTTCTGTTTGATCTTAGCCATTTTGAATGAGTTTTGTGTCTGTGTTTCTCTCCACACTTATTACATTTTTGTTATTGTTCATCTGTTTTTGTTTCAGTGTCCTCCAGGAATGAAACAGCAAGTTTTGGCTTTTTATACAAAACTTCTTGGAAGAATACGGCAACCTCTTCTTCCCCACATAAATGTGCATAGGCCAGTGCAGGTACTGTTCAGATTTTTGAGTAAACTGTATTTTTGTATGACAAGTTTCTCTTAGTCTGTTTTAGCTAATGATATCTTTAGTTTTTTCTATTCTCAAGGAAGTTAAACAACTGCTTAAGTATAGGATCAGTTTTAATATATTGCTAGTTAGATTCTTGAACTGCTACTGCAGTACAAGTCATAAATAATAAAGAAATGTTTACAGCAGTCTACATCTAGAGCAAACATTTAACTCAATAATCACGCACCATCGTAATATGTGTATGGAAAAAGAATTCCGTTCACCACTCCTAAATAAAGCTGTGACTTCCTTCCTGTCTTAATTGCTCATTTTTCTGTATGTGACAGAAATTAATCAGGCTGTGTGGTGAAGTTCTGGCAACACCAACAGAAAATGAAGAAATTCAGTTTCTCTGTATAGTCTGTGCAAAACTGAAGCAGGATCCATACCTGGTCAACTTTTTCCTTGAGGTGAGTAATACAAATGTGTATTTTTCCACATGTATTTATAAAAAAATTGTAGAGAACAGGAGGTAGCATGTTGGACTTCATAGCTTAGTTTTCATTTAGTGTGTGCTTGTTTTTTTTCCTGTGATATTAAAAGTCTTTTCTTGCACTTCTAGAGACTTGGTATCTCCCATAATTGTTACTCAAATTTCATTCAGGGCTCTTGTATACCTGCTTGAGGTTCATTCCCTTTGAGCCTTTAGAGGGCACTCTCCAAATTACAAAATCGAGTTTTGTTAGCTGTGGGATTAATAGGGACTGTAATGTAGAACATTGTGAGGAGACCTTGAACTTCCGTGTTATTTTGTCTTCAGCCCAGTGAAGACTATGGTACAGATTGCACAGGGCACTGAAACCTTGCAGAATGCCAAGTGTTCTGTGTGCTCGGGCTCTTGTTTGGTAGTGACACATATGGTCTAGCTGCAGTGCCGGCTCACAATCTACAATATGGCATTATTTTCTATCTGTAAGAAAGCCAAATATCTTTACTCCCATCTTGGAGTTTAACACGTGGCATTGATGAAACCAGAGTGGGAGGACAAAGAATTTATAGAGAGACTCTCTGTTCCTGTTTAGAAAGAGTGCATAAAAGTTTAATTTATTAAAGTATATTTAGAAGTTCTTCCTTCTCCCACTTTGATGTTTCCTGTGATGGCACAATATCTATTAAATGTGTGATACATAGCTGAAAAGATGTAGATATACTGTACTTCAGGAATATTTGACAAGTTTTCCCCAAACAACAATCTTTAGCAGCAGAGGCTGATAAACAGCAAATATACACTCTTTCCCATTAAATACATGAATTTCACTTGTGAGGCAGTTAGTAGGATCCATCTTGAGTTTATTTTTACCTTAATTAAACTGCCTCAATATCCACAGTAGTAAAAGTAGTATAAGGTCTGAAGATTCCATGTTTAAATATTAGAGGCATTTAGAAGCAAACTACTAGATACATTACATGCAGAATATAGAAGTCTAAACTAGGATAAGTTTTTGATACGATTTGTGTTGTATGGTTGAAAAGAAGAATTAAAACCCTCTGAATAACTTCTGTGCTCAGATAATGGCCCCAAAGTCAAATCAGAGAATGGCAATCATAGGGACTATAAATATTTTGTCAGACGTCAGTTACTGTTCTTTTTGAATATAGCAAGATTATCATCTTAAAAATCAGACATGGAAAATCAGATGATACCTAATTTCAGAGAGATTCCAGTTTCACAAAATGCTGAGTATGGAGTTCAAGCAAGCTGAGGGGCATTCCTTATTGCTCTTGCTTCCTTTACAAAAGTATTCTAGATGTTGTAGCCAAAGGCAGATGTCTTCACTATTCATAGTTTTTTCCAGATAAGGCACTTGGGTTACAGAATTGTCCTTTGTTAGAAGAGAACATTCTGGTTGTTCCCATCTGTGCCTCTTAGAGGTGCTGTAGTGACTTGGTGTCTGCTTCTGACCTTCAGATGCATGAAAGGGTAAAGTTACAGAATACTGTGTGGCATTTAACTCTCAGGTCTCTAATGTTTAAGCTGAAAAGCAGATACATCTCTCCAAAACAGTCTGCCTGTTTGTTTGTTTGAAGTTTTACTTCCTTCTGTGATTTTTTTTCTGGTAAGCCTCTACAGTCATTCATGAACTTAGAAAAAAAGGTTTAACTATAGGCTTAGGCTTTCCCTTTTGTGATTCTGTATTAAATACTTCGCTGTTAGAAAGCTGTTTATATTGTAGTAAAATCTGTCAACTATGTTGCTTAACCGACAAGACTGTTTGGTATAACAGTATCTCTTGAAAGATACTTTTAAGTGCTCTTTAAATATCTCTTTAAAAAGAGATATTTGTTGTGAAAATACAACTGCATTCCTCATTTTAAAGCATTTCAAATCCATATGGTAATTTTTTATTTTTTGCTTTAATGTATTCCATTCTTTAAACTGTTTTCCCTGTTCTTATGTAGAGAGAAAGAACATACATAGGAATGTTTAGCTTACCTTCTCTATCTGAACCATTGTTGTATGCTAAACATGTTAAGTTTTTCCTAAACATTCCTAAACATGTTTTTCCTCGTTCATTTCCTCCTAAGTTGGCCCATCTCATCTTGTTTTAGGTAGTATTACTTGCAACTGATCGTTCCATGCAAAGGGAAACTTGCTTCTCTGTTTTCAAGTTTCTGCTCTCGAAACGTCAAACAGTTCTAATATAGTATCTGTTAAAAAGCTGCATCTTTATTTTATAAAATGAAAAATAGTTTTCCTTCTACTTTCATTACTACAAACTGCCAGGTTGATATTTTTCGCCATAAATTGAGTGGGCATTCATAATAGCTATGATATCACTTGATTTTTTGACAGAATTCTCTTTAAGTCTACCTGAACTTAAAGAGTGACATAGTATTATCCACCACAGATTTTGGAACTCAGTAGTTACATATTAGGAAAATACAAAAGTGTTTTTTTATATTGTCTGCTCTTTGCTGATACCGAGTTCAATTGGAGGAGTACTTTATCTAGAAAACACTGAATGTATGTTTTATGTAACCTTTTCTATTAGATCATTCAGGATCCTGTTTTGCACCTTTGCAGGAGGCAGGTGAGCAGCTAAGCTGCAGAACTGCATGATTAGAAAACAGGAAGCTTAAACACACGCATAAGCTCTGCCTGTGTGTTGTTGGATGTACAGACTGCTTTGTGTTACTTGCCAATGTGAAAGTAATGAGCTATGGACAAATTTCTAGGGGCATATATACATTTTATATTTGTTAGGTCTCTCATCAGCACCTGAAGTAATAGGTTGCTGTAAGACAAAGTAAATATTTTACAAAACAGTACCTAATCTTTGAAAGCACTGACTACTACTTAAGTAGTGCCAACAGTAGCATATAATCCAGAACTGAAAACGCAGTTTCAGGCTCCAGTTCTGCTTGATGTGCAAGGATTGTAGTTCTCATCCAGGTATTCCCATGGATTGATAACTTATATGGGAGATACTGGAGGAGTTTAGAAGATCTAGTGGTACGCTAACATGGCTCAGACAAACCTGTTCTGGGTGCTTTGCAGCCTGATGCTTTTCACATTGTTATAAAATCTGTTGGAGGAGTCATTTTTCTTCTGTACTCAAAAATCATAGAATCACATCCTACTTCTTTTATAGCATGCAGTGTGCTGCTTTTACCACTGGGTTGCCTCTCCAGGGATGTGGTTATATGAGTGTATCATACCATTTGGTACAAATTCTGCACGCAGAACGCACATCAAGTGAGCAAGCATTCACAGCAATTCTGTAGTTTGCTGCTTGTCCCTACTGGTTTGTATGCACTAAACACTATTAACCCCAAATGGTTACACTTTTAAATTGTTAATGCTTGAGATGTATTTGTAATAATTTTGGCTTCATCCTAGAGAGAAACCCTTTGGATTAATAATCTCACTGCTGACTTGAAAAATTGTCCTGTTCTGCAGTCTCATTTATAGTTCTGATAAAACATTTTTCACTTGTGCTTTTGACAGTGAAGCACTGAATTTTTGCCATGGTGTGAGTTTCTTCCTGGCCTCTCAGAGCACAAATTTAAATGCCTCTGTTAGTACAGGAGATGAATTTATAGCATCATATTAATTAGAGATAGTTTATAGCATCTAACAAGGTTCACTGTGATCTCTTACAGTATCTTCTGTCCATTGTATCTTTTAAACATGTTCTTCAACTTGAAAGTACTCTACTGTCCTAAAATGTTTGTTGTTTTTATTTCCTTTTCCTACTGAAGATAAACTCTCAAGAAGTTTGGAATGAGTTCTCCTCCAAGTGGAAACAGTGTTTCAGACATTAAATCAATTTGTGGCCTTGTCTAGAAAGGGATATTCTGCAGTGTGTGCTAATGTCAAAAGGTGTCCTCATAAGGTACATGAAATAGTACAATGAAATGAAATTAAAAGTGAAATAAGATAAATGTCGAATAGTGGGCAAAATAAGCGAGCCTCAAAATGAAAGGCCTTAACAGGAATTTAAGTGGACTGAAGAATGTTCCAGATTTAAAAACTCACCTGTCCTTGCAGTCCATTGCACTCTACGTGGTTACTGTATCCAACCTTGTAAAGTACTACTTAAATGCTGATGTAAAAAAATTCCCTATAGTAGGTTTGTGCTTTAGGATGAACAGCAATTTCAGCTGTGTAATTCTATGCTTTGCAGAATAAGTTAAAAACAATGGGTTCCAAAGAGTCAACAAACATAATCACAGAAGACATGCTAAAAGGCCAGGATTCCTTGGCAGCAGACACAGGGCAGCCCATCCAGCCTGAAGAAATACGTGGTGCTGCTGGAGCAGAGCAAATGGAAAAGGAAGATGAGCTCCCTCAACAGGCAGATGATCTATCTTTCGGTCTGGATGAACTAAATGTCACATCATCACCTGAGTCCTCCACTGTTTGTCCAAACCAAGACTATAATTTAGTGAATTCTCTCCTAAATCTCACCAAAAGTCCAGTGAGTGATTACATTTTGTGCAGTGTGATAAAATGAAAAAGTTGTTTGGGTACAGTGTGAAATAGAGGGAATGAACTTACATACAAGTGCAGTCTGTACTTTAAATATAAAAAGTAAATTGAAGATTTTTTGGCTTGTTTTTTTAATTGTTTATTTCCTTTTACAAGAAATTCATGAGAAATAATTCTTAATGACTGAAAAAGAAACAAAGAAATGTTTTCATTCACTGTGGGGGAATGGAGGGGCTGTTGTTTGGGAGATGTTTGCTTCTGGATTTCAAGTGATATTCATTCACTGCTTGATTAATTCTTCCATGCTCTTCTGCCAGGATGGCCGGATAGCTGTGAAGGCTTGTGAAGGGCTCATGCTTTTGGTGAGTTTGCCAGAACCAGCAGCTGCCAAGTGCCTGACTCAAAGCACTTGTTTATGTGAATTGTTGACAGACAGGCTGGCCACCCTCTACAGAGCCCTGCCTCAGTCACTGGATCCCTTAGACATTGAAACAGTGGAAGCAATTAACTGGGGGTAAGAATTATTTTTTTGTGTTTAATACCTGAGGTGACTTTACACCCCTCCCTGATGCTCATTTCCTGTAGTTATGTAAAAGGTATAAAATATTTACACCCCCACGCTAGTCTCAAGAGGAGAGTTTAGTTACCATCTTTGGTAGAGCAGGAACACCTTAGGTGTGCAATGTACTCATCATTTCTTCCATAGGGGCAGGTTTGGCTGCCAGTCCATTGCAAAGATCCCTCCGAGGCAAGGTTTTCCACTGAATTACATTAGCAATTTATGGTATTGTAGCTGGAGTCTCAGGTACAGATTATTTTCCTGTTCAGGTGTCAAGGATTTAAGAAACATACTCATAAACTTACCACTGTACACAGTGAACCCTGTATGGTGCAACAGAGGTCAGGAAGAGTGTATTTGACAGCAAGCTCTTGTTGCAAAATCTGTATGGTGAAAAAGAAGAAGGAAAGAGTTACTGCATAACAGCATGAAAGAAAAGATACGTGCTGTTAGTCTAACTGCTTGTTTGTCATATTCTCAATACATCTAAGCAGTCGTCCCCACTCTGCCTTTGTTGTTATGAATTGCTCATGATGTGTTAGTACACAGACTATAAGTGGGTATTTGCAAAAGAGTATTTTAACTTCTGATCATTGGAATTTGAAGTTAGAAGGAAAAAAAATGATAACTTTGAATAGTGGGATAAGTAATTATTGGACTGCTTTACCAAAGAACATAGTGAATTTGTTATTCCTTACAGCCTTTAAATGGAATATGTGCTTTTTTTCAGAAAGATACCACGTAGTTCAGGTATAGGCTGTGTTGTTTTGGTGAACTTGATTGAGGTCACTTACAGAATAGAGAAGAACAATTGCCTTCATTTTATGGGCTCTGACTACAGGAGTCAGTGGTGCTAGCGATCTGTGTTTCCTGGGAGAACAGACTAGGTGATCGATATTCCCTTCCGACTTAAGAAATCCTTAACCTTAGTATTTCCACTCAGAGTTCTTTTGCTGGGCATACGATGTATCCTTTAGCACATCTTTCTATGTAATGATAGCACTTCCAGATTGGTAGAGAGACAGGCAAAACTATTTTAACGTTCGTTTCATTGTTAATGCATCATTAATTATGCTATTAAGTTCAATAAGAATAGAGTGTGATGTTCTTCAAGTGCTTGCAGACTGAATAAGTATTTTCCATATATGCTCTAGTTTGGATTCCTATAGCCACAAAGAAGATGCATCTGCTTTTCCAGGGAAAAGAGCATTGATTTCATTTCTTTCATGGTTTGACTACTGTGATCAACTCATCAAAGAAGCACAAAAGGTTTGAAATGTTTACAGATGATATAAATATATTCAGCAAATAAAGAGTTCCAGTTGTTTCTTAGCTTTTGAGTTTAAGACATACCATCCTGTATTGTTTCAGACTGCTGCTGTTGCTATGGCAAAAGCTGTGCGGGAACGATTTTTTGTTGATGTTATGGAACCCCAGCTGATGCAAACGTGAGTAGCATCCTACAAAACACAGCAGAGCAAAGACTAAATCAAGCTGATTTATTTTTATCAGCTGAAATCCAGGGCGTATCTGACACTAAATTTATTGTTCAGCTCAGAAATTGGAATCCTCACGTCAACTGCGTTATTGCATCGCATTGTTCGTCAAGTAACTTCAGATGTCCTGCTGCAGGAATTAGTTTATTTTGTACTTGGAGAGCACAGAGAGCCAGAAACTTTGCCAAACATCAACAGACATCCATTGCGACACAGGTTAATCGAGCACTGTGATCATATTTCTGATGAGGTAAGAAGTGGTAATGATATGATAATGTCTGCTGGCCACCTCTGTCCTGTGCAGAGCCTGTAGAGATGTCATCGTGAGGTCTTTTTGTGTTTGTGTCAGCTAACTTCGGTGAGGAAGAGTTCTGTCTGCTGCTCCTACAAATTTCCTTTAAAAAGTGAAGGCCCAGCTATTTCTTCTAGCTAGCATGTTGCAACAATTAGTGAAGATTATTTGCTTGTCTCCAATGCATATCTATTTGGACTTGCTCATCTGTAAGATTGCCCCAAATTGTTTTCTGTAATTGCATTTTAATTTATGTTTTATTGTATGTTGCATCACTGTTATTCTCTGCGTTGTGTCAATTCTGTCATATTAACACATTAGGTGTGGTTAAAAACGAACTATTTTTTGTATAAACTTCACGAGGCCAGACAATATACGCAATGCCAATTAAAAAGTAATGGAGTAACTTTAAGCACTTTACACACAAAAGACCTGTTTAAAATAATTGATTTCAGTAAAATTATCCTTTAAGAGCTGCTTCTTTCTTTTTTCTTTTTCTTAGTTGCACAGTGACAACTATCCTCTGGTATGGAACTGGTTGTAATACACAGCAAGCTAAGTTGTTCTGTGGATGTTTTTTATTTTATTACTTCGGCAGATTTTAGAAGAGCTTTTGTTTTACAGGAAAAAAATATGTGCCCATATTGTTTGTCAGATGTATAAACAGGGATGGAGAGTCTACACACCATATTCAGCATGATGATTTCCTATTTTTTATTTGTAATTTTGCTTCCTTTCACAATATAAATAAGTAATTGTGATGTTCTGTATACAAACATTGGCAGAAGGCAAACTGCGTTAAGACAGTGATGCATCACTTCATGTAATTTTTCCTTTTTACGTTGCAGATCAGCATAATGACTCTACGAATGTTTGAGCACCTTCTGCAAAAACCTCATGAGCACATTCTTTATAATTTGGTTCTGAGAAATTTAGAAGAAAGAAATTACATAGAATATAAGCCACTGTGTCAAGAAGATAAAGATGTGGTGGAGAATGGGCAGATTGCAGGAGCAATGTAAGTTTCTTTTTTAAGATGTTTTTGCAACAGTTAACTTGGATCCTTCTTTTTAAAACCAGGGGTTTTAGTAATTGAAGGAAAAGTGAGCACAGAGAGCACATTGTGTCTTCTGTATACTCAGCTGTAACTACAATGAGCGTATGTAAGGTGATGCACAAACTGCTGTGTCAGCAATCAATGTAAATTGTTGGAAGAATATCAGAAAAGCTGAAATTCTCAATTCTTTTTCTTCTATACTTCTTTATTCTTTTTCTTTAAGACAAAACAAATTTTGCTGAGTATGTGTAAAGGTTGGCATTTCTGCACATTAACTTGGTAAAAAAGCTGTGCATATGGCAGCATTCTGGAAAATATCTTAACTGTTCAGACGAGAAACAGAAAGCATGCCTTTTGATCCAGAGAATTTCTTGCCTTCCGTAACATTCTGTGCATGATTATGTTTTTGTCTAATGTAATCTCACAGAGACCTGGAGGAAGATCCGCTATTTACCGATCTGTCTCCAGATAACACTGGGGCTCAAGAGTGGCTCAGTATTTCTCCACCCATCAGTCCAGAACATCCAAAAAATGATGGGAAGACTGAAGTTCATAAAATTGTAAATAGGTAAGTTGAAACAAACACTTAAGGAAATCTCTGAATGTGTGGGTGTCTGCACACACTGTGCATACCAAATGTACTCTGTAATGGATGTTGTTCTGTGCCAGCTGGTAAAATGACTCCACAGAAGAAAATTGTGACATTTTATCAGAAAACTACTCCCAAAAGATTAGAGCTTTGCAACAAGTAAAAATAATTCAGCATAAACTTGAAGAATAGATAAACTTTACAGCTAATAGTCAAGTTGGATACTCAGAATTCTGAATAAAAGTCTCATTAATATAATGATTTCTTGTCTCCAAAAAAGGCAAAAAATGCTCCCGCTTTCCAAAGTTCCTTAAACACTTACATGAAAGGAAATAATTACCATGCTAGAGATAACCTTCTGTTCCCTGAAAACCAGAGGGCATCTCTGTCACCTGTAACATACCTTTGTGCATGCTAGACATACTGCAAATTGGATATCACAAAGAGGACAGATTCTCTTCTAAGCATCTTAGTGATGGTAATTCTATTAGCAACTAATATTAGGACAAATGCGGTTTGCTCTGTTAATACACTTTAGCAAAGCAGCACTGGTATTTCAGTGCTGTCCTATCTACTTATCCAGAAATAATCAAAGGTGTTAGCCAAAGGCAGCTAACAGCCCAAGGACAGGCAGCACACAGTGGAGTAGTTGCTCTGTACCTTCTTTCCTCCAGTGCTGCTATATATAGTTTCCAGTGGACATTATTTGGAAGGAAGATGAAAACGATTTCCTAAACTTGCCCTGTGTAATCTCCATCACTGAAAAGAAATGTTTTAGGATTTCCAGTGTCTTGCAGATTTGTTTTTTCATATAAGATGAACACATATGAAAATTGAGCTGCTACATATTTCTGCATACACATCTTCCAGGAGTCTCTGGGAGTTCTTGATGCATGGAGAAACTGAACTTTAGGAAAAGGGTCCAAAACTGAGTTTTGTATTGCTGTCCAGAAATTTTAATTTTTTTTTTTTTTTTTTTTTTTAAATGCTTTTAATGACATCTCTTCTCTAATAAGATTCAGGCTTTCCTGAAGTTACTTAGGCCAGATATTGGTGAAGTCAAAAGGGTGTATGGTATATGTATTACATACCTGGTAGGGGCATTTGTATGCAAATCTTCCTGTACGTTCTTAGATATTTATTGCCACAACAAACTATGGGAAACAGAACTGCCTGTGCAGTAGGCTAAGAAATTTAAACTGTAATTCTCCTTCGTTTATTCCCCAGTGAATTTTCCATATGCTCTGGTAATATGGAGATTGACCTTTAGCAAATACTTGAGCTAGTTATGACTATTCCTTTTCATCTCCATTCTGTCTGCTCATTTTCAGAACATGCTAACCTTCCACTGAGGTTTTTTACCTCTAGAGTTACATAGAAAAGTTCTGAAGAGTATTTCATAAACAGTAGTTAGAATACTTAAATGGATATTCTCTGTTCCTCACATAAAGTTACAGTTGGATTAATTGTCCAGACAGTTCAGTATTGTGTACACTATTACAGGTGATGAAAAGGTATTGATCTTGTGCACTGTGGATTACAGGTATTCATTAACATTCCTTTGTCTCTTTAGTTTTCTCTGTCTTGTACCCGATGAAGCTAAGTCATCATACCACGTGGAGGGTACGGGTTATGATACTTACCTCAGAGATGCCCACAGACAAGTAAGTCTTCCTTATTCCTTGAGAATTTGAAATGCTAATGTGGGTATACAAATGGTTCTATAAATAGTCCTACTACATGCATCTTTTAGTAATGGAAGATGGGAAAATTCAATTTTTATTTTCTAATGAAATCTTAGCTTTAGAGATTTCTTTTGATGGTGAATCCACCTTGTATTACTCTAGTGGGAATAACAGATGACATTAAATGCATTAATATTCATACAACAAATACACTGAGAGAAAATCTGAACTGCAGATAGGTTCTTAATTTGCTTTTGCGTTTATCTGCATTCTCTTGGAGAATTGCCTGCCAAGCTGTTTGAAAGGGCTAAAGGGAAATTAAAATGCTGCATAGGAATTATGCAATCTGGGACTTCAAAAATAAAGGCTCATCAGAGGGAATGCACAGCCTGAGGCATTCAGGTTTCAAGTTGATAGTTCTGGTAGGAAGGAAAATATGATTTTCTAATTTGAAATAAATGCAGCTTTTGTTTTCACAAATGTAATCTAAAGTCTCCTCGGTCAGAGATCGCTGTTTATTTGCAACTTTCTTACTGAAGTCCTATGAATCTTGTATAATAGAAAAAGTTATGTGAAGTAAAGTAACTGAGGGCTATATTTAGTAGGTACTTTAAAAACTCCATGATCTCTGAATTATGATATCAGCAGTTTAGGATGAGAAACTTGGATTTCTGTATTTATTGTATTATTTTATCTGTAGTCTCTACTGAAAAGAAAGGGAATAGAAAATAGAGAACAAGGAAAGAAAGGCTGACGTAAAATTCCCCTATGTTCTATTCTTAGATGCCAGAAAATACATATCATTTTTGTACTTCTTTTATGCCTTGGGGGAAAAAAAAAAAAAAAAAAAAAAAAGAGTATTCTGGGAGTTATTAGAGAAAAGAATTGGTTTCTGTCACTTCCTGACAGTGATATGGCTACTCTTAAAATATTTCCCCCCTAAGAATAGCACTGCCTATTGCTATTGCTACATCCAAATAGCTGTTCTGCTTCCCTATGTCTATTCCTGGAAGCCTGCACCGGTATGTAAGCTGTGCGCAGTGAAGTCTGTTTTGCCTCACTTTTGCTACTGTTTATTCCTGCTTTCCTTATTTTGGTTCATAATTGGTGCTCCTTTCAAGGTATAATTCCTGGAGAGTGAGACACCAGGCAGCCTGCAGCAAATCAGAGGCAGAAGCTGACAGGCAACTGAGAAAGACTATTGTGGGTTGTAGGAAACCAAGGGAAGAGGAAGCCCTCCAGTACATTTCGTTTGTATCACCTGCACATCCATGTGCCTTCCCTGTCCTGGGAATTGCGGAGCAATCTGGGTTGGATGTTGAGATGAGCTGCGCATAATGATCAAGATGTGTATTTGTAGCCTTACCTTGTTTGGTCTCAGATGATTTTTGGAAGCTCTAGCTTTTTACTTCTGAAACTACCCTGGCATCATGGATGTTGAGAAGAAAATGAAGTGCCTGTGTGGAAACTGATCATGTTTGTTTTAGAATGACTATTCTTTTTGGACTTGGATTTCTCATATAGCTACAGATTATGGTTTTAAGGCTTAGATAGTATTAAAAGGAAATTAACAATTTCCATAGAGATTTTGAGTGTTTTCCTCGCTACTTTTTTCTAGTTCCGGGATTACTGTCTCATCTGCTTACGGTGGGAGTGGCCTGGATCTCCCAGGTCTTTGGAAAAGTGCAATTTAGAAGCATCATTTTTTGAAGGCCACTTCTTGAAAGTTCTCTTTGACAGAATGGGCAGAATTCTTGATCAGGTAAGAAAAAGCAGGTTATAAATTCCATTTTTGTTGCTTTTATCACTACTAAATGGCTTAGTCTCCATAAAGTCCAGTGGATTCCCATAATTCAGATGTCTGTTACAACATGATATTATTGTGTAAAATCCCATGTCCTAGATGCAGGTCTTTATAAATTACAGGATGTTATAGCAATCTGTATTCTCTTCTTCTGAAAAAACAGAATGCAACCACCTTCTACATTAAGCATGCTGTTATCATCACTAGTCACCTTTCTGTGTACCAGATGTTTTCTTGACCAGTGTTGTGATTGAAATGTCATTTAAATTGATGAGTAAGACAAGAATATCCTAATGGTAATGGATGAGGCTAAGATAATATCTTAGAAACTTGTAGGTACTAACATCTCTGGTTCAGTTTTCGTTTTCTAGCATTTACACTCGGAATGCATGTACATTTTTCAGCAAATAAAATACTTTACATCTCCTTTCTGCCATATTTCTTTGAATTTCAATCGTCTTGTAAGGTGAGAACAACTTGCTGTATCACTCATAATGTTTTCCTGTAGTTAGGAAAAACTGTTATTGCATGGAAAATTTCTAGAAGGTATCCTTTTCTGTCTGCACTTTAAAGTTTTTGTTTTGTTCCTTTTTTCCTCTTTCATTATATTAAAATAATAACTGTATAGCTGCCAAGGGCAAACAAAATGAAATATGATCTGACAGGCTCCTTGTCCTGAAAAAGACATGTCAGACCCAGATTAGTATAAAGGAGTTTAAAGAAAGTGAATTTTCCTGCTCTGTGTTTCTTTCTGTATCTAGCCAGCCTGCATGACCTCATCTTTCTGAGCAGAAGCAAAGTGAAGGCTCAGAGAGGTGAAAAGGAGGTCACTTCATGTTTCTTTGCCTTCACTGAATTCTGGACTTAAATTAATCAAGTCAACATTGCTGTTGTCAATGAGGAAGATAACTTTCCTTGCTAGTGAATATGAGCCCTGAGGGTCTAGATTACGTTCCCTGTAACACCAGCTGGAAATGCTATAGATGGAGTAGTACCAACTTTTTGGAGGTTTGCACAATTCTCCTCTGTTTTGCATATGCAGCTATCTACAAAATGAATAGTTAGCTGTGATAGTGGCAGATTTCCAACTTATAAACAGGACAAGAGTCATTTAGACATACAAATAAATGCACAGGCAACATGGCAGGAAGCCAACAGTTGTCTCTAGGTCAGCTCTGTGAGTGTTTAGAGGAGAAGGATGTTTGAAAGTACCAACATCTATAATTTAGAAGTCAGAAAAGAAAGCCAAACACTTCTGTTGCTGAATTGTGTACTCTCAGTGTTTTGGTTCTAGTAGACTTGTACTGTGCTTTTTAGTATTTGAAATGGTTATAGACTGAAGTCATGAAGAGATCTAGTCATCATCAGCTTTTAGGAACAAGAAGCCTTGTGGATATCAAAACCTTGTCTGAGCAATGATACATACATTATTAAAAGTAAAGAAAGTGAATTGCATCCCTTAAGAAAAGCTATTGCGTGTATCAGATACATGCAATTTCAATAAAAATAGCATCTGGCATGGAAGCACGGCACCCATTTTGATAAACTGCTTGTCAGCATGACACACATTTTGAGCTAGTCAAGCAAGGTGTTAGGATCTGCGGTGTCAAAAATGTTGGACTCCAGAAGAAGTAAAGTGATCTGCCTGAATTAAACAGCAGGGATAAATTCTTACTACATTGTACCAAAAGCTTGCCTTTAAAAAAAAAACAGGCAAAAAAAAAACCCTGAAATTTCTTGAGGTTTTTCATAGTGAAATGCATAAATCACATAGAACAATGTGGAAAATCAGTGGATCAGTGACATTTTTGACATATAGATATATATGTCCAGACCAAGTAAAAAATGTGGAGGAGCCTTCAGCTGGGGGGACATACAGTACTACTTACAGATTGTATTTGATGTCATTTTTGCTTCATCATACTGCTATGGGTAGTTCTTATGTATTTATCAGTTTTTATCAGCAGACACCAGAGGGCTTCACACAGGTGGTCAGTATTGTTAACGAAGTTTCCTGACAGAAGACAGCTGAGGCACCAAGGTGAAGTAACATGTTTCAAGGCTGTTCAAATCTAGTACCTCATCTGCTTGACACAGCCTGCTTCCTCCTGTTAATGTTAAACACTGCATTTCTATGGAACTGTATCCTGAGAATTTTGAAAGAATTTCCTGAACTCCAAATCTTGCTGGTTCTAGCCTCTGTAGTTATAGAGAAAATGTTTAGGCTGTCTGACTGAGTCTGCTGACATATGGACAGAAATGCTCTCAATTAGTTTAAATCACAACAGCAATCTGTCTGAACAATGTAGCACGTGTTACTACTTTGTTTCCTTTTCTTGTGTGAACGCCAGATAAATCTCATGGCTTCAAAGCCTCCTAATGAATTGACTGACTCGCACAACTGAAAGACCTTCTCCAGCAGTTCAGTTAGACAGTGGAAAAGATTTATGGAAGAAATTTGTGTCTGCATCTGCAGAGTAGCTTTTCTCTTCCACAATAACTCAAAAGGTAGAAATTCCTGTTACTGATAACATCCCTGGCCCAGGGTCTAAAAACTTCATTTGTTAAAAAGCTGTTGCTGAAGTATCAAGCATGGAAATGACTACACTGACTGGGAGAAATAAACATATTCACTTCAAAAGATCTGTAAGACATCTCCCTTTGCAATGCCATGGAAGGTGGTAACAAGTTCAGGATTAAGATACCAAATGTTAGTTAAGTGTCTACATCCAGTAAGTGGAAATTTTGTCACAACAGCCCCTGTAGTCTTGGGAGCTGTAAAAGTGAAAAAACAGTAGGTGTCTTTCAGTGGAAAGTGAATCACCGTCTCAGCTTCTTTGACTGTATTGACTGGCAGGTCGACTCAGTTGCCTGAGCTATCTGTTGCCATTTTTGTGATGCCCAAGATATTCCCACAAACTTGCAGTTAAAGACAGATCTTGCAGGATCCAACTCTGTAGAGCTGTCAGGAGATTGACAGGGTATACCTGTGCATCTGAGGTGGCAGGAAATGTTTGTAAGCAGTTCTGTCAAGTGTCAAATCTCTGTTGAGTAGGCTAATGAGAGTCTAGGCACACAGTAAACATAAATATATCTGTCTTAAACTGAACTCTCCCAGATCTTATTCTGAAACAGGGAAGAAACTGTTTTCCGATTCTTCAGTGGGATGCTAACTTCAGAACATAAAGGTGTTAATCTGAGGTTGTGAACACACATCCTTTTCCAGATGTGATTATAACCAGTGAGCATGTTACTGCCAATGTATTTCTGGCAGCTAAAGGGATTGAATGAGGGCCCATAATCCATTTCAGGTAGAATCAAACAGATGAAGTTAAACCATCTGGGCATGTATAACGTCTTCAGACTGGCATAGGCCTGTAGCAAGGGAATGTCTGTCCAACTCTTGCCATTGGTGTCTGTTCCAGCACTCAATGGGAGGAAATTTCACTAGTTTGGAAATTTTGGGCTGCATTAAGTTGTAAGCTTGTTTTCACTGTGATGAGAAAACCCAAGACAAAAATAAAGAGTTCTTGGTACATGAGGAAGCTATGATGAAAGTACTTTCTTTTGTAGACGTAAGTTTCTTCCTGGGCTGGTGAAACACCTTTAAGATAGCTACTGTTTTTTCCTAGAAAGCCCTTCTGACTAATCAGTGTCTTCCAGCATCTGACAGCGTTGTCTCTTCCATTTGATTGATGTGGAGAGAAGAGGTGGAAAAGAAGCTTAGAATTTCACATTGCCTTCCCAGCCCAGCAGTGTCTCATCTCCAGTAGCACGTTGCTACAAGGGTTCTTTCCTGGAACTATGAATGTGACAGAAGAGAAATTCAATGTTAGTTGTAAATAGGGATTTATCACTCTCAATTTCCTGAGCTGGTATAGTTTGCAGTTATCTAGAAGCAAGATGTTTAATCTAGGCTGATTGTTGGTTTAGCTGCTGAGCTGAAGAATGATTTTATAGGAACAGGACTTATTATCCTACAGTAAACAAGACGTGTGCAAAAGCTTCATGTGGTTGAAGATGTTATATAGTTAATATCTAATGCTTGACTGTCATATTCTCTTCACTCCTGTTGTGGGACAGAGATTGGAGCTGTCTTCTAATCTTGCTTTTAATCTTAATGTATTTCTAGCCCTGTATGTAAGCTTCTGGGAGTTAAATAAACACTTGCTGGGTGAAAAAAACTAAGCATGAAAGTAACAAAGCACTGTGTTTTCCTTTCTTTTTATTTTTTGCAGCCCTATGATGTAAATTTACAAGTTACTTCAGTGTTGTCCAAACTCTCCTTGTTTCCCCATCCACATATACATGAATACCTTTTGGATCCTTACATAAACCTAGCCTCTGGCTGCCGGTCTCTTTTCTCCGTTATTGTCAGGGTGAGTAAACACACAGTTAATGTTTACATATGGCTATACAGCAGTGATATATTTAGTAACTTTGTAATGAGTGTTTAAAGCTGGATAGTTTAGGTTGGCAAATGGCTTCTCACTGAAAATAGACACTTACGCTCTTGATTTGGAAATCAGAATTACGTATTTCCTACCAAAAATATTGAAAAATATATTTCTCATCATTCATTCTAATTCTACATGCCTTCTAATTTGTTTGTTTGGTTGGTTTCAGTGTAGATGTAAAATATCCCTTTTGGCAATGATGTTGCTTTAAATTGGACCAGGTGACATTGTTGTCACTTGCAGGCAGCATCAGATAGTGCTGTAAGAACAAAATAACAGATTTACACTTGTGTAGAATAGAGATGGCTTTGATTCATGCACAGACAGAAGACAGTCCTGAACACCTTTGCCTGGGTGAATATCTCTGCTCATCTTTTTTTTCTTTTTTTTCTGATGAAGGCTGTTCTTGGCAGTCCAGTCTGTGACCCTTTTCTGGATTCTGGTCAACCATGAAGTGCTAGATTTATTGGAAGTCCCCTTCCTTTCCCTCTGATTTCATCCCTTCCTGCCAGACCTTCATCCTACGAGAGCTGGCTGTGTGCCTGTCACACTGCAATCGTCTCAGTCAGAGATTCCTCGGCTACCCCCCACACCAGCTGTTATTAAGCTGGTCAAGAGCCTATTAATGATGCTTGCCAATACTAACAGAGGGCTTATCTCCCCTTTTCCCAGCAGCCCTCCCTGTTTCAAGTATAATCTTCATTCTCCCCTTGTTCTTTCCCTAAACTCATGAATTTACTGGTTAATTGCTTGCGTCAATGTTTACCAAGACAAATTAATCACTGGCATGATTAAAAGTGAGTAATATCATTTTTGTCAATAGCAAGTAAGGCTTCAGAGTTTCTGTCCTGTTTTATCTCTACTTTCTGCACTCACATCCTTGGTGCTGTTATTGTCGTCAGTGCTTTTGACCACTCACCCTTTTTGGCACAGAGCAGCTATTCTGCGTATTACTTTGTGAGTCTGTGATGACTCTGAAGTGGCTCCATGTCCCAGGCACTGAAGGCTGTGGTTTATCCTTGCTGCCAGTCACAGAGAGGTGTTACTTTGTGTATTGATGGTGTTGTACTTTGCAGGTTGTTGGAGACCTCATGGTTAGAATCCAGCGCATCCCAGATTTCACTCCCAAACTTCTGCTGGTCAGAAAACGCCTGCTGGGCTTGGAGCCTGAAGGGCCCCTGTGAGTAAATACATTGTGTATTCTCCAGTACCCACTGCTGGGTTTTGTGTATGCCAGTCCTGACCCTCTGCTATTTTTTTTCCTCTCTCTCTCAGCATTGACCACATGACATTACTAGAAGGTGTGATTGTGCTGGAAGAATTCTGCAAAGAGCTGGCAGCGATTGCATTTGTGAAGTATCATGCCTCATCTACGCCGTAAGCAGCCTTGATGAGCGGCCAGGCTGTAAGATCACCTAGCCTATTTCAGTCCAAAAGACTATTGACAATACCCAGACGAGAAGAGGTGGCATCTCCTGGCAAAGTGTCTGCTGGCTTTTGGCCGAATTGGAAGATAGGTG
Source organism: Aquila spilogaster (assembly GCA_024606505.1). Classification (NCBI taxonomy): domain Eukaryota; kingdom Metazoa; phylum Chordata; class Aves; order Accipitriformes; family Accipitridae; genus Aquila; species Aquila spilogaster. Next base: position 32,508,170 of record JANHGO010000042.1, read on the forward strand.
ACTTTCACCAGTTGTTGGTGTTCATCGCATTGCGAGGCAGATGGATTGAAATGGACCTAGAATATGATTAAAGGCATTTTGGGAGAAACCAATACACAGCATTTCTAGCCATTGTGTGAAGAGCTGCAAAAGCTGCATGAAGAACCACAGACGTCAGACCTTGGTTATTTTTCTGTTATGATGACGATGTTCAGGGAGTTAGGTCTATACATGTTCTGGGGCTCACATGCGCCAATTCGCTTTTTGCGAACATATTACTTCTAAACAGCAAATTAATTTTAAAACATTCTTATGTCCTGTTTCTTTTTCTTCTCAAGTGGATATGTGAAAGGAAATCACAACTGCAGTTGCAATGTGATCAAAATTGTAGTTGAAATTAAAAATGAAGATAGATTCAAAAAACCCACTAATTCCTATACGGTGGGATACATTCATGAGGTTTTTTTTTCTGGTGAATCTTAAAGACAACTCTCAGCTTGGTTCCCCCATGGATTACTACAGGAGATATATTAGTATGAAATCCATACTAGTGAACTAACCCAGATTCAGGATCACATCCATAACAAATATCTGAAGTATATATGTTTATATCATATTTGCCTCTGTCTTTCCAAGTGATTGCTTCTCAGGTCATCTGTGTAACTCGACTCAGTTTAGGTTTTTGCACATGAACTCCAGTTGCTTAGCTCTTGTCACCTTTACAGGGAAATTAATTATAGGTCATTAGTGATTGTTGTTGAAACAGTATTTTTAATTTCTTTTTAATTGCTGTTTAGCGTGAATTGGTGTAACAATCTTTTGTGCCTTGAAAACTGGCAACATAAATGTTCTGTCATTTTAAAAGATGTTATTATTGCTTATCTAACCCTAGTAGTAGTGCCCAGCAAAAGATTGACTGATACCAATTCAGTTAAATTGTTGATACCATATGTAGGACCAAAATTTGTGCCTGTTTTGCATAGTGCTGAGATACAGAAGTGTATCTCAGTGGATTTTTTTCAGTATGAGTGCTCTCAGCCCACTTGCATTGCTTAGACTTCAGGGAACTTTGCTGCTATTTCTCCAGTGCGATGGCGGCTGGCGCCTCAGACAGAATTTGGGACTCCCTGTTGCGTAGGCACCAGCAGAGGTCTGAGAGGCTGAGCCTTACCCTGCCAGGCACACACACTGATTTGGGTGAGAGACCTGTTCTGTTATCCATGCAGGTGTGTAGCACCTCTTTCCCCTCCTGTAACAGCACAGGCAGGCAAGGTAGAGTTCAGTTCCTTGTGTTTACACTGTGTTTCTTTCTTTGTCTGTCCTAGTATCCTATTTGCACAGTTAATGTCCATTTCTGATTTGATTGCTTGTGTGCAAATAAGGACTAATTCAGTCACTAGAATTCATCTGGATTTATATGACTGTACCTAGAATCAGATTCTGCTCTGAATCCATGCCTTTAATTTTTTTTAATATATATATTTATAGAATCTGGATGTTGCGAGGTCATTTAAGTTAGGTTAATTAGAAGTGTCACAGTTAATGGGCTAAATTTATTCTTGTCACAGCAGTGAGGATGGTCCTGCTGTAAAAGCTTCCATACAGGTTCAGCTAGGGAGAAAGTCTTAACTGAAGAACTAGGAAAATATTTTGACAAATAAAACTTGTATTCAGTGGTCCCCTGTAACTGGAAGGCTTCTATTTCTTGGATTTATCTGGCAAAAAAAAAAAAAAATCAAGAAAACAACTATATTTGACTTCCTTACCTCCTTATTTCCCCCCTGAATTTAGCCATAAAGTGTTTTCAGGTCAAATTAGCATCTTAGTTTAAAAAAAGACACTTTTGTCATTTTTGTTGTTTAGAAATATGCCTTGAAAGTAGCAAATAATTTTAGTCATATTAGAAGCTATGTTAATGTAACATACTTGACTTATAGTATAGAACATATGTCTGTGCAGTGATTTTTAATACATACATTTGTTATAATTAAGATCCCAGTTCAGACAAGCAGTTAAACTACTTGAGTTAGGTGAAGCTTAATTTCAGTAATTTTCCTAAATTACAGTTTCTTGCATGGATAAAGTCAAGCTGTTGGGCACAAATGCTGATGCTTCACTCAGTTTCAGTCTTCATTGGTTTTTGCTTGCGCTTAATTACTTTTTCCTCCAAATTTCTGTTATTTATTTTTTTATGTGTATGTTCCAGAATATTTCCGATGTCCTAATTTCAGTGCAAACTGGAAGTGATGATACTGCTATGAATGACACTTGCAAGAGCTTCCCAAGCAACATGATGTTTGTAAAGCCATTCAGGAGGTGCCTGATCTTAAATGAAACCATTGTTTTCACTGATACCTGAATCTTCAGGAACAACAGCAATGTTCTTGTGAACCAGTGAGACTCAGTTGATAAATTTGTAAGAAATGGATCCATCCTGATAAGTGAAGCAATCCTTATTCGTTTGTGAGCGCTGCCTATAAACCCTTAATTACCATACGTGGTGACAATGGCATTTATTTTTGTAAAAGTGATTTAATCTTCTTTAAGAGATGGATCTCATTTAATTTAGTTTTGAGATACTTTTCATGCACTTTTTTTTAGTTAGTTGAGGTCCATGTTTTCACCTTTCCGATCTATGCATGTCACTGAGGTGCCCATTTTGTTTCTCTCTGTGTTTGTATGTGGTTATTTATTACCCAGAGGTGGACACCTGAGAAAATACATGGTCTGGAGTTGGCAATACAAGCAGACCCTTGAGATGTCAGTGGAAAAAGCAAATACTTATCTCCTTTGAAACTATGGCCATTACCAATAGATTGCAATGCTTGAGAGGAAGTAGTAGAATAACTTTTGATTTCAAAAAGCAAATGCAAACTACTTTTTAACCCTGATGCACGTGTGTAAATATGCACATTTTTACTTTATTTTCCATTTGTAGTATGTATTTGATTTAGACTCTGATATAGAAAGTTTTGTAATACGCCATGTGCTAAGCTCCAGTAGAACAAGTTTGTCCTTAGTTGTTTTCCCATATGACTGTAATATTCCTGGTATTCAGATCCTGTCTGTGTAACGTTCTTACTATGTATTTGTCTGTGCAATATAAAAGCTGTGATTTGATACACAGCTTGAGTCTGGTTGTACATCACCTATGTATATATATACATAGATTATATATATGAGAACCAGAATCCCGAGCTTGCTTACACTACGATTAGTGTAAAGATTGTTGCACATGGTTTTACAGGGCACAATAATCATGGAATGGCTTTGTGGATGCATAGTAATGTCTCCCATAACTTGCTGTGTGAATTCACAGGTGACAGTTTTTTTGTAACTCGCTGTCTCGATGCTAAGTGACGTGCTCGGTCTGAGGGTGACCTGATATTGTGCATCATACATGGGTTTTCAAACAGTGATCCTCAGCAGTTTCTGTGCCCTGTAAAATCATGTAACTACATCAAATATATGCTCCTTGTTTTGCCTCCTGCCTTGTTTACATTAAACAGAGGATATTCAGTAAAATTTTTCTATTCAACTTTGTGTAGGTCACTTACTGACAGTGTTGCCACGGTTTTGCAGGTGTGGGATTTCCAGTGAGGAATGCTGAAGCAGCCACGTTACCAGACATACAATATTTTTGCAAAAGAAGTTGCAGGAAAACCCATCTTTTTGTGCTAAAAAAAATACATGCAGGATTAAAGGGGATATTCTCAATATAAGTTAATAAATTAGTTTCAGTGAAGCAGCTGCTTCTGTTATTACAGAACCCATAACGGGCTTTGCTTAGATGACCTTGAGAAAATGTTGAATCTTTGTATCTTTGTTTTACATCGTGTCTTTGATCTGGAAATCTTTTTTTTTTCCTTTGAGTTCATTTTGTCTGTCACAGCAGCATCTGCTGGAATAGCCCTGTCTCCTGTGCTGCGCTGTGCAGGGCTGAGTGAAGTAGCATGCTCTTTCCCATGAAAATTGGAAGCTGGGGGAAATGGCCAGGATGCACTCATCCTGAGCACAGAGGAGTGTCCGCTCTTCCCGAGAGCCCTAATACCTTTAGAGACTGCAGCTGGTAAAGACCTTTGTTTTCTGCTGCGTCTGAGTGCGGAGTGCCTCAGTCACAGCATCAGTTTATTGAATTGGGTACAAATGTCATAGACGTGAGCGAGCATCTTTTCTTCCTTCGGGGCCTTTGAGGAAGGCTTTGTTACATGTTTTTATATATTTAGGTAGGTATCTTTTCTTAGTGTGGTTTTGGTGTCCCTCAAGTTCTCATCATCTTTTTTAAAATCTTACTGCTCTGTAAGATCCCCTTCGAGGGCTACACTTGGATGTTAAGCTGTTTCTCCTCAATATTTAACAGCTGCAAGTGCTCTCGCATCTTTAACAAGGAGAGCAACAGCAAGATGATACACTTGACAGCTTTCTTACAGCTCTCAGCGTCTTTCCCCCATCCTCTTGGGTCTCAGAGATTGTCATCTCCCACCCCAAATCATTTATTTGCTGTGCCTGCACGAGGCATTTAGAGATTTGGGGACACGTTTGTTCTGCGAGCAGTGAGGTATTTGTATGAAAATCGCACAGTTTTTATCTTCCTGTATTTTTCTCTTACTCTGATATCCATGAAATCACTTCGTTCTTGAAGCATGATTATCTTATGGCACTTGCATTCTAGTGCAAGTTTTGGGGGCTCCACATCTTACAGAAAAAATACCACTGCCGTCATTGTGCGGTATGTCCTTCACATTCATTAACTCATTTTACAGAATCTCAGTCAAAGCTCTCAATGTATACATAAGTTGCACAGGATCTACTGAATTTGTAACCTTTAAATATTAACAGAACTGGCGCTGTCAAAGCCTGAATGTGATCCACTTGGATTAAAGTGGGTTAATGCTGGGAGAAGTGAATCTGTCACAAGCTGTGTGAGCTCTTTTGGCCTAAACCCACATGTCCCTGGTGCATCCTTGATCCGCTGAGGTCCTGTCTCAAGGAGGAGCAAAGGAATTGAAGAGCAGTTTAAGAATCAAGTGAAGCATACGGTGGATTAAAGTTTTCAGGTGCTGTAAGCTTCTTGGGAACACCAGAAGAGCAGGGAAGTGTGAAAAGTTGGGTTTTACAAGTTGAGATTTGCTAGTTTTGCCTTTGGGGTCAGATCAGTAAAGGTGAAAAGGTGTCTCAGAGTCTGGTGTCTCACTCAGCGGAAGGGCTGTTGGCATTGCCCTTGCTGAATGGATGCATGTATTCTGAACGATGTGTCCTTACGTTCCTGCATGATGTTACAGTAAGCAATGGTGGTGCTGTGAAATCCTCCACAAAGAGCCGTAGGTGGCAATAATAAGCTGCCTTAGAAATCTGTTGTGTTAGGGACAGCAAAAATGAGACATTTGCATTGTGTTTCCCACTGCACAGTATCCCATTTCCCATTTCGGAAAGAGATTTCTGTACTTTTCAATGTCTCTATATGAGATAGAGACATTGCAAATGAAAATGTGTCGTTGTGCTGAGTAATGCCATGTAACAAGACTGGAGGAAGTTCAGGGAAAAATAACCGAAGATATCAAAGTGTAGCAAGGGGCTTAGGAGAAGGACGACAGAAGTAACTGTGTTCTGCGCAGTGAAATTACAGCTTAGGGTTAGAGGAGCGTTACTTGCCAATAAAAAGGTTTGAAAGCCTTAAGCATTACGGCTGGAGGAAATACCAAACCTGATTTATCGGCGTGTAATTAATGAAGTAATGTCATCGAGGAAAAGTGATACTGGTGATCAATGAGCACTTCCTGACCATGAGTGCCGCTGGACCAGCAGTGCGAGGAGCCTGTTACCCAACACGTTTTAAAACCGGACTGGACAAAGCATTGAGTGCTGCAGCAGGAAATCAGCCTGCGCCGGTGGGGCGACGCAGTAAGCATGCTTTTTTACATCCTCAGGCTCCCAGCTAATTAACGGCTCCTAAATGACGTGTATTTGTTCCGCTAGAAAGCAGCGAGGTGGACTGATCCACTTGAAAGTCTCCTGTAAATGAGGAACGTTGCTGCAATCTGAAAGAAGCAATTTGCAGCCTCCCAAAACGAGGCTCGCTTGCAGAAAAACCTCTCTGCAGGAGCTGCACCCCTTAGGAGCAGCGGGAGAGGAGGCACAGCATGATGAGCCGGGCCAGGCCCCATGCTGGGCACCTCCGAGAGAGGAAACAAATTACCTGTGCTCCGCATCGTCATTATCCCTCTCTTGAGAAACCCACTTCTCCCTCCCTCATCTCCGCAGCCCCAGGAAGCACCTGTCAAGTCTGTATTTCTTAATTTGGGTTTATTTTCTCGGTCATGAATTTTTATTTCCTAAGGATTTTGAAGGCTCCAGGTTTTACTATTAGCAGCAAATCCATCGACTCCGTGCATCTTTCCAGACGATTTTCCATTAAGGTCCTTATAAAGGAAGGAAACCTTTCTGTTGTTTATCCTGCCTCCTGAGACTCATGCTCTCCTGCCCTGTTAACTCCATCCTTCCTAACCCCTGGAACAGCTGCCCTTCCCCTTGGGGTTCCCACAATCAGCAGTTCACTCAGCTCTGGTGGGCACCGCGTGTCCAGGACAGTGCAGAGGAAAGCACTGCTGCCCTTGGGGGGTCTGGGAGCTGCACAGTGCGAGGTGGGTCCAAGTGGAACCTGAGCACAGTGACATCAGTGGGAACTTCAGTAGAAATGACATTGACTCCTCACAGACCGCTGCCCCCATCAGCTCAGCTGCCACTGTCCATGGGCACCTCCAGGGATGGGGCACCCACAGCTCTGGGCAGTACTGCCAGGGCCTCACAGCCTCTGAGTAAGAATTCCCTCCGTACCTCTAACCTAAATCTCTTCTCTTTTAGTTTAAAACCATTCCCTCTTGTCCTATTGCTTGCTATCCAACCATGAAACATGATAATTGTAGTAGTTTGGTATCAGCTTCACAGGCGTGAAGCATAAACCAGGGAGAAGAAAAACATATTTTATTCCAATGGCTAAACCTGTTACCTGTTTCTTTGTTCAGATAATACTTATCCAACACAAATTCCCGAGGAGCAGAAGCCTGAATAGTATGAGGTCAAAATTCAGTCACCTAAACTGCTTGGCCTTTCTTACATAGGCAAGCACTTGTCTGCATCATGCAAGATGCTCACCTAAGCCAGTGGTAACTGAAGTGTTGCCCTCTCCAGCATGCAGGCAGCATTGGTCTCAGTAGGTAAGCCTTTACACTCACAGTTTGGAATTCTGCTGCTCCAGTGCTCTGACTCCTTGCTGCAATTTAGGAAAAGTAGTGCCAATATGGGGTAAAATGTGCAAAAAGCTGTATGAGCCTTAGCATGTATTTCATGCTGCGTGTATGATGTCTGCTTCTCCGGAGCCGTGATCTCGGCTTGGGTCATTAAATGAAGAGCTGGTTTAATATCAGCCAACAAATCACAGTACGCCTTGATGTTTGTAAGATGGGAAGTATGTGGGCAACCAGATTTATCGGACCTTGTGTTTACATTCTAAAAGATCAAAAGAGCACAGTCTCTTTTTCTTCCTTTTATAATTAATACCAGATGTCAATTTGGTCTACTAATGCGATTCTGATTGCCCAGTTTCTAAAAGAGGGTTGCCTTTTTGTTTCTAAATATCAACCATAGAGAATAATGCAGAAATATGTGCCTTGATGTGATTAAATGGGATCTGTTCAATCAGACAGGCAGCACTGCAGTGCCCAACCCACGCTCTAAGCTTATCTTTCACTTCTCAGCTGGAAGAGGAAGTGCAGTTCTTCTGATAGTTTGGGACCACGGTACAGCTGCCATTGATTCACCATCCTCCAACAGCTATAGTTCAATGTTAATACTTATCCAGTAAACTATCCTTTCATATTTGATTTTATTTCAGACAGAAGCAAAGGTGTAGGAACTGCGAATAGTATGATGCTCATGATTCCAAACAACACTACTTTTCGTAGTTCCTTAGTGCTCAGGTTACTCTGTACCCCACGATCAGGGTCTCGTTCTGCTTTAGTTATTTTTAATCAGTTTGGTTACCATCCACGCAGTGTAGTGGTGTTAAGCCGCTAAGTTGGGTTGTGGTTTGGAGGGAGAGATATGCCTTCATCTCCGTGTGACAGCGGCTGACTCACACCACTAATACAGGAAACTGTCACAGAGAAATTTCATATGCCAGGAATGTGCGCTGCAGACTTTAACTTCTCTGAAGACGAGCTTTGCAGGTGCGATCTATCTTTTCAGTTCTTGTACCAAAAACGTTTGGCAGAGGAGGGCTTGACTTCTTGATGTGGTTTTCTGCAGAAACTCTTCATGCTTAGCAGTTGTATAAACAATTAGTGGAAGCCCCTAAGACACTGCTGCAGCACTACTCCTGTGGTTCAGGAAAGGTAAGGAGCTGACCCAAATGCTACATACAGATCTCCAAGCTGAAACTGGAATTCAAAGTTGCAGCGTCATGAGCCAAGGTCAGTATCATTTTGTAGCTCAATTATTAGAGCAGCTGAAGATTCCACCTGATTGCCCTATTTATAACTTCATATTAATTCAGCACCATTTATTCCAGAGCCTCCCTAAACCTGCATAAACATAGCCCGGGAGGCACCAACCCCTGAATTGTTCTTCATTAATCTCAGTGAACAGAGACCTCCTGATGCTGGGCTGATCCTTGGACCTGCAGCTGTGAGGCTGGGCAGGAGTAGGGCAGGATGGGGAGCAGATGGGAATCACAGCCACACATTAATGCAGCCATGACATTGCCTGTGCTGGTGACCAGCCTCAGGCTTTGTGCTGAGGAAAAGACCACCAAGGTCACCATGTCCAACCCCAACCCATCCACACCATGCCCACTCAGTGCCACATCTCCCCAATTCCTGAACACCTCCAGAGATGGTGACTTCCCAGCCTCCCTGGGCGGCCCGTGCCAATGCATCACCACTCATTCTGAGAAGAAATTTTTCTTGGTATCCCAACTGAATGTCCCCTGGTGCAACTTAAAACCATTCTCTCTTTCCCATTGCTGTTACCTGGGAGCAGAGGCCGACCCCCACCTTGCCGCAGTTTCCTTGCAGGAAGCTGGAGAGAGCAATGAGGTCTCCCCTGAGCCTCCTATTCTCCATCTCTTCCCAGTAAAAGCAATTGCTCTTTGGAGCAGGTAGCCACGGCTAGTTGCTTTTCCTTTGGTTATCATTGCAGTGGTATCACTGCTATAGCCCATCGCTGTAATGCTGTGATGTGGTGCAGAGAAATATGGGACAGGTACGATGGTTGAGGCCTTGGGGGCATTAGAGGAACTGGTATGGGGTGGGGAGGAGAGGTGGGGAGCAGGCTTGACACTGTGGACCCCAGGGCTGTGGTCAGGTGGAGCTGGCTGAAAAGAGAGCAAAGAAATAGCACCTAACATACCTATAAGTGCCATACATAGCAAATTCAGATGTAAAGCAGGGTTGCAGAATGATAAAGGATAAACAAAGGTGTAAAAGCAGGTTAGCAAACATATTAAAATGAACCCAAGAGGATCTTGGGGGGAAGAAGAAGAAACTGCCAACATGAACGCTTTGCTCCCAGCAAAGGGCTGCAGGTGCTGGGGATCTGTGGCAGCACCCCAGCACTGACCACAGCTGGGGAGGGGCACGACGTCAGGAAATGGGACAGAAAACAGCAGTATGGGCAGCGTCTTTAACCAGCATTTATACAATGAAGTTTAACTACTATTTATATAACTATCTTCTAAATAGAACTTCCGTAATAGAGTTCAATTATCAGTTCTATTATTATCACTGCATTTTTTTTTGTGGAATTCTTTCCATGGCAATTAGATCTGGACTGATAGTGACTCCTGGAACAGACTGCGGAGTTACACTTACAGAAAGTTCTTGGCTTTATACACAAGGTGCGTTCCCTCTTTGGGTCATAACAGCAAAAATACATTCTTCTGCCGATGACAGAAGTCCTCTTTTTTATTGTTCTTGACGCTGATACCCACCATGCTATGGAGGAGCTCCCTCTGGGGTTTTCCTGCCTAAGAATAGTGACATTTAAATCAGTCTGAAAGTGACAGTGGGAGACACACAAGGCTGTGGGTCAATCTCTCTCAATGTATAAGTGGTGCCAATGCCCCCATTTGGAGACTTCAGCCACATCATCCCCCTTAAAGAAAGAAGAGGACACGTGAGTGCTGCCTCGTGCTGCACCGCAACGGCTCTTTTTCACTGCTTTGAATCCAGCCCTCTCTGCTCAAGTCCAACCGCACTCTGCGAGTGCCTCCAGCTTTAACCAGAATAAAAAATTGACCGCCCTGACAGTCGCTATGAACAGATTGCAAAGATAGGTACAGAGAATTTCATTTGGATGCTCATCATTATTTAATCCAGCAACCAGTGGGCATTCAAATTTCATTTCGTCAGAACGTATTTTTCTTTGGGTGCCGTCCCAAATAATTCCAGTCTCCGGTTGTTCCGTTGGTTCGGTGACAATGCGTCCGCACACAATTATTCCCAGGGGGTCAGTGTGCGTGTGGAAGCGGCGATCATCAGTGGGTACCGCTCTTAACCATCCATTTTTCTCCTGGTTTCCCTAATCGCTGTTCCAAAGCAGTTCCAGGGAGCTGATACTCATGTTTTAAACCATTGTGTTTCCTCCCATTTGTAAGCATCTCCGAGCCAGAAATCATTCAGCGGCTGCTGCCACCGCATCCTTCAGGGACAAAATGTTCTAAAGAGCTAATGTTGCTCTTTCATTAAGAAACCTATTCAGAACCACAGAGAGCGATTTTGACAGTGCAACTGGTAGTTGCTCTAGGGTAGGAGCTTGACAGGAGACCTATTTTCAGCTAAATGAATGTATACTGTTTATTTAAAGAAACAGTCAGCTGCTGATTTCAGCATGCCTAAGTACATCCCTGTGCATCTCCTGCACTCTGCATCCCCAGGCTGCGCATCTTATGCCTTGAGACGGGAATAAAATCTGCTACTATGTCTTAATGGGGTCAGGTGTGTGGGGGGCAGGAAGAGAGGGGTGTTCAGTGAGTTGAGGAAGGGCATGGAGGTGAGAGGCAACAGCACAGATGGGCTGCTTGCTAAGGCAAATGAGGGCACAGAGCTTCATACTGCAGTTCTTCTGGTGGCAAAGCTGGCTTTAAAACGTTCCCATCCATTGCTGCTGGGTATTGTGTTTTGCTTTTGCTGAAAGATAAATGAAAACAAGAGCATTTCATGGTGGGAACGGGCAGCACGTTCCTCTTTGGCTTCCCTGCAGAGAATGGGAGAGGAGGACAGACGCACGGCCCCACGCTATGCCACCATGTGTGCAGTGCTACTGACAGCCCCACTTAGAAGGGTGTACTGTCTCATTAACATTAGATGGCACAAAAGCAGAGCATTGTTTTCAGTGCTTCTCATCTTTTATAAGTGCCACTGCGCAGGTAATTGCGGATGTTCAAAATTAGATCTCCTGGTAGTGCTACTGAACGCATGCTTGTGGCTGAGCAGAGTGTTCTGTGCGAGTTGGAGATCAAAGACAGACTGGGCTTGATTGGAAACCAATTATCTACTGCTGTGGGGACCTTTGAGAACTAACAGGATTTTTATTTCCTTTATCCTTTGATCCTCAAAATGAGCAATATAAAGATAAGGAAAAACAGAACAAAAAAACAGATGTACCAAGCAACACGTGGACAGGGAAAGGAGGAATCAGCCCATAGGCTGGTTGGATAGATGAGAAAAATCCAGCTGCTGGCATAGAAGATCCCAAGGAGCTACAAGCATCATCACCACTTGTGCTACTATAGAGATATCTCAGAATGGAAATGTTATGTTAATACCATGAAATAGAAAGATGGAATCTTATGTTTTTATTTGATAACTTATGATTTATAATCACTGTTTTTAAAAGTGATTTAAGAAAAGAAAGGATTTAGCCAAGAAGACAAATTATGTCTCATGTGAATGAGACATTCAAACCTATGTATTCTACAGGACTGATAGCCTTCAGAAATGAACCATTTGTGGTACCAGTTAATACCAAAGTTCCATTTAAGAGCAGTCAAAGCATGTGTTTTATTTAATCACATCTTAAAAGGTGCCTTAAAGTTCAGGATGAACAAAGATTCCTTATTAAATCTGACTCAGTAAAAGTATCTCATATGACTTCTGGGTGTTACGTCAAGCTCCCAGTAAGAGTAACTTGTTTATTTGGTATGTTTAGGCATCAGACTTCTGTGGCTGAAATCTCCCTATAGTGAGATGCCTCAAAAGGAGGACTGTAGATATCAGTGCTGCTTTTAAATGGTCTCTGTTGTGTGGGTTGACAGTGTTCTGAATGTTTCTTAAAGGCACATCCGTAAAAGTCAGGACATAAGGGAAAAGTGGAAGTAGGCTTGGGAGCAGTTGTCTTCTCCCTCCTGGGTGAAAAAATCCCATCCATGAAGTTATTCAGGTACACCCTTGTTTGCTTATTCATACTTCAGTGATATGATTTGTGTAGACTGCAGCTGTGTGTATTAATCTAGATAAACTACAGGATGTTCCCATTATTTTTCTCCTATTTCAAGAAAATCATCACGTCAGCCCTGAAGGAGGCAGACGCCCGGAGGGCCGCTTCGCCCGCGGGCGCAGCCATCCCCTCACGGCCGCGGCGCCCCGCTAACGCCCCGCAGCGCCGCGGGCCTGGAACGACGACACCTCCCCGGGTGCCTCGCGGCCCGCCCGCCTGCGCACCATTACGCCGGGTGTGACGTCGCCCAGACTACAATTCCCAGCGAGGCGCGGCGGGGCAGGGCGCGTGCGCAGCTGCCGCCGCCACCGCCCCTTGCCCCGCGGCCTGGCTGCCGAGAAGACGACGGAGGCGGCAAGATGGCGCTCACCAGGTGGGTCTGGCTGGCCCCGTCCCCCCCCGGTTGGGGTGACTGCTCTCTCCGGCCTGTCTGCGGCTTCCCAGCCGCTGTGCGAGGCTCCGGCCGACGAGGGCGGCCGCGCTCCGGGAGCGCGCTGCGGCGCCGCGGCCTCTCCTGGGCAGTGGGCCCGCCGGCCGGTGAGGAGGCCGGGCCGCGGCCGGAGGGGGGGCGGCGAGGGCCGGGCCGGGGCTGGGGGAGCTGCCCTGCCCTGCTTTGTCCTGCCTTGGCGGGAGGGGGTGTTCGGCAGTGCCCCTGGTTCAGGGCTCTGCCTCCTTCGCGCGTTTTCTGCGGGAAGAAGGCGCTCCGCCGCCGTGGCTGGAGGTGATCGGATCCGTGGGGGTTTCGTCGAGGTCTGCTTACCGTGAGCGACGGCGAGAGAGATCTTTGTTGCAAGCTACTGCCTCTCTCGCAAGGCTCAGGAGTGCAGCTTCAGTGGCTGCCCTGGAATGCCGGCTTTCTCGGAGGCCGAAGCTTCCGTAATAAACATGTAAAAGGACTCCGTAGTCTGGACGAGCTGAAAAATGGGAAGTCAAGAAATTGGGGTTCGACTTCTTGGCTTTGGCCGGGAGGTATCTGGCGTTAAGGGAGGAAGTGGCAGGCAGATATCTTTCTAGGCGTTTGCTTTAGGAGTCGTTGGACCTAGGGACGTACTTTCTTTTTCTGCTCCGTAGTGGTGGGAAGAATATGCAGTGGTATGTGACGTTCCTGCTGGAAAATGGGTATTGTCACACTCCTGTTCAAACATGATGTGAATGTGCATGAATTTGGTATCAGTTTTTATAGGAATCTGCCAGAATTCTGGCAGACCACACGTTGCTTTTGCCCCTATTATCTCAGAACTTACTGCCCTCAGATTTATGAGTGCAATACTCAAGTTTCATAAATTGTTTTTTAATCTGTATAGAGTGATTGTAGAGAAAGTAATAATTTAGTAGTAGACTCAAGCGTAGTTGAGTGTCACTGAGTGAAGTTATGAGAATTAACTTTTTATGTCTTTCTTTTTTTGGTGTCTGTCTATGGATGTGCAGTTTTTTACCAGCTCCAACCCAGCTGTCTCAAGACCAGCTAGAACTAGAAGAAAGAGCAAGAGCTCAAAGATCTAGGCAGACTGCTCTAGTCTCGTCACGAAGGGAACCTCCCCCATACGGTTACCGGAAAGGATGGATACCACGGGTGCTAGAGGTAGATATTTAAATTCACACTGTAGTAGTGAGTCTGCTAATGGGGAAAAAAAAGTACATTTTCTGGAGTAGAAATAAACTCTGAGCATTTTTAGTGTAGCTCAGAATTGTGCAAAGCCTTACCACATGAAACATTTCCATCCAGACTCCTTGATATATTCTTGGCTTGGGGGAAGTTGTTCTAATTCACCAGATTGCTTAAGACCTTTGGTGGTAAAGAGGACGTTATAAGGATTCTTCCCTTCAGAGATTGTTGTGTTGTAATATGGAAATAGGTCTATGGTCCTTTCAGTTTACAATCTGTGAATGCAAGGATCCTCTGAGAAAGACATCTGTATTGTTCCTCTGTCATTGTTAAATACACGTTCCAAATTATAGCTGGAATAAGTGAACATGTGTGTATCAGAGAAGAGAATGTTTATGTGTATTTTGTTCGTAGTGTAACAAAAGATAGCTGCTCTTGGGGGAGAAAATTGTTAGGGTTGGCAGGAAATGTAAAAATTTGTCAGATATTCATTGTCTAAGTATGTTACTGGCAAAAGGGTTTTGGACAACGTTGTGTATATTTAGCTGTAATCGTTACCAGTTTAACATAATCTCAACTGGAAATATTAAAAGGTAGAAGGGAAAATACAGATGTATAGCTCTGATTACAAAACTGTTTTAGTACAGTTTCTCACTGTGAACCACAAAACCTTGCAGATTTTGAAATGGTACTTGACAGTAACATCTGAGATCTGCTCTGATGAGTCACAAGCCAGTGTGCTTGGGATAAGGCATGCTGTTGAGGTTTTGATACAGTATTTCATGTATGATCCTGCATTATTTCCAAATACCATAATTTCATGAGCTAGTAACAGCCTTGCCCTCATTTATGTTTGAGTCCCATTTTTTTAAAGGTCAATCCAATGCTCTACCATGGTGATTCATTAGTGCTAGATAAGGTGACTTCAAATAGTAGTTCCAGTGGTTCTCTAGAAGAAAACATTTTTATGTAGGTTCTGCATTTACTAAAGCATAGGATGTTAAAAATTTACCTTTGTTACGCCCAGTGTAGGCCTTCCCTACACTGTTGATTACTAAAGTTAGTATTTTAGAGCTTATTCTTTCTAAACATTAGTAAAAGATCTTAAGAAGTCAGGTGATGAAGGTTTTCAAAGAGTTTCCAGCATCACTGGGCCACAAAGTGATGCACATCTCAAAAAGACTGTTAAGTACTCCTTTCTGCTTCATAAACAAATGCAAATTCTTCAAGAGTGGTAAGTGTTTCCAAAGCATAACCTTTTTCCAGTGATCCTGGAATGCCATTGTTGGAAAAAACAAAATCTGTTCTTAATAGATCAAGGGTTATGCACAAAATTTTGAGGAATGACTGACTTTTGTTTTGCCTAATACTTTGACTCTGTAATGAACTGTTGAATGTGGGACATGCAGGGGAAGACTTTAAATAACTGAAGCTGTATTTCAGTGAGCACTTAAAGATGGCATAAGCGTGTTCTTCTTTGGAGGGAAGTGTTCTGCTCATTCATTCCAGCCTCAGTCCATGCTCTCTGTTGCAGTGGTGTTAACTATTTGGTCACATGGTGAGCATGGAGGGAGATCAATCTACCCAAGACACCCATTTTTATTCTTTGATCTGGTTTGTTAATCACACTCTGCATAAGCAGTACCTTTGCAACAGAGGCAGAGGGAGATGTTCATGCTGCTTTAAGCAAATGCTTACTCTGAATAATTGTGTTTGAAACTGTAGCCTGAAGTTGTTTTATGAATAGTACCAATTCTGTGTGCATCCTCAGTGTTGCTGAGTTAGGATGCTCTGTTTTAAGAGGTCTTTTGGTTATCTGTTCATTAAATGCTTTTACAGCAACATGTTGAATGAGAGAGGAAGTAAACTTTTAAGAATATTGGGCTGTTGGGTGCTGGCCCAGTTTGCAATGTATTCACATATCAGAGTAAGGAAACAGGATAGCTTGGCGTTCGTGCCATTGTAAAGCTATGAGCTACAGGCTTTGGAAGGAATGGAAAGCTTTTTTAACAAATTGACTTCATTATGGTGTGAAAAGCAACAAATAACCAGTAGAAATTTTCATCCAAAAAATGCTGCTCTTGTAACTTTAGTATTTCCACAGTTGCTTTATTGCAGAAGGTAAACTTTTGAAGTTCTAATTAATAACTCACATGTGAATTAAATACTTAGTCATGTGTTGTCTGCAGCATAGTAGTGCCTGCACATTCTAGTTAGTGATATGGGCTCTTGCTCTCTGCAGGGAATAATTACTGCAAGATGTCTGTGCAATTCAGTGTCTTTTAATAAGTGTAAGTTGTATAGTCCATGCTCTCTTAACAGCTAAAATAATAATGTTACTAGAGCATTCTGGCAATGTTTCATTTTGTTAAAAACAATCCTCTCATTCATTCCATTTCCTACCTATGCAAATGTTGTACCATGCCTTTGTCTTTAAGTCATTCACTGCTTTTTCTTTTGTGTAGGATTTTGGCGATGGGGGTGCTTTCCCAGAAATTCATGTGGCCCAATATCCATTGGATATGGGCCGAAAGAAGAAAATGTCCAATGCTTTGGCTGTTCAGGTGGATGCAGAAGGAAAAATAAAATACGATGCAATTGCTCGACAAGGACAATCAAAGGACAAGGTAGTATTTCTTCAAATATGTAGACTGGCATGTATACCTGGAAAAGTTGTATGTACACATTGCATAAACTCATTGGTCTGGCATTAGCCAAATGGATTGTGTCCTGTTTTCTTAAGTTTTAAGACCTGAGATAGTGTTAGACAGACATGAGCATTTTGACTGGGATCACTGTGTGATCTTCTCTGTTATGTAATTAAAAGGTAAGGTGAAAATGGTGAACGTCTCTACACAAAACTTGCTTGATAGCTTAGCAGCTTTTGTTAGAGAGCTTTCCAATGAAGGCAAGAAACTGCAAACAGGCATGATCACAGGCAGCCTCGTTTCAGTGTGTAGAGAGGGGGTGAGGGGGAAGAAACACAGTTCAGCTTTCAGAATACTACACCTTGTGTCTCATTAATTTAACGTTTGACTCTTCTGGCTGTTTTCAATGTTGTTGGATGCTTTTTTTTTTTTCTTTTTTTAATTGCAGCAGACAGTATTGCCAGTGGTTATACTCCAAAATTTTTGTGTTAAGTTTGGTGATGGCAAGACTCTCATTGAGTTTAAGGGGAACCAACTTCAATTTCCTGTATACAGTAGCCTTTCTAAAAACAAAGAGATGACACTTTATCTTGAAGTCCTAACTACTATTGAGGGGACCAGGTACTTGGGTCTCCTAAGTCCACTTTAAGGAGTATTTACATCTGCCTTTTCAAGTGCAACAAAGTGGACTACATTAAAACTTTTTGATTCTCTTAAGCAGATATTGGGGGCTGGAAGACTGCTGAGGCATGACCAAGTGTATGACCAGCTGCTTGTTATAGCAAGCATCTTGTGTAAAGAATAGGGTAACCCAATGAAAATCTAAAAAGAGGTTTAACTACAAAAGGTGTTTTGGTTAACGGATATGAATAGTTGTTTTCAAAATAATTTGACTTCTCCTGCTTTAATTTAGGATACCTTGAAAAGCTTATGGGTATGTAATATGCCCTATGTCTTACTGCAAATGAGGAAGGGGGAAACCTATCTAATCATAAAAGCAAAAGGTGAACTTTACCTCTCAAACAAAAAAACAGGGTGAGCTTTCTAGGAATATACAGGGAAATCTTTCTTTTTTAACAGATAATTTTTTCTGTTTTTTTAAATTGATCCTACAGTTGCCAAAGCTGCAGAAAGATAATGCCAACAGGATTTTGTATTTAACTAATACTCTGTTGTTGAGTGTCAGAAAAGTGTCACATCTTGTATATCCTTATCCTGTGCATCATAAGTTACTGCAGTATCTTTGAAAAAAAATTAGTTCAAATCAAACTCTATGCTGTCATGTGGTAGAAAGTAGTCAGACTAAACAGAAACAACAGCAGTTGCCGTATTTTTATTGAGGGGACTTTCACTGGGGCTCCATCAGACTTTATGTAGTGTCTTGAATTATTTGTCCAGAGGAAGGTGCTAAAATATTAACTACACTTAAAAAATTTTGTGACTAAATATTTGATACTTGATACTAAATACTTGATACTACATAGAAATTTGACTTATCCCAAAGCATAAAAAATTATTTGGAGCAGATCAGTAGGCAAGAAGTAATAATCATACTGATTTTGGGGAAGCTGTAGGGCAAGTAAGAAGCAAAAAAGAAAAACTGGTGTAGTTAAACCCTCATTTTTACAACTTGTCAAATATATCTTTACCTACTTGTAGGATCAGATTTAACTTGCGTATAATAGAACTGTGCAGATTGGGATCTAAGTATATTTGAAAAAGATCTAGAAATGATAGGCTTTAGGCAAAAATGACTAATCTTTTGCCGTGTCTTATTTGGTTCAGAGTTAGGAAAATACTTAGAACAGGTGAAGTTAAATCTAAGCTGTTAACATTTTTCGTATTTGATTCATGAAGACCTGTACCAGCATTCATTAATTTTCCATGTGGCACCTGTAACGAAGCAGTAATATTCTCATTTTGTAGCCATACTTACCAGGATGGAAGAGATGTGTGGCTTTTCCAAAACTGGGCTCTGTAGAATTGGAATTAGGGTTTCCTAACCCTAAGCTCTGCCTTCTGGGCCAGCTTGATTCTGATTGCATCCAGCTGGATGTGAATACTGAGACTAAAGATTAAGTATTGTGATTCAAGGGAGAGTAAAACTGGGGGAAAATTAGGTATTTGAAACAATTTCACTGGAAGTAGCTGAACTACTATTGCTTCATTTGTTGTGCAGGAGAGAGGAAAGTATTGGCAGAGATGTTATAGGGAGCAGATCTTCAGTGATCTGTATTGAGTTGAATAATGTGAAATATTTTCTATAAGAGAGAACTTCTGGTAATACAGTGTCAGTAGGATTACATACAGAAAGTTTCATTATCCTGAGAGCGGCAGTTGTAATTCAAATATTTCTTCAATCTTAATACTTAGAGCTAAGAGAAACAGATACTTAGCAGCCTGCCAGAAATGAGATGGAGTTTCTGATCCTATTCTATGAGCTGCTTGTTTGGTCTGAGTTAAGCAAATTTTGCTTTTGCTACAGCTTATGGATTTTTTGAAGTTGAATTTAGTATTCTGCTTTCTTGTAGAAGCAGCAGTTCCATCACCTGAACCCTATATCTAGATGGCTTGTCAGCAGTTTCTGCTATTGCATTGGTTCATCTCTCTTGCATCTGTTCCCTTACATATTTAAAAAATAGTTTCTTCAGAGAATTTTCCTTGAAAAATGCTGACATAAATGAGATAGTCTGACAAGCCTCCTGTTTGGGGCTGGCAGAAAGTCTGCTAGACATGAAATGCTGGATAATGTTGACAAACCTGGATGCATGACCTTACAGATTAGAGGATGGAGTTCTGTCTGGTTGTCCAGATGAAGGATTTCCAGCATTGACCGTGTGGTTAGCTCTTGTGCTGCTATAGATTCTTCGAATACTTTCTCTACTCACATTACTAAAAGCCAGGCTAAAATAATGCATCATAATTGATATATTTTGGTGAGACTGATGCTCTGCCCCGTATTAGGAAAATAAGGACATATAATTGCTTCCTGTGTTTTTATTAAGACGAGAGAGTGTGAAATCAAGGAATGGAACTGTTAGGTCCATTGTGTTTTTCTGGCATGGATGACTTTCTGTGCAGGAGTTGGAGTTCTTCATGGTGGCCCAAGGCTGCGGCTTAGATGTTAAAGGAGAAAAAAAGAACCACAAATCTTACCTACAGTTTTTTCTCAAGATTGTGAATTCAATTGAAGCATTTACAAGAGTTCCATTGTTGAAGGAACTCCTGTCACAGCAGTGGAACAGGTCAAGAGAACATGAATCAAAAGTGTTCTTTACTCATAATGTATTTGCCTTGTGGTAGAGCTTGGTTTGAGAGCTTGTCACCAATTTTTTCTCTGATGTGTGTGCCAGGCTTACAACCAGGTAATTGTAATGCCTTCTAAAATGTTCTATGCTTCATATGGACAAACCATTCTTTGACAAGGAAGCAATTAATTCTGCAATGCTTGATGGTAGCTTCTTGATTTACATATAGGATTGATGAGCGCTGTACAGAGCTGCTTTGGATATAGAGAATAAAATATGTTGACGTGAGGGATTTGTGTCTTACAAATGAAGACATTTCCGTCAAGACACTTGTGTTTATCAGGTGTCTTGTGAAACTCTGAGTGTGATTGATGTCTAAATCCTACCATGAGCTACAGTATCTTAAGCAACTAGTTAGGTAAGATTGTTTTCTTTCTGATGGCAGTGGCATGCAGATTCTAATTGCTGCTGGTTAAGGCTGCCCCAACCAGCCAGGGAATCATGTAGCTGTACCAAAAATTGAGCATTTTGTTTCTACCTAGAAGGAGATTCTGCTTTTTGGTAGCCATCAAAATGAAATAACTGAAACACAGGCTGATGCTTCCTTTAAAATGTCATAGGTGAAAAATGGTGGTGGATGGGCATACTACAATATCAAACAATCTGAGTCTCCTCTTTATCTTAGATGAATAAAAATGTCTCAACATTACTTTTAAAATAAGGTAAATATCTAGAATGACAGAGTGCAACATCTTTATGTGCCTGTCTATATCACCTCAAAAAAGGACTCCAGTAAGAACATGCAAGTGTATCAAGTTTTTGAGACAAAAATTTTTGTATTTTCAGGCTAGTTTAATCTGTATTACAGATTTCTTGCCTATTAATGCAGCTTGCCATTTGCATTCAATACTTTAGGGTTTAAATAGTTCAGGTAGTTCATTTGTACCTCAGTGTAGTGTAGTTTTTAGAGCACCTCTTGGACTTTTTTTATTTTCTTTTTTGTCTTCTGGGATATTCTGAGCTCTTTCAGCATACTTTGTTCTTCATGCAGCAAGACGCTTGGACTTAGAGTTAATTACCTTAGAGGAACACTGCTCTTCAGATGTCCTTCATTCAGCATCTGAGAAGCTAGGATATTATTGATACTAATTCACAGGATTAAAATTTTAGGAGTGAAGGCTGAGAAGCAGTAAATGGCTCTTGTGTGACAAATTAATGCTGAGGCTAAAGGTCAATTTCACAGTTGGACATGCACTTCATAATGAACTTGAAATAATAGTTGTAATGACTTTTAACCCTTTGAACTAAGAATTTCTGATGTTATTTTTTGGACAGACATGAAGCATTAATGCAATACAATAAATTTTTCCCTGTAGCCATTTAATAGTGTTCTTTCCCTATATTTAAAATTGGGGCTTAAAGCTACTGAGAGCTGCTGCATGTTGTATGAAGACTGAAATACCTATGTAAGGGAAGGTGTCAAGAACAGATTTCTCAAGCGTTTGTTTTTTCAAGGAAATGGCAAGCACAATGAAACAGAAACATCTAGATGCTGAAAAAGTCTTGTATCAAATTATTAAGTAAACCTTGAAAACAGAGGTACAAATGTAGATTTTTTTTTTTTTTTTTTTTTTTTTGTCTGTCTTGGGGACCCTGAAAAAGGGAAAGAGTAGGAAAGGGAAGCAGGAAACTAGTGTCTGATCCCAGCTCTCAGAGTGATATACATAATTATATTTAATCAAATTGCTTCTTTTCTTTGATTATTCCATCTGTAAAATGGGGTCCAGAGTATATTCTTTTTCCGTGGGAGTCATTGGAGAAGATGTAATTGTAATGCATTTAGAGTTGTATACAAGTTTTCATTAGTACCTAAAGTATAATCTAGGCCTGAAACGTTTCCTTTGATACATGTACATTTATTCCTATTCGCTAGGACTAA
The DNA here is from genome assembly GCA_024606505.1 of Aquila spilogaster. NCBI lineage: Eukaryota > Metazoa > Chordata > Aves > Accipitriformes > Accipitridae > Aquila > Aquila spilogaster. Next base: position 32,530,082 of record JANHGO010000042.1, read on the forward strand.
TAAAATGTAATGTCTTCCAGGTTATTTACAGTAAATACACAGATCTTGTGCCAAAAGAGGTCATGAATGTGGATGATCCTGAACTGCAAAGACCAGACGAGGAAGCAATTAGAGAGGTATTACATGCACTGATGTGCCTAGTTATCAATGATATATTGTATGTCTTGCATATATGATGAGATGCATATTGTGGTATTTTTGTCTTCAGATAACAGAGAAGACAAGAGCAGCCTTGGAGAAATCAGTCTCCCAAAAAGTTGCAGCAGCCATGCCAGTTCGAGCAGCTGACAAACTAGCTCCTGCACAGTACATTCGGTATGTAGTGCTGGTGTGTGTGTAAGATGTTGTGTTATGTATATACATACATATATATAATTGATGTATTTTGAATTAACCCACTAGTGGTAACCTAGTTTGAAGTGTGTTGAAATATGTCTTAACATGTCATGAGTTGTGGCACTTTGTGGAGGGGTTATTGTTTTAGCAACAAAATACAGATGTTGTTGGGGAGCACTATTAATGATGCCACTATTAATGATGCTGCCTTAAAAACGGAGTCTTTACTGGGAGTTTCAAGCCAAGACAATGCATGTAACAAAGTTCTTCCCTCATATAAAATGAGCAACTGGAAAGAATTGGAATTACTAGGAGGCTGATACTCATTTATGATGATTTTCTGCCGTGAACACAGGAAAATTCCATGGCAGGGTTAGACTTGGCTTGAGGTAAATTCTGAAAAAAGTATGTGAAGAGGTTCTTAATAACCAGTAAGTAGTCACCAGGGATTCATAGACATAGGTAAAGAATATTGTGTCATGCTGTGTGTACTCTATTAGTTTGTTTCCACTACTTCAGAATCTAGGTTGAAACAGGAGAATGTAGCCCTGGGAAGATACATTCTGTCTGGTGTAATTGATTCTCTGCATACAGTCCATTATCCTCTGTGCAGTTACCTGCTCCTGGCATTCACAGCAGAAAAGTCTTAAATTGGTGTGGATGAAATGAAAATGCAGCTAGAGCAGTGAACTGACTGAAAACGGAGGTGGGCAAGGAATATCTAGCTGTGTGCAGAGAACAGAGTGCTTTGTTTTACTCAGGTACACACCATCTCAGCAAGGCGTTGCCTTCAACTCTGGAGCAAAACAGAGAGTTATTCGGATGGTGGAAATGCAGAAGGACCCTATGGAGCCTCCAAGATTCAAGTAAATATTCAAAATTTGTTCACAGCAAATAGAAGTTTCTGAACTGTATTTCCATACAACATGTTGATTGTAATTGTTTTCTGAATTGTTCAGAATTAACAAGAAGATTCCACGTGGACCACCTTCTCCTCCAGCACCTGTAATGCACTCTCCTAGTAGAAAGGTATGAAATGTCATAGCTGTTCTCAGTTTTGAATTCTAGATGGGTTGACAAATTCTATTTTGTTCTAGTTTGTTTCTGTGCACCTTCTCCTTACTGTTATTTTGATGTGATGTTAAGTGATAAACTTGGTGCCCGGTGCAGGCTTTTTGTTTTTTTGTTTGGGCAGTTCTGAAACTAGCTCTCTTCCTATGTACCTTGTCAAAGGTTGAGTAGATTTCTCATGTATTTTATGCAGGGCTGCATTATTGGAGTTATTCATGGCATAGATGAGTTGGCTGAGGCTTTAGCCTTGGTACACTGATGCTGCTTTTAGACAACACTATTAGGCTAATCCTTAATAACACTAACTTGTGTTACTGAGGATTAGCTCATTCCGAGAGATGAGCGTAGTGGTGGTTCATCAGTTTCCTACATCTTGAACTGCTATTAAATGTGCTAATGTTAACAAGCTGGCTGTGAGTTCCGGCCTGTGTGACAAAAGTTTAAGAGGATGGATGAAAAGCTGTCATTAGTTTATTCAATGTTGGCAAAGGTACAGTGCAGAAATGAACATCTTATTGCTGCTAAGAACAGTTGGGTTTTTGTAGCAGCGTCCTGAACTTTGTACTCTAATTTATAAGTAGTTTCGTAGCTGCCTTTGAGAAAGAAAACAGTATTTCCTTTTGCTATAAATCTAAAGATGACTTTGCTGCTTCTTTTACATCAGATGACTGTGAAAGAGCAGCAAGAATGGAAAATTCCTCCGTGCATTTCAAACTGGAAAAATGCAAAGGTAATTAAGTTGTCATAAATCTATCTTTCTAATGTTGCACCTTGCTGGGAGACTTCTGTGAATGATACAAGCTTGAATAATACTGGTTTTAAACCTCTAGAGTTAGGTAAACTAGGCTAGGCTGCTTCCAGCATGGAAAACACATGATTGTACAACTCAGTTTTTCTCTCTTTGGCATATAAGGGTTGTCAGATTGACAGGAGTATAGAACTGAGAGAGAATATGTTACTTCATGGCAGAGATCATGCATTTTGAGAGACAAAAATGGCATTAGCTAAAATCCCCATAATAGTGCAGTATGTGGAGTCTGAAACCAGAGTCTCTGGAGCTCACAAAGTAAAGCCATCTAAACTGAAAAAGGGAAAGGTAATTCATAGAGAACCAAGCATGTTTCTTTTTAAATTTCTGGAAAGTTCTTGTTGCATTCTTTCACTGATTAGTTTTCATCACTTAGCTATTTTTATTCCTTGCTTGAGTAGGTATGTCCTGTCCCTTTGATTTTTATCAGTCAGTAAGTTTATGTTCAGAGAGAAGGGAGAATTTATGATTTGCTGCAGTAACTGGTCTAATCGTTCTCAAAGTTACCAAGCAGTTGTTGTGAGGCAGCCTCTTCAAATGGAGGAAGGAAAGGCTGCATGTTTGGATGTTATTTTTTTTCTACCCCAACACAGCTGTATAACTGGGACTGATGCTAATTAGTAGATCAAATTTTACAGATGCTAAAACCAAAGCCAAAATTTTGTAGAGCTCGCTAAAGAATCTTAAAATATAATCTATAAATAATTTTAGGTTTCAGTTTTTGAAAGCAAAATTGGTATTTAGTGTCTCTTACTTTTGCTGGCAGCCTTGCCCCTTACTTTCTCATTTTGAATCAGCTAACCTCTTAACAGATGTGAAAACAGTTTAGGGAAAACCATTTTTAAGCACAAATGGTAAAACAGCTTAGAGACTGGGAAAGCTATTATCTGTAGTTCTTAACACAAACCAAAGAGTGGACCTTATCAGTCAAAAACTGTCATTCGTACTAAAATGTAACGTGAAGGGAAATTGTGATTCGGATTTGGGTGGAGTGTAGAATTGGAGCGAAGCTTTGTATTGCCTGGTATGAATTTGAAGTACGTATAAAGGAGGTCCATTGAGGCATATTAATGATGGGCTGTGAGTTTTGTGGTTTTGTTTTCTTACACAATAAATAATGTTTGTTATATACAAATAATGTTAGTTTCTGTGATTAACTGCCTCTGTTTCCCCTGTAGGGTTACACCATTCCATTAGATAAGCGTCTGGCTGCAGATGGCAGAGGATTGCAGACTGTTCATATTAATGAAAACTTTGCCAAGCTTGCTGAGGCTCTCTATATAGCTGACAGAAAGGTCAGGTGGTTTTTTAAACTGTTTTATTCCATGTGGTTTTACCTTCTTTGTATGTTTATTTCCTTGGGAAAATCAACTGTGAATAGGCTATAGCTTCTGATTTATCCTGCTGCTTAGCTAACATAAGATGTAAGGTCTTATTCCCAGTGTCTGTGAATCAGTGGCTCAGTGTGGGTTAAATTACTGGAGGTCATGGATCTTGTTTCTCAGCTCTGACTGCTGTGGCTGTCTGGCTTTGAACTTCCTCTTTGTGGCTTATTCCTGCCCTGCTTACTGGATAGCTCCATGACGGAAGATCTGCTTGCATCCCAGGTGCTAGCTTTCTGTCTTTTCAACTATGTCTTATGTGTGCAGGCTCGTGAGGCAGTAGAGATGCGTGCCCAGGTGGAGAGGAAGATGGCTCAGAAAGAAAAGGAGAAACATGAGGAAAAGCTCCGAGAAATGGCTCAGAAAGCCAGGGAGAGAAGAGCAGGGATCAAAACCCATGTTGAAAAAGGTACATTTCTTTGTTATTAAGATGCTGTGGGTTTTTTTACCACACCCTGAAGTGTGGATTTGGAGAAGTAACATGAGAAATTATAATACCTAAATATCCACAGTAATTTCTAAGCATGATATCTGTTCTTCATGTCTTTACTTGATCAGCCAGTGAATTTGGTTAATTCACTGGCTGGCTTGATGGGATCTGGATTTGAACCTCACAGCAGTATACAGACTTAGGACATTGTTGAGAATTTCAGGGTTGTTAATGGATCAGTGCAAGTAATGGCTTTCATGGACTGTTCTAAACTATTTTTTTAGAAAAGGCTTGTTGCAGGTGAAGAGCAACTTTGTAAACAAAGAACTATACGTTTTCAAAGATGGTAAATGCAGTATTCTGTCTCTTGCACTGCTATAACTGGTCTTGCAGAACTGTAGTTCTGTTGGCCACTAGGCCCAAAAACTGCTAACCTAACTAAATCATAACCATTGTGATAAGTCTTATGTTTTGATTGAAATGACATTTCAAAGTTCAAGAAGCTGAACTTACAGAGCAGTTAACGATCCCTCTAAAGGGTGGAGGATATGGTCATATATAATGCCAAGTCCTGGAGCTGGGATGGACTAACCTCTTCCCAACAGGCTGGGGATTGGCTGCCTGAAGAGCCACTCTGTTGAAAAGGCCCTGGGAGTCCTAGTGGACAATGTGCTAAATGTGAGCCAGCAGTGTGCCCTGGCAGCAATAATGCTGAGGGCATAGTAAGCTGCATCCGCAGGAGCATAACCAGTATGTCAAGGGAAGTAATCATTTCCTTTTACTGGTGACCTGTTAGACTGCATCTGGAATACTGTGTGCAGTTATGGGCTCCCAGGCACAAGGCAGACAATGGTAAACTGGAGTGAGTTCAGTGGAGGGCCATCAAAATGGTCAGGGGGCTAGAGTATCTGTCTAGTCAGGAGATGCTGAGATAATAAAGCTTGTTCTGCCAGGAGAAGATGTGGCTTTGGGGGCACCTAATGGGAGCTTTCCCATATCTACAAGGAGATCATCAGAGCTTTTCACTGAGCTGCACAGTGAAAAAATGAGACAGTGGTCAAAAGTTGAAGCAGGAGATTCCAGCTACATGTGAGGAGAAGAATTTTCACCAGGAGGACAAGCAGCAGTGGAACAGGTTGCACAGGGAGGCTGGCAATCTCTATCCTTGGAGGTTTTCCCCACCTGAGTGGGCAAAGCCCTGAGCAACCTCATTTGAATTCAGCACCGATCCTGCTTTCAGCAGGAGATTGAACTAGAGCCTCCCTTCTAACCTGAGTGATTCTGATACTGAGTCACAGAATGTTCTTCAAAGCACTTAGATGCCTGCATGTTTGAACAATATTTTTACACTTAAAAGTATGATATGATGATCTGTAAGTGTTTTAGGATATTAACTCCTAGATGGACAAATATTCTAAGCACTTGAAAGTTGAGAGGACATAGTTGTTGGATATGTCTGCTTTAACTGTTCTTGACAAGAGTTAGCTTGTGGCATAAGAAAGCTGTGGTTTTCCATGTGTTTGTTTAAAGTGTAACATTTTAAATAGTGCTAAGGGTCACTTCTCTTCTGTAAAAGAATACTGAATTGAATCACTGTGCTGATGTCTGTGGCATAGTTAATTCAAACTTCAAATATTTGTCTATAATGAGCAATCTTGCATTTGTTCAGAGGATGGAGAAGCTAGAGAAAGAGATGAAATCAGACATGACCGGCGCAAGGAGAGACAACATGACAGAAATCTTTCCAGGGCAGCCCCTGACAAAAGGTAAGTCACAAAAGAAAGCTGCTTTATTCCTGTACTGGCACTGGCTTCCCCACTAGAGAAACTATTACACTGGGCTTCCTTTTGCTTGATGCGAGTGCCTGAATTTTACCTTGTGGAGACACTCACTGGTATGAAGTACTGTTCACTCATTGTATGAAATGGTATTAAAGTGTTAGCATACTGCAGTACTCTCTTCCAAATTTAGAATTTTACAGATGAATGGAGGAGGCAGAGTTGTTGGTTTGGGGTGGGTTTTTCTTTAGCAGAACTTCACTATATTCAGATTTAATTGACATGCTGGCAGCCAAGGTTGAAACCTGGACCCTATCACTTCAGTAAGACCAGAGTATCATTAATGGTTTTGTTTCTCAAAGCTGTTCATTTGAAGTAAGCTTCTATTGATGAATGTAGGCTGAAGTATATTGTTTGCCCAAGCCAGTGAGATTTTTGAGCACAAATGGTTTCTGGAGGCTTAAAATCTCTAATATCTTAAAATGAGATTGGCCTTCCCAGAATATAATTACACTGGTTCTTGCAAAAAATAAATATGACATTTTACACCAAGTCAGCTTGATGTAAATTGCAGATAGCGGAAAGCAAATTTAAATGTCGTGCCCAGCTGAACGTAACTTTCCCAAATGTTTCCTTTGCCAGGAGACAAATTTTAAATGTTACCTAGTAAGGAAGGGCAACAGTCAAAATCTGGCTCCTGAGGCAAATTGTTAGCAACCAATACAGGAACAGGTTGCAGTTAAGCATGTCAATAAATACAGTGTACAGACCTAATAAAACTTAAAATTTTTAATTCAGGTCAAAGCTGCAGAGAAATGAGAACAGAGATATCAGTGAAGTTATTGCCCTAGGGGTACCCAACCCCAGGCCATCCAATGAAATCCAATATGACCAGAGGCTGTTCAACCAGAGCAAGGTAAAAATACCCTTCCACAGCTGTGTAGCTTGCTTTAAGAACATCCTCATCCTTCCTTAGTGGGTATGGCTAGAATACTAAAGGGACCCTGTTCTCATAGTTGGTGTGGATGCACTCTGAAAGAAAAATATCTACATAACTGATTGGGAAACTATTGATCTCCTTTATCTGTAGCTGATGCAACAAAAAATGGAATATTCTGAATGCATAACTGGATTGAAGTGTTTTTGTTGTGCTTTTTCTCACTGGGGAGTGGGGAAAAAGAAGCTATTTTGCCTTCAAGCTGCAGTGACCTCATTTTCTTCTTTTGTACAAATGTAGTGACTGAATAAGGGAAATCTGCTCTGAGAGAGAAGCAAGTAAATACTTTCTATTCCCATTATTGCTTATATTAAAAATCCTGAAGATATAAATAGTTCACAGCAACATTTATTTTCCCTGAACTTTATACTATTCAGAGATGAAAAAGTAGATGAGGCTTCAGAAAGTCCCTGAATAAACCTGCAGTTTGTCAATCATTCTTTTTCATGTCTCCAGTGAAAGACTTGAAGGCAGAGGGGAAAGCTGGTGAATCAAAAGTGAACAAGCAGGCACTTGTACTTTCACAGTTTACATAAGCTTCTGTGTGATTTGGATCAGTCAGCTTAAATCATGTTTTCCAGAAATTCTGAATAATACAAATTTCTGTATGGTTGTACTTGGCTATTACAGACAGCTGTACTTGCAGGGCAGACTGAAATGATCCATTATTCTGAAATATGAATGGCCTGTAATCCTTCCTGTGGCTTTCTGGAAGAGCAGAAATGGCCCTGACTGGGGCTTGTAATGATTGTGTCCTGTTCTTGGGACTTAATCCCAGACCCAAAACCACGCATATCCTAAAGAAGTGCTTGAACTCATTTGAAATCAATAGGAAATCACACAATACTATCTTTGTGCATCTGTGTGACACTATCAGTGTATCTTGATGTTAAAATAAATTAACTGAAGTTTTGCAGTCTCGTTTATGTTATAATGCTGCTGTTGTTCTTCACAGGGTATGGACAGTGGCTTTGCTGGAGGAGAAGATGAAATTTATAATGTTTATGATCAGCCTTGGAGAAGTGGCAAGGATATGGCTCAAAACATCTACAGGCCAAGTAAAAATGTAGATAAGGACATGTATGGTGATGATCTAGAGGCTCGAATAAAGACCAATAGGTAAGAAAATAAAGTTAAGAAGTACTTGTAATTAGTACTCTGAAGTTACAGTCAACTGAGTATCATGTCTTCTGCAGGTTTGTTCCTGACAAAGAGTTTTCTAACTCAGATCGTAACACCAGAGGGAGGGGCAGAGATGGACCAGTTCAATTTGAGGAGGATCCATTTGGTTTGGACAAGTTTCTGGAAGAGGCTAAGCAACATGGTGGTTCTAAACGGCCATCAGACAGCAGCCGCCCTAAAGAACATGAGCATGAGAGCAAAAAGAGGAGGAAGGACTGAGTGCCTCTGCTCCCTGAGAGGTAGAGAGACGGACTGCAAGCTTGGACTTTATGCAAAAGGCATTTTTAATATCAGAGGTGTATAGAGGGATGGCATTATAACACAGCAGTTCACAACTCCTGTTGTGTGGATATATATCCACACCCTAATTCTTTTACATAGGACAGCTACCCTTGGAGAGTGGAGGAATGGAGACTGCTTTGAAACATTTCACAAGGGAATTGTTCTTTAGCAAGGGTTCTGACTTTGCTAATTCCCTGTTGCCCAGCATCTCAGGGTAAGAATGTAGCCCCTTCCTACAGCTTTAGTTTTTGTAGGTAGCTAAAGCTTTTACTTCATTTGTTAAAAGCTTTCCTGCTGTATATAATTACTGTCTTATGCTGTAATGGATGCTAGGGAGTTTATGATGTAGTGTTTCTTTAGTGTGGCTATACAGTTTATTTGAACAAGGAGGGGAAACAGCTGGATTCTGTTTTAAAACACATACTCATTCATAGTTTCTCAGTAATCTTTATTTTAATTTCTTTACATTTAGTGAAATAAAGCCTCCTTCCACCATTCACTCACTCCAATTCTTTCTTTGACTGCGTCTTCTATGGGGCTCCTGTTTAAGAGCGAGCTGAAAACAATAGAAATTATTCAAATTAGTTAGGCAAGAAGGCTTGATATTTTTCATTTCTGATCTTCTAAAACATTCATATAGAAAGTGGAAGATGGGTTTATAACCGGTTCACTTTCATGAGCCATAACCACAAATGCTAAGCTCCTGATGGGAAAGTTGAATATAATTTGCACAGCAATTGCTAGTACTATCAGCAAAATGCATCTTAAAAGCTTGTGCTTTCAAGTGGAACTAATAGAAGGTAACTGTCTAAACCTAGCCTAGAACAAAGTGGGAGAAGTGCTCACGTATTTTGCTTCTAGAGAAGCTTGCATTTTTGAAGAAATGGAGAAAGCTAACTACTGCCTGCCTTCTGCTTTTTATTTCACTGTAAAGAAGCCTCTTAGCTCTTACCCCTCTTGTGAGAGTATAGTCCTTGAAGTTTAGGCAGTTAAGTGAATGTGGCTATCTTACAGCTTCAAGAATAAAAAGCAGTAAAATAATTTCCAATAAATTGACACTAAATACTCATCTGGCTGGCTTGTCACAGTTTAAGACTGAAGTCAGCAAACCATTCCTTAATTTCTGCTTCCATTTTTGCACCACAGTTGTAACTCATAGGTCAGCTCTCCTTAGGAATAGGTACTGAAGTAACCACAACCAAAGACGACTTCTGCAGTAGTATGAACTATGTCAAGCAAAATACTTCGTCACATTCACATACTGCATCCCTGAAGTCTCTTGCCCATCCATTTTACTCTTGCCATCTCCTAGCACTGAAGTCCCAAAATTAGAAACTAGCTGTCAGATGGATATTGAAGAATTCTTATTATTCAAAGACATGAATTGATCATGTGTGTTATACCAGCCTGCTTGGTGCTCATGGTTTCACTCTGTACTACTAGGTCGGAGTAGCTAGGTCAGCTGAAGCACATGTAAGTCTACAGGAAAATCCCCTTTGTAATTTGCCCCTATTTAGTGAACACACTAGATGGAAGTTTCTACTGATTTTGATGTGAGACCTCTTAATTTATTAATGGCTTTAGGCAGCCATTGACTCACAGTGCTTTTATCCTTATTGGTCAACACCACTGCATAGTAAATGTTTGGAGAGCAGTGGGATGGCCATTTCTTTGCTCTGTTTGCTATAGTGAAGCCAGATGATAAAGTTGTCTGGCTCTGTTGGCCAGTCAATGACAGGCACCTTTGTATGGGTACTAGACCAAAGGTTTTTGACTGATGGTGTATGCTGTCTTTTGATACCGTACACTAATGCACTGAGATTGCCAAAGTGTCATATTTTTTCCTTTACTGACATTTAAAATGTTAGAGACAGCAAGTAAAAAAAAAAAAAAAGCTACACTAAAGCCAATTTAAAGTTATCTTGAACACATAAAAGCAGGCAGCTGACGACTTCTGTACAAAATGATAGCTGAAGAGAAAAAAGCAGCTTTCACTGAAGTTCAAAGCTTAGCTTTACATTCTTTGTCATCCTCCCCCTGCCACCCAACATCCAAATTAGATTTTGGAATCCACCTGCAGAAACCTGTACTACAAATAATAACTAGCTGCATGGCAGTTCCTGAACAATTTTACTGCATTCACGGTCTTTTAGCTTAGCATAGCAGGAGGTTTAGATCTCCGGTATGTGATCTCTGTGGTATCTATACGGTCTCAGACCCTAACGAGTCAAGTTGAGAGCAGGGAATAAACAAAAGTGTTAATGATTTAAAAAAAACATTAAACACACATTAAGTGGCAAAATGCTTAATCACACTTGGAATGAGTATGGCAGTATTTTGATGTTACTGTGTCCAACCAAAGGCAGAATTAAAGAGCTCAACTCATTACATAACTTCTTTAAAGGAATTAGCACGTTACCTTGGCACCTTCAAGTATGTGGGAGTCCTTCTGAAACACATTCTGAACATCTTGTGGAGTCGAGAATTTAATCCAGCCATAACGTCTGTGAAAGCCTGTATCTTTGTCCTAGTTACCAGTTTAAAAAATAAAATCTAATTACTGCAGACAATATTCACATAGGCTGTTAAAAACTTTCTACAGATATTCAATTTTAAGGATTCAGAAATTATCAGCGAAATCGGCACACTTGCTGTTTCAGAAGCGTTTTTCACACTTTAAGACATTTACTCTCATTGACAGCATGCGAGGGCCTAGCAGAGGCTGTTCTGCATCCCTTTCTTTCAATTTGAGTCCTCCACTCATAAAAAAATTTAAGGTTTTAAGTTATGGTTGAAGACCGGAATAATGCATAGCCGGTTGTTTCAAACTGCAGTAGTTATCTACTATTAAGCCAGTCACAACAGAACTAACATTTAAATGGCTGCCTGATTTGAAAATAAGCCTGCCACAGTACTTGAAAAGCATTCAGCAAGATAAAGCAGCTGCTTAAGGTACTAAGAAAGCAGGCTACAATTCGAGATGACAAGCATTAACTGCACTGAAAAGAAAAAAAAAAGTTATTTTTAAGAATAATTTGCCAGCCGGAAAAGACAGTTGTCAATAAAGAGGAGATAATGCAGAAAACCTAAGTCTACCAAAGTGCCTTTTATCCCAACTCTGATCCCCATCAGAGAGTTCACAACAGCTCTGCCACTCTGATCATCAGGTATGGCTGGCAGTACTTCAAAACAGCAGTGAAGTTCTCACCCACAATGTACTGTGGTCACACTACCCGGTTTCAGTATCCAGTGATGTCTTAGTTAGATGTCTGATGCTGCTGGCAAATTTTTGTACCTCTGGCAGTTTTAAGCATTAATGAACACTCCTAAAATAATCACCAAATCAAAACATACACACATGCATCAGTTCAGCTTTAATCAGCAATGGAGGCAGGTTTATGGTAAGCTGCTAGCCTTCACAATGAAGCAATGCACTCTGTTCTGGGCCTGAGGAACAGAGCATGGCAGATAAGACACCTAAGCTTCAGTGTTCAAAAACAAAAAGACTGTTTCAAACTATCTTTCTCCATTTCCAAACTAGTCCTCAACTGACAGCGAACCCATCAGCTCACTAACTGACATTCACTACACACTGAGCTCAATTTAGCAGGCCATTATATCACATGGAGAAACACAAGCAGGCAGGAGAACCTCTACTCCTTCAGCAATGACCTGCAACTTACTCATAACAGAGTGGGAAAGGCACACTTTTTTTCTGACTGTTCACCTCTAAGAAACTGCATTAGATACTATTATCCCCAACCTACATGCTCAGAAGATAAATAACCTAAATGGCAGAGGCATGAATGGCTGACAGCTTGGGAGCATCCTGAAGAGGTTGCAGTTTTTGTGTTAGCCCTGCACTCTGGATGGGTATGAACCCACAGGAGGAAAAGACTGTAGGTTCATACTAAAGCTCTTTCAAAGCCAATAAAAACCACTAAGCTTCAGCGAGGCCTACAGCTCGCAGACAAGCAGCAGCACCCACTGGGAGGAGAGACTAAGGGTGGTGAGCACTGAAAAATCTGACTAGAGTACAGGAAGAGGCTTCCAGAAAGCAGCTCCGAGGGAGTGGGGGAGCCGGCTTCAGGGCAGGGCCCCAGCAACAGGACCAACTCTGCCAGGGCCCGGCGAGCACTAGGCGGCGGCTCTTCCTCCTTCTACCGAGCCGACAAGAACAGCGGGCTGGAGGATGAGCGGATACTCACAAACGGCAGCTGGCACCTCTGTACTGACCCGAACTGGGAGAAGTACTCCTTCAGCTCCTCTGTGGGAGAAACGCACACCTGGTTACACGGGCCGCGCGGCCGCAACCGCCCTGGCCCGGCCCCCACGGCCAGTACCGGCATACGCGGCGGGGCCGTCTACCTCCCGCGCCAGCCCCAGCGCCGGTGGGGGGTGAGGCGGGCGGCGCAGACTCACTGCTCGACACCGTCCAGGGAACCTCAGCCACGAAGATGTCGAAGAGCCGCCTGGAGCGGCGCCCCGCCGCCCGCGCCGCTCTGGCCGCCGCCATCTTGGGAGCTGCGACGGAAAGGCGGGCGGCCGGCCCCGCCCCGGCAGTGCGCAGCACCGCCCGCCGCCCTCCGCGGCCTGGCCAAAATGGCGGCGGCCGCGGCCCTGACCCGGGAGGGTGGGGAGGACGCCTTCCGCCGGCTTTTTCGCTTCTATCGGCAACGTGACGCGTCGGACCTGCGGGGTGTGGTGGACTTCTCCGTGCCGGGGGGCCAGGTAACGCTGGACTCCCCCTGCCCTCGCCCCGCGGCGCGCTTCGAGCTCGTCCCGCCTTCTGAGGGGTGTCGCGGTGTTTCAGCGCGGTGCCGTGGCGGTCTTGCTGCAGCCTGTGTTCTCCAGCTGCTGCTTCCCGTCGTGCTCGACGCCGAGTCTCCAGTACCGTCCCGTTACTAGCTGGAAGACGCTGCCCTCCAGCGCTGAGCCTCTTACGGACCACTATAATGTGTAAAAGCTAGTTGCGCGACTAGAGACGAGCAGCCGAGGAAGGGCGTGCAGCTGTGAGGGTCTAGGGCCCCTCTGCCCACGGGACCCAGAGGCAGGCTCGCCTAGGGTCCCCTTGGGCCGGCTGCCCGCGGGGTTACGGGGCCCTGCCCGAGGGCACGAGCTGCTGTCCCTGCTGCCCCTGGCCAGCATGCCACTTGTTCACAGGTTTACCACTTTTGCTTATGTTTATTTATTACCATAATGTTTAATTAGCTTTCTACACTGCAGTAAGGGATCTCTAAAGCCTCTAATAGAACCATGCATTACTTAAGGGAAGTAAAGGAACATGTGGATGGAAAAAAGTAAGTTTCAGTGTTGGAGCTGGCACTATTTCCTGGGCCTGCTGGTCCTTGGCTCTGAAATACCTGAGTGAGCTGGAGAGGGACCTGGGATCAGTTTCCCCCCCGCTATGCAGTGTGTGCCCAGGGTTCTTGCTGTCTTCCCCGTGATAAAGTTTCTTCTCTTTTCTTACTCCTGTATAATAAATAAACATTTGGCTTAGCCATCAGGGCAAGCCCTACTGTTGCAGTGGATTAGGAGCCTGTAGTCAGGAGCACAGCTGAAAGTAGTGGCCATCATGGTTAGTAGTTTACCGTGTGTTGAGTGATGAAGGAATGATCCTTTAAAGTCATCTTGTGTTTTGTCACCTCACAAAAGGGTAATGGGTATCTGCTGAAGAATTGTTAACCAGGGATTTTCTATGTATGAGCTTATATGAAAAAAGGGAGTAGGGAATATAGTTAAAATGAAACTTTGCCTAGTTTTTCTTAGTTCAAATGCTTAGCCTTTTCTTTTTACCGTTGTATTAGAATATATATTTTTTTTATCTTTTCAGACTATAATTTTGATATTGTTAATGGGACACAAAACCTGACCCATATGAAATTGTTCAGGGCATTAGCATTAAACAAGGGAGTTGTTAACATTTCAGCCTTTCTTGAGCTTGCAGTAATCCTTTATCAAATAAAGGATTCCAGCATTACAGCCCTTCTGGGAAATTCAAAGTACTTGAAAGCATCACAAGCATCTGTCCCCTCTCCATATCATTCTTTTAGTTCCTGTTACCTTCTAAGATCAGTTGATAGCTTACTAGTGAAACCATCTTTTATTTCTCTTTCCCCCAGGTTAAAAACATCTGGCTTTTTTCATTAAGAAGAGCTACAGGCCAGGCAGATTAGCCCAGATACTATTGTTCCTTTTCTTTCAGAAAACTGCTTCAAATGATTGAGTTCTCTAGTGATGTGTGACATACCCCAGCTGCCCTGCTACCAGGCTTATTTAACTGATTCAGCACATGTAATTCTTCAGCATAGAAACAGCTTCTGTTCTCCAGAAGCCCTGGCAGCAGCTGGTGTGTAAGCAGTTTGAGAAGGCAGAGAGGTGGTAGAGTCTTAGTCAAAGGAATAGCCTTCCTGGGGATGTTCTGCAGGCAGGACTCTGAGCTAAGCTCTTCAAGGCTGGCAGTCGCAAAGCTGCTTTTTGCAGAGAGCTGAAGAATTGGTAAAACTGAGTGTGTTGCCAGAAGCTGCTGCCCAGCAGTAGTTCAGAGTTTTCTTACAAATTCTATGTACATAATTTAGACCTGTTGCTCAGAAGACGTTAAACGGACCTGTCAGCCTGCAAAGAGACTGATTTATACATTCACTGCTGCAGAGTCTGTGTGCAAAGGCCTTAATTTCATATACACTTTAAATTGTCATAAACAGAGTCTTGCCTGTCTCTGCCTGCTTATTCTCACTGTGCTTGGCCAGCTCTTTCCTTACATGAGCCTGTACTTTTGCACAGGCACGTGGAGAGCTGGACTAGGGAACTAAGCCAGAAGAAAAACAACCTGCCTCAACCCTGCCCTCCCTAAGACAGTTCGCAGCCTTAAGGGAGGAAGGGAGTGGGAACACAGTGGATGAGTTTGTTTTTTTTCAGCAAGTGTCGGCTTATTGCAGCTTAAATATGTGTGTTATTGCAACCCGAGAGACTACTTCAAGAAAATATATCTTGCTAAGCCTCGAGCTGTTGGCCCTGCTGTTGGAAACAGAAGTGGCAATGTGGTATTCAGAATTTACAGAGTTTCTGCAGTCCTTCACATCAGACAACTGTGGCCACTTCATCACTGTACTACTTCTCCTTCTGTACATTACAGATGAGAATAGTCATCTACCCTATGGGATCATGAGCAACTTGTATTTGGAACATTCTTTGAAGGTATCAAGTGTTGGGGATACTAAATATTGCTCTCTAATGGAGATTGATAATTACCAGAATGTTTTATAATGATGAGGCTGTACTGTGGAAATGGACAAATAGTGCCGATTTTTTTTCTCATTGGTATAAAATGTTTGGGTTTTTTCATGAATGGAGGGCACCTCTCCTGATCCCTAAGTATTGTAAAAACTGTAGGTACCTTTTGATTCTTGTGTTAAGTACATACTAGCTATGTTAGCAGCATGCCTTGTTCTGCTCACAGTTGCTTAGACAATAGTTCTGTGGTACACCTGGCATTTTCACAAGACTTACCTTGGAATATGATAGCACTCTTTCTTATAGGTGCTATTTTTGGATGGGTTTTATATTTCTTCCTTTTTTTTTTCTTTTTCTTTTAACCAGATCTGTTTTCTTTTGCCAGGTGTTCAGATCACAGCTCAGTATTTCTTCAGTCAGTGATCAAGATGCCTACAGAGCTGGCTTACAGCCAGTTAGCCAGTGGAAAGCTTATGGCCTCAATGGGTATCCAGGTAGGTACTTCTGATTTCAAGAAAAATTAAACACAGCCTTGTTGCTTTGGATTCAGGCATCTTCTATCTTACCCTCCTTGCCCTGCCTGAAAAAGCTACTTTGGTTTGCTGAAGTGTAAGTTAATGTTATTTTAACTGCAGGAGGACAAATGAGTCAGCTAAAGGGTGGGTTGTGACAATATATATGAAGGTGAGAACAGAAGGGCCAGTTGTTTCAAAGTCACTGATCAACCAGTCCATCCCTTGTGAGAATTGATTCCTGTTGACTTTCATAGAGATTTTATATTTCTGTAGCATCTATTTTTCCTCAATATATATCATGAAAATTAGATAAGTGACTGAAATACAGTCATTTTGGGGCTGAAGTGTGACATCTACTTCCTGGTGTAGAACACTGAGCACAATAAGTGAGTAAGAACCTCTTGTCCTATTCAAGGTACAGAGTAATTTCATTAGGCAGGTTATTTCAAAAACTGAAATGTGTCTTAGGTTTGCAGGTCACCTGGTAGAATCACAGAAATATGTTCGGTTGGAAGGGACCTCCAGAGGTCTAATCCAAGTCCCCGCTTAAAGCAGGGTGAAGTTGAAAGTTAGATCAGGTCACTCAGAGCTTTGTATGGGTGAATTTTGGAAATCTCCAAGGATAGAGATTACACATACTCTCTGGGCGTCTGTTCCAGTGTTTGGCCACTTGTTGTGATCTCTTTCCACCTTCTGTCTAATCAAAATTTGCCTTGCTGTAATTTGTGACTGTTGCCTCTCATAATCTTGCTGTGCACCTCTGAGAAGAGTCTGGCTCCACCTTCTCTGTATGCCCCTTTAGGTAGCTGTTACTAATATAGGCCAATGTGTAATCAGCCTTTATTGCCGCAAGGGTGCACTACTGACTCATGCTCAATTTGTCCTCCAGGACCCCCAAGTCCTTTGATTTAGAGCTGCTCCCTGGTCCTCAGGCCGTACTGTTGCATGGGGTTATTCTGCCCTAGGTGCAGGATTATCACTGTTGAACTTCCTGAGGTTCTTGTTGGCCCATTCCTTTGGTTTGTCAAGGTCCCTTTCAGTGGCAGCAGTAGCCTCCAGCATATCCACTGCTGCCCCAATTTAGTGTTATCTGTAAATGTGATGAAGATGAATGTCCCGTCATCCAGGTTGTTGATGTAGATGTAGTTATCAGTCTTGGCACCAACATCAACCTGAGGAACACAGCTCATAACAGCCACTGGTTAGACTTAGAACCATCAAATCACTATTCTTTAAGCCTGGTGGCCCAGCCAGCTTTTGCTCAACCTTTTAGTTTACCCATGAAATCCGTGAGCCCCCAGTTTGGCTCCAGTGATGCTGCAGGAGACTGATTGGAAAACTGTGCTAAAGCTGAGGTAAACAGCACCCCCTGCTCTCCACTTGTCTGGGCGTCTCACTGTAGCAAGCAGTAAGGCTGGTTAGACAAAATTTGCCTTCGGTAAATCCATGCCCACTGTTCAAACCACTTTGTGTCTGGAAATGCCTGTCATGAAAATTTGCTCCATAATCTTACCAGGGGTTTTGGTAAGGCTGATGAGTTTGTAGTTCCCCAGATCCTACGTATTTCAGGGATTTTTGTTTGTTTGATTTTTGGTTTTTCTTGTGTTTCTTTTGGTTCATTGGGACTGCAGTCAGTGTCTGTGTGGGTTGCTATGAAGCCAGTCTACCGATTCTGAAACTGAGGCAGCCACGCTAGCCATCTGGCATGGTTAATACACAGGGAGTTGAATAACTTCAGGAGAAAGGCTTCCACCCCTTCTTGCCTCTAAATTTTTTTGTTCCACTTACTTGTCATATTATAGCTGCCCTTGCTTGGTCTCACTTGTCATTTTACGTCTGTCTAAAAGTCTTTCCTAGCAATTACGTGGGGGGTGGATCACAAGTGTTCCACTTAACTGCATTTTTTCTTCTGCTTTGACAAAGAAAACGTTTCACTAAAATGAAATGCAAATATATTAACAAATTCTCAGTCCTGTTTAGAATCAAGTCGTGTGTGGACAAGAATAATATATTATCCTTTTTCAGCTACCTTTATCTGGACATCCTAAAGCACTATAATATATTTAACCAACTGCCCCAACAGCCCTCTAAAATAAGTTAGAATTTCTTTGGTTTGTTTATGGGCATATGGAAGGGAAGTTATTTGGTTTTGTCCCCACAGTGAGCAATGAAATATAAGACTAAGGAAGCTGGGCGAATTTCTGTTGCTGTGTCCCGAGTTCTGTGAGATGTGGGTGATGCTGTCTTTGGGTCTTTGTAACTGACACAAACTGGTTTTATGAGGGGTTGTTCTTGATGCTAGACATCTGTGTGTCTTACCCTTCCTTTGACTGAGGCTGGAGACCACTTTCACTAGGTGTAAATTAATTCCTAGTGTGCTGCAAGATTCTGCTGCAGTAAGAGAACTGCATCTGCTTCCTCAAGGCAGATTCTTTTAGTATACAGATCCCCGAAGAATTTGTCTTTTGGCCATTCTACTTAGACCAACTCTTTCAAGGCCAAGAGGTTCCATTGTGTTGCTGTCAAAGCTTGTCTGTGGTGTTCTTTAGTCAGCTCAGAAAGATTGCTACAGAAATACATTGCTTACTCTTCTCTCTCCTATGTGTGGTAAGTCACTGATTTCTAGTGCTATTAGCCCTCCCAGGAACTATTAGTCTTGAACGTTAGTGTAGAGTTTTATAGTAAAACTCTGCAACTGTTTGAAATTCAGGGTTTTCTGCCTTTCTTGGCATCAGAAGCATAGCAGTAACCCACTTTTTAGTTGTTCTTGCTTTTGTAAATCTAGACTAATCTGGTTTCTTAGGAGTAAGCAATGAAGGGTTTGGAGAGACATGAGTGTGTTCTAAGCTTCTGATACAAGAGTCATAAAATTTGGATTCTTCTTCTCAGCTCTGTGTGTAACTAGCCCTCCAGGCTTCAATTCATTCGTTAATACCTGAGATAATACATACATAGTAGAGTATAATTTCGTGAAAGTAGTGAAGTGCTTTGAAAACCCCACATCAAAAGCTGTAGACGGGAAGGGCAATATTATTAGTCTGTTCTATGCAGAGGCCAAGAGAAAGTAAATTTAATGCTTCTGGCAAAGAAACTTCTTGTAACCAGACCTGTCAGAAGGCTGCCATAGTCTGAAGGTGCAGACGGAGTGAAATGAATGACAGTATAT
Organism: Aquila spilogaster; assembly: GCA_024606505.1. Lineage (NCBI taxonomy): Eukaryota > Metazoa > Chordata > Aves > Accipitriformes > Accipitridae > Aquila > Aquila spilogaster. Next base: position 32,549,262 of record JANHGO010000042.1, read on the forward strand.
TATTAATACACTGAAGGCTCTTTTTCTAACCAGTTAATTTAATCTTGTGAGGTCTGTGAGGTATGCTGGCAGGAAGCTTTTTCTGTGCTTTTATTACCACTTTCATAAGGCTACAAGGCAAGTTTGTATCCTACTGAGACTCCTAGCCTTGCTTCTTCCTTTTTCATCTATTTTTTTGTTTATCTGTTTAACTTGATATGACTGAGAAGTTAAAAAAGACACAGTAGGGCAAAACCTTGAAACCTCCTTTTCCTTTGTTCCTCCTATACCCTTATCTCTCTTTGTATGTGAATTTTGTGTTGGCGAGTCTTACTGAATTGATAGTCTTTGAGAGAGTGCCTTGATTCTCAGGGTAGGTACAATACAGATTAATAGCATCTTCCCATCAGACGCTCATTCATCAATACTGTCGACCTGGCCTGGAAGGAAACACCCCTGGGGTGCTGGGGAGAAAGTTCCAGTGAAGAATCCTGTTAGCACTCATGCTGATGGCAGATCTTATGTCAAGGACTCTTGTCTGTTGAGATATAGACCAAATCAATTCATTTCGTCTCTGCTAACTCTCTTATTTGGGCTGCTGCTTGAACTCTGCCTGAGGTGCCTGGCTAAATGAATGTGCAGTCTATCTACATGTTTATTTTGTTTTGTTAATTAACAATGACTGCAAAGTATTTGCAGTCAGCAACAAGCAGTTTGGAATATAATTTGACTTTCATCCCCTTTGAGTGTTACAGTACCAAAATACAAAGACGGATACAACCAGACTTACCTGGAAATAAGCACAAAGCAAAGGAGAGGACAGTTTACATTACTAGAGACTTGCTCAGCCCATGGACTGCTCTCTGCAGTTCATGACACTGAAGTAGCAATAAGAAAACAGTATGAGTTGAGAGGCAGCAACAAGGTTAGTTTGAAGTCTAGAAAAACTAGGCCAGAATTACTTCAGCTTCGCAGGGTTCAAGAGCAAAATCTTGCTGAATCATTTCAAAATCAAATTTACTCCAAAGCAATTGGCTTTCCAAGTTCTTACTTCTTTACCTACCTGTAATCAATATACTTTACATTGATATGTCCTTTTTTGTCATTTTTTACTTGAACCACCATTGGCTGCCCTCCCTGCCTTCTTTCTACCTCATGGCCACCATTTGTTTGTACTGAAAAAACCAATAGGCTTTAACTTAACTATTCAGACCTGTTAATATATTTCATCAGCTTACATGTAAAGTCAGTGGTTGTATGTCTAAGGTGTTTTTTCGGTAACTCTGACCCCTGTCCTTTGCTCTAGTTTTAGGAAAAAAACAGGGAAATGCCTAATCATACTTTCTCCCCACCCCCTCCCTTTTTCTCTGTGGTCAGGGTTTATTTTCATACCAAACCCTTTCCTTCCGGGCTGCCAGCGTCATTGGGTGAAACAGTGTCTCAAGGTATACCCCCAGAAACCCAATGTCTGCAACCTGGACCTGCACATGGCTCCTGAGAAGACCATTGACCTGTGGGGACAGAGCAAGGAGCAGCTGAGGTAAGTTCACAGTAACCTTTGGTGGTCAACACTAACGGACCCAGAAGGTCTCAGCTCTGAGAAGGTCTAAGAAAAATGAGCAGGGAAGGGAAGCTGAAAAAGATTGTGTACATGCTGGCAGTATACAGATGGTGTCAGACATGCCAAGTTAAAGATGGATTTTTCATGGCTTCATGTGCATCCTTGTTAATTCTCTGCTTTCACACTCACAATGGGATTTTCTAGCAGCAAATTATTTCAAAGCCATCAGTCAAATGTAAAACAGTGACCCTGGCTGATATGATGGTGCTTGGAAGCTTGCTAAGCTCAGCTACAAGAGGAACCATGAGGTCCCTCTAGGCCTGAGTTTTCCTGAGGCAAAAGGGATCCTTTCCAAACACACCACTCATGCTAGCTCTTCTTCCCAGTCAGCTGTTGGACCTAGAATACTGTAATTGAAAGGCTGCTATCTGCACTTTTTTGAACTTCTCAAGTCAGCTAGTTTCTGTGGTTTTATTTTCCAAAGTATTTCTTTGTTTTGGTCTGGGGTGGTTTGGTTTTGGGTTTTGTTTTTTTTTTTTTCTTCATTCACTGTGAGATGGTGATTAAATGCACCATTTTAATGGCAGTCCTCTTTACTCTGAAAGGTTCTGTGGGTGACGCAGCTGCCTTTCTTCTACCTGATTTGGAAGTTAATGGAGAATTTGTCCAAGTTTTGAAGTCAAGTAGAAAGTTTGAAAGATTTTTTTTTTTAATTAGTCACCTGTAAAAATACATACAAGAGAGATGCTGTTTACATTACACAGTCTTTTACTTATTTGGGTATTTATCATTACCTTGTTGATTTCACTGCTTATTTTTCATGATTGTTTCATGTGATGGAGTGACCAGAGTTACCTACAACTCCCATCTTCCACCTCAGTCTCTTAGTAAAATGAGACATGCTGAAATTTTTCTTCAAGAGTACTCTTAATGTCTACAAGATATGGAATGGCAAAAGCAAGATTTGGACTCCTAAATGTTTGCACCTAGGAGAGAAGTTATGCCCCCACTTGTGTTTTCCAGGCTCAGTCTGAATTAGTTACAGAAATTTAGACACCTTTTATTGTGTTCCATCAAGGGTGAAAAATTGTTCTTTGAAAGTATTGTGCTTTGTGCCCTACAGCTGACAAAAGTGGGGTACGTTCCAGCTTGACGGGCCTTTCCCAGCAGCACCTCCTGCATGCACAGAGAATGATCAGAACAGAGGTTAATTTGCAGCTGAATCCAGTTCAGTTGAAAACAGTGTTTGGAAGAGTGATGGCTGGCAGAAACACTGGCAGTTTTATTAAGCACTTGCCTGAGTCTTCAAGTGAGCAAACTGCTGTATTTGTGCTTTTACCTAGGGGACAGCAGATCATGCTAGCCAAGTGAAAGCCTTTCAGGGAGGGGAGAAACAGAGTGCTTAACTAAAAAGAGGTCTGCTTCCAAGATTGGACACAACTGCAATGCTTTTTAAAGCCATCAGGAAGATGCATAAATGTGCTTGGGTCATGGCTTATCTTCTTTTTTCAGGATGCAGGAATTATGAGGTAGGGAGAGTCCATACAGTTCCTAGAAATGTATGCTATGCTCTCTTCACAAAGTGGAGTTGGGGTATTTTCTTTAGTGCTGGGGACAATTAAAAGCATGAAAGTGGGTAGAGAAGGGATATATATATCCCTGTGTATAAGGAAAAGGCTGGGCGAATTTTATAGATGCAATCATTCACCAGTGAATAAAGACAAAAGGGAGCTTCAGACCGAAGTCCCCCTGCTGTTCAGTCTTGTTCTCTTTCTAACATAGTTATACCAGAATTTCTCTGTGCTTTCTTGTAGGAGCATCTGCTGCTACAGCTCTAGGAACTCTTTGTTTCCAGATATGTAACACTCAGGCTTTCCTCTCCTTAGCAATCACACGTGAAATCACATGCAAAATACTAAGTTCTGGGAATAAGGACCTACCAAGCATATTAGGGTTCCTGCTTTTGTGCAAACACTCTAGCACTGTAGCAAAAGTGCACTTTCAAAAGGCACATGCTAAAAATATTTAATTATGAACATGAAGTTTGTCGATTGAAAGATGGAGAGGAACAAGTTGTGGGCTCTCCCTTTTCTAAATGCTGTGTTACCTGCTTGTAGGCTCCATAAATTGTTCCAAGCAGCATGTATTTGACAGTTAATGTGTTGCTGCATTATGGTAATTGCAGTTGCTATTACCCTATGACAAAGATGGAAACTGGAGAGATGACTTTCTTTCAATAATCAGTGAGCTATGAAAAATTACTAAAGGTAAAGAAACTGGCCTTTTACTCCTGTTTCTGGTTTAGCTTAGGAGCTGTCAGTGCGGTATAGGTGAAGGGCAGAAACAAGCTGTGTATCCAGGTAGAAGTGCACATTAAATGCAGATGCTTGGCTGAGACTTGACCATGGCAGCACAAATATGAATCCTGTTTTGTAAGAGAGTATGTCTTACTGCACTAATGAGGCTATAAATGAAAGCCAACCGTCTGGTGCTACTGTTTATCATGACGTTCTGAGTACATGTCCCTTTTCTTTCTTTACAATAACACATGACTTAGCTTGAGAAAAGAAGCTGAAATTCCTGGAATAAGTGGACCAGAAGATAGATGTGTACCTTCCTTTTTGCATTTGTCACTAGCATGTTTCTATCTTATTTACTATAGTAATATTTTTTGTAACTTTTTAAGGACTTTTCTGTAGGCCATAGTAAAAGCCTATCCCTGAGGTCTTTTCCTGCCTTCACCACCTTCAAGTAAGAATGGTAAATTGGCGTGTGGCTTCAGACTACTGAGCCCCTCTGCATTAGGGCTGTCACTTGAGAAGAACAGTTTTTTGTCCTGCATAGCAGTCTGGATAGGGGATACCTGCAATCTAGACTTCTTGACATTACAAGAATTGTACGGTCATAGCTAGAGCAGTCTTGCTTACTGAACATTGAGTCAGTCCATCCTAAGGACTTCTTGTAAAAGTACCAAGTAGTAGAACTAATGGTCCTTTGCAGTATTATGCAGCTTGATATGCTTTACTGTCAGGAGAAGCAGTTTCCCTTCTTGTCATTTTCCATTAAGTGCCTAGAATATTTTTCCCTTGTGTTTGCAGCTTTTAGATCTTTAGAGATTCTGTTCTTTCACTTTCAGGTGCTCAAATAGTACATACTTAATTCTGATTCTAAATCTGCACCAGTTCATTGTGTTGTCTCCATCTGATAACCCGTTATGTTGAAAATACAAGCTTTCAAACTGACAGCAGTTGGCAGTAGGCCCTATAGCTTGCACAAATTGCATGAACTGAATTTTCAAGGTCTTTGGAGGAAAAAAATAATGGCACTGAAAATAAAAGTTTAGCATTGATGGTTTTAGTAGGCTGTCATATAGATGAGTGAATCTCATTACTGTATGCTGCACTACCAGAAAACCCCTCAGAAATTAACACATATCCTATTTTTTTCCATTTTGTCTTTGCAGAAGGAAAGGTTCCAGTAAATGGGAGCCCAGAAGCTTACTGGAGAAGCTGCGCTGGGTGACCCTTGGTTACCATTATAATTGGGATACCAAGGTATTGAAATTAAATTCTTCTTCATTTTTCTTAGCTGTAAGCACTCCGAATGGCAGACAGAGGACGGTATCATGGAATAAAATGCTTGTGATCCTACAAGACAGCCTTGAGGAAAGGCTGTAACAAACCATGCTTGTAAGAACATTTTAATCTGTATTAGTTTACTGTGAAGGATTTAACAGCGTAAGTCCATTGCTGCAATCATTCCTTTGAAAGGTAGCATGGTAGCATATACTCAGCTCTAGACCTGTGACTCTATTTTAGGGTAAGTCAGCAGTTTTACCCCACCAAAAGGGATAGTCACAAAAGCATCATTAACTACTTAAAGTGAGAATGACCTTGACTGCTTGAAGACAGCTGCTTCTGAGAAACTACTCCTCTTTGGAAGGGTGAGCGAGAGCAGGAGGAGACTGCTGCTGATGTGACTTTGAACTTAAGAGTCTGAACCAGTATAGTACAGTCTCACCAACCAACAGCTATTTTGGGGCTCCTGACCAAAATAAACTTTTTCGTAAGACTGAGTCAGATGGAGGCTGAGAAAGAATGGCAGAGTGAATATGCAGTCTTATCAGTATATTGCAGACACTTAACCAAATCTGCTTGCAGCCTTATATTTACCAGGTCAGCCTAGTATTGGGTGGCCTTAATAAAAACTCGGTTATTCCCTTCCAGTCCTCTTAGAATCACTCATGGGAGAGAGAAAAAATAGGTTTGCAATTGATTCCTGTTTGTCCTATTCTTCAAAGAAGGAACAAAGATGCTTGTTTCAGAGCTCTGTTGATGAGATACAGAACTGTGTTTCCATTGGCAGCTATAGGTAGTGACCAAGTAGATCCTCAGGATGTTGGTACTAGCCTTAGGTATTAGTCTTAGTGACTTCAGGTTTGGCATCCAGATATAATGATTAACTCCATGACTAATTGAGTCCTGGCAGTCTCAGCATAGGCCCAGAATTAAATGACAAGAGGTAAACTTGCTGTGGTTGTGCCTATGTTGTAGTCATTTTCCAGGCAAATATTATGTCCTTCTCCATGACTATCAGCCAAACTTCTGAGTTCTCATTCAATGTTTGTTTCTAGTTGTATTTGCTGCTCTGATGTTCTGGGTGTGGTTTGGTTTTTTGTTTTTTCCCCTGCTCTTCTTCCTCCAGAAGTACTCAGCAAATCACCACACTCCTTTCCCCTCAGACCTTGCATTGCTGTCAGAACAAGTGGCTGCAGCCTGCGGGTTCCGGGGTTTCCAAGCCCAAGCAGGGATCTTGAACTACTATCATTTTGACTCCTCACTGGGAATTCATGTGGATGAGTCTGAACTAGACCATTCTTGGCCCCTTTTATCATTCAGGTGAGTCAAGAAGAGCACTCAAGTGTTGTGGAAGGATTGGTGGCTTTTTTCTATGGTTGCATCTGGTTATAGGAAGTTGGTATGATGTAGTTTGCTAATTGCGTATATAATCTTCACTCTCTGAAGATTTGAATAGTAGGAAGCTGTAGCTCAAGGGCATAGGTTTTTCTTTGAAGACTGCTTGAATAGCATGTGGAGGAGCCTGGAGTGTAAGAGCTCTTTGCACAGAGCACATTGCTGTTCTAAAGCAGCAGGGTGGCAATGGGGTACTAGCAGGCAAAGATGAAATACCTCAGCAGAGCTTGAAACCTGGCGGGGCAACTGCTCACACTATGCCTACCTTGAACCAGGCCTCTTGGTCTGTTTTCCATGTTCTCATTGTAAAGTTGTTACTAGGAGTCCATCTGGTTTTCTTCTTTGGGGTTTTTTTTTTTTTTTTTTTTAATAAAAGGATTTAGCTGCTATATTTTCTTACTGTACGTATAATTGTTCTCTACCTGAATTTGTCTTATCTTCTCTCTCCATTCTCATACCATCTCTAGTTTTGGGCAATCCTCGATATTTTTGCTTGGGGGCCTGAAGCGGGAGGAGGCTCCAACAGCAATGTTCATGCACAGTGGAGATATCATGGTGATGTCTGGCTTCAGCCGTCTGCTGTACCATGCGGTCCCCCGGGTCCTCCCCAACCCTGAAGGGACAGCTTTGCCTTCGTGCCTGGACCAAGCACTTTCTTCAGACCTTCCTGTTGGCTCAGTCATTGAGCACAGCTCTGATGAGGATTGGCAGGTCTGTGCCAAGTACTTGCAGTCTTCCCGCATTAATATGACTATTAGGCAGGTGTTGGCTGAGGGTCAGAAATTTCCAGAGGAATCTGGGACAGATGGAGAGGGCCGAGCACCCTCTGAAGACAGTCAGCATCAGGAGAACAGCAGAGCCAAGAGACTTAAACTAAATACAGAGAGCTGAGACCAGGAGATCATGCTGACATTGACCAGACAGGCAACCTCCACTGGAATTGGAAACTAATGTAATCATACTCGAAGTCACTTGTCTGTATTGGGATTAATAAACGTCTGCAGAATAAATGTAGTCCTTCTTGCTGTAAAAAACAGGTGGGGGAGAAAAAGAATTTAAAAGGAAAATAATTGTAAGTTCAGGACTGGGACTCAGGAGGTGAACCCTATTGCCGTTTTGTTGCAGACATTTACTGTACTCTGTTCCATTTAAAATACCTGTATGTCAGAGAATTTTAAGCTTGGTTCAGTGTGCTCATAAAGTATTCTGAAATCATTGGACAGAAAAGTGCTAGCAAAAGATACATAATTGCTATGTGTTAAAGAATCCTATTGGGCTTGTAAAGCTCAGCTGAAGTGCAGTAATAAGTATGAATGACAATAGGCTGCTAAGGGTGTGAGACCTACCTGCAGCATTTCTAAGAGAATTACCTCTACTGCAAAAACTGGTTCAGTGATCGGAAACTAGCAGCTCCCTTGCAACACCTGGTGTAAGCTTGCTGTAGTCCTGTGCTCTCCTTTTGCCTGCTTGCACCCCCTCAGCTGCAGCGGAAACTGCTCTTACGAGTGGAACTGGACTTTTTTTTGCATAACTCAGATTTTAGACAGAAACAATTGGGGGCAGTATCTCCTTAGAATACCTAGTAGCTCCCAGCTGGGTCTCCTCCCAACAGTAAGTATGTGTCTGAGCCCTACATCCCCATTCTTTCAAAACTGCCCCCCCTCTTAAGTGCCTGCAGATTATGGTCCTCCAGTCCCAAGCTAGCATCTTTAAGAAACAGAATGACTTGCAAGTAAAAGCAATGAAGTTGTAAATTAAGTACCTAAAAAATTAATCAGTGGCTATCTGTGTCACCCAAAGATAAATACATTGAAACAAAGAAAAGCACTAGCTTTTGTGCCAGTTCTCTTCCTCTCTGCTTTTTAATGTAATTTTAATTGTTGGAGTGGAATGCACTATCCCTGGGGTATTTTGTTGCACTTTCCCAATGAATAAACTTATTTGGTTTTTAAATTAAAGATCTCTATCAGTTTGGGGCTGGTTTTTTTCTTTTCTTTTTCTCTCTGTTAGTTATTTCAGTGTATTGTTAATGCTGCCACATCCCTTGTGCTGTTTCCTCCAGGCTTCCTTTGGATCTACTGCCTCTGCCAGCTCAGGTGGAGGAGCCCTGCTTATGTCTGCAGGGCTACTTTACTTAGGGGCGGTTCAGGGTTTGTTGGGCAGTTTCAGAGAGGTGTTGCCTGCAGTATCAAAGTCCAATTTAATATGTATGTGGCAGCGTTTCCTCATGGGGAAAGTATGTCTGGTCTGCTTATTTCATAGCAGGTGAATGTGTGTCTATGTGCAATTAATTCCTTACACAATACTGCAAAGAGCTCCAGTAATTTAATGTCTAAAATAATCAGATGTGGGTTTTAATATCAAATTCTATACCAGAAATGTGTCCTTTCTGTGTCCTAGGCCTGGTCTATTTACAGCCAAGGCCTGGGAGAGTGAATACTATTACACAGAGGTTACAACATGACCAGAAAGGAAAGTTGACTGAGTAGATCTCAGAAAACAGCAAAACTCCCTTAATGGCACCTGAAGGTGGGGAAGGGGAGAGGAATATTTGCTTTCCTGATGGTGAGAAGGCAGACTGTCTGTTCTTCTCTCGAGAGGGATGCAAAATATCTGCCAACTCACTCAGCACTGAAGATGAGAGAAGACAGTCATGGAACTAGATGGTCGTGAACTGGAGCTGGTTTCTTCATGTCACAGGCTGAGGTTTAAGTCCATGGTTCTCATGTCTTGAGTTCCCTACAAGTATATAACAAATGACAAGCAATCATTTATTCAAGGACAAGAAACCATACCATTTATCCTCTGCAGTTTGAAATTGTAGGAAGTGCTGTAGACTACTGATAGCAATTGGGCATGGGAAGTATCTAGTGCACTGAGGCCTTATGTTTAGGTGTGACCGAGTTGAGAATTTGCTGAGTTACTGACTTGCAGTCAAGCTTCTTATCTAATGCCATTGTGAATGAGAGACAGCCCTGATCTAATTCTGTGTCAGATACCCAGAAAATGAAAAGTCCATGACCCAGAAATGGGAATATGGGAAACGACCTGGGAAAAAAAAAATCACCTGTGTACAAAGAGAAACAACTATAAGAAGGGAGAATTTCCTGAACTGCCAGCCTAGCAGCGAGCATCAGTTCTGTGACCACAGAAGAGTGGAGTACACATGAGCAAACCACAGTGCTGTTGTGGGCTCTGCAAGCTGTGCTTCCAGAACATGATTTTGAAGAGGCAGCTACAGCCCTGGGAAGAAGGTGGGGAATAGGGCTGCCTCAAGTGATACGCTCTGCTAATTTCCCTTCTAGGACAGAATGATTGGGAACCATTGACCTACTCTACACAGCTCTCAGGTGGTGATACTGCACCTCATTTGTTTAGGTTTGTGATGACACAACAGGATTTTTTATAGCACTGATTAAATTTTTGTCTCTATAGGTACCACAGATACTTGCTTGCATTCATATAGGCGCACACTGAGTAATCTCTGTAGCTTTTAATTCCTCTAAAGGAGAAGTACTGCCCAAGAGCCACAAGCACAAAATTGCATCAATGGCATAGGCAGTAGTCTTCTAGGATATCCAGCTGTGCACGGCTGAGGGGAGGGAAAAGAAGAGGTCGTCTGCACCAACTCTGCAAGAAAATTAATGTAATGAGTTGATTACAGGAAGATAATCCTGTTTAATTCAAGGCCACCTGGAAATGAAGCATGTTTACCACATGTTCTCTGTACATTATGTGATCTATAGATAAAGCTAACTGTCCAACACAGTTTAAACAATTACTGATTTTTTTTTATAATCAAGAGTAAAGGGAAAATAAAATCTCCAGTTAAATCGGAATCAAAGCACAGTGGGATGAATACTGGAAGCAGAAGAGGAAACTGCCTGTACAAACTTAGAATTTTCAGTCCTCTTGAGAGTACTGTGCTAGAGAAGTTCAGTGTTACAAACTGTACTGCTGGCTAGTGCCCAAGACAGATTTACTGCATGCCCTCTGCATGCCAACCAGGCAGTAACTTAAAGGCAAAGCAGTCCCCAGAGCAGTGCCTGCTGCCGGAATGATTCTGATCTTAGGTATTTTCCTTTCTTCGAGAGCTTGTTGACATTTCTTCCTCACTGTTCCACATCAGATTATTTCTACAGATAGTAGTAAGGTGCACCTAAGCTCCTCTATTTATGCTGTGTGCTCTCCTGAGCTACTAGGTAGGGAGAAGCTAGTAACTAGGGAAGAAGCTAGTAGGTAGGGAGTACCCAGATAGCACAGTATCTTTCTGCCATGGCTACAGGTCCGGGTTGAAGCCGGGTGCATCTTGCGGAGTGTAGACGAGCTTGGATCTGTCTTCATCTATTAATGTAAGTCATTCTCATTCTCTGCATCACACCTGAAGCAGGATAGATTTAACACAGAAAAGAGACTTGTTGGTGACAAGATTGTCTTCCACTTAATTGGGATGCAAAATTAATTGAGCTATAATCCAGTGTGCTCTAAGCATACTTCAGTTCTGATGAAATCATAAAACTTGCCTGGGTCTGAACACATTACCTCAAAAAGTTAACAGAAGTACATGGACTGCAGAAATTAATGATCCAGAAAAATAAGTTGCTGGAGGCCTCAAAAGACCCATATATAAAAGGCCTTTTTTGGCTAATCTCTATGCAAGAAGAGACTTTGAGAGAAAACCAGTGACAGTCATACACAGTCTGCCGATGCCTCTGTAAATCCTAATAACCAAAGCTGGTTAAAAACAATCTGTAGCATAATGCTATAGATCTGGTACAAGAGGCACAAGATGTGGCTGATACAAGTTTAGCACAGTACAAAATGAGTTCCACTATTTATATTTAGCAAATGATAATCACAAATACCTTAATAAAACCATTTTTCTATACAAAGAAATGAACACTGACTAAGAATATGTTCACATATGCTCTAGTAAAGTTGAGGTGAGATAAAAGTTGCCACTGTGCAAGTTACAGCATAGATCATACAAGCTGTTTCCTTGCATCATCTTCTGATATCTGTAGTCAAAGGACCACAGAAATGGTGGCTGAAGGGACCTCTGGAGGTGTCTAGTCCAACCTCCCCCTAGGAATAGTGCTGTTGCCAACAGGCTATCTATGTGAGACGTGAGACTTAACTTAGAAACCAACCTTCCATGATGGAGACTTTACCACTTCTTTCAGTAACCTGTGCCAGTGCTGCCCTACCCACCTTAGGAAGAAATGTCACCTTATGTCCTGCCTGAGTTTCCCAAAATACAACTTGTAACCATTCCCTCTGCCTTTTTCTTACCATCTGTTACTACCAAGAATTTGGTTCCACTGCAACTCTTCTTCAAATAATCGAAGTCTACAGTTAGACTCGCCCCCCCCCCCAGTCTCCTCTGTGCCACATGAAAGGACTCCATGACCCACAACATTTCCCCATAGATCATGCGCCCTGGGCCTCTGACTTGCCTCACTAGTCCTCTTCAGCACCTTTTCCTATTCCAGGTGATACACCACTCTCTCTGCTAGTGCTGGTTTCTGTTACAAACAGGATGCCAACAACAAATGGACTACTGAATCCTAGTTCCTAAACCTGCTAGATCCACCAGATCTACTTAAATCCACTGGATCTTGGGCTGTGGGGGTTTTTTACAGTGTTTCCTAAATTAAATCATTTTTTCCTCCCATCCACATCACAATAAAACAAAAGCAGTAGTTTTGTGAAGTGCAGAATGAATTTACCATGGTTCCCTATGGATTTATGTTCCTGAAAAATTGTGAACTCTGGCTGAAGCTTTTCTTCCAGCTGAGCATTTTTAAGTCATTTTCCCATGTGATCTCTCCAGTGTTTAATACATGCACAGTGCACCCTTTTCCTGAATCAGGGTAGTTATATGGTCCCTCACCTCTAACTGGCTACCTACTAAACCTGGAGGAACTTAATAAACTGTGAAATTTATGCCCTCTATCAAATCTAATTGAAATAGACTGGCAGGTTTCAGAGTTACTGGACAGGAGTGTGAGGACACACAGAGTTTAACACATGCACAAACCATGAGAACGTAAGCCTTATTTCCTTAGGAAGCCAGGCTCGGAAGCCTACTTTTATGCTTTTAATTCGGACTTGTCTGGACTTTTATAGCAGGTCATGCTCTGAGGCTTTTTGCTTTTTGGGTCCTGGTCAAGAGAGGAACAATCTGGAATATCAGAGTAATTTTAGTCCACTGAGCATCATCCCCATCCAGTTCCTGCTATTTTAAGTGTATGACCCCTCTTAGGAAGAGCTGACTATGCACAGACTCTGAACAGGTTCATCAGCTAAATGCTTATCTCTCCAAGATGGTAAATAAGTGTCTGGAGTACAGCAGGGAGACAGATCTCATTTTTATTCGCAACTAGGGCTTGTATTCAGATAGGCATCATGGAAGGTATCCACTACACCAGAGGAGAAGGAGGGAGGGGATAAAGTCTGGAAAAGCCTGCAGTAGCTTTCCCTCTCTGCAGAATAAAGGAGATGTGTATTCCTCTGGACAGTGAAAGTTTTAACCTTGTGGAGGCATTTCCCATCTCATTTTTCCCAAGTCAGTAGGGACTATTCTCTCTGATCTTTTCCTACGGTGCTGTTGAATGTCCTCTTCCACAAAATCCCCATGCATAGTGGACTCTCCCCTGAGCTTCTCTGTGTAGCCTTTCCCTTTTTGTGTCTGTAATCACACATCTTAGCACTGAGGTTGTACCCTCCTTCACCATCGCTCAATGCTTATTGCCCTAACTCAAGTGCTCAGTGCTGCTGGCTGGGCTGAAGGAGGCCACTTGCCCACAATACAGCTTTTCTAATCTGTTTCATGATCTCAAAGTTCTTCCAAAAGGTAGGTCAGGACAATTACCCCCTAGAAGGTCAGGAGCAAAGCCAATTTATAACAAAATGTGGGGAAACTGAAATAGAAGGTGAGGTGGCACTCGCACTTACATGTGGACGTGGAGCTTAGGGACATGGTTTAGTGATGGACTTGGCTGTGTTAGGTTTATGGTTGGACTTGATGATCTTAAAGGTCTTTTCCAACCTAAATAATTCTATGCAGTACAATGAAACATTCTCCAAATATTCTTGCTGAAACTATGTATAGAGATTAAAAAGTGAGTCAGCCTAGAAGACATACCGCCTCTTTCTTCTCTGACGTTGGGAAGTCAGCACCTTACGTTAGCTTTTAGCTTCCTTCCAGGTGAATTTAAAACTCATTCTGTATTTACTGAGGAAGGCCAGAAGAATCAATAAAGGCCTTGGCTTTCTGGAGGTGATCATCTCACCAATCATTTCTGTCTCTGTTCTGCGCTAAGGGCTTAGATAAGAAGGTTTTGTTTTTGTTTTCTTTCTCCTTAACAGACAGGTTTCTTAATTAGGATGGGGGAAAAATGACTGCAATTTTGCTGTGGCAAATTAAAACCAAAATGAGGTAGCAAAGAGCAGGGTCTGGAGGGGAGGGGGGCAATCAGAGACAGCTATTGATTTTGAAATGATAGAGGAGCCAAAGGAGAGCATACAGCCTGGAAAGGAGACTCATCTTTCAAAGCACTGTTCTTGCTTAAAAACAATCAGTCCAGGCAGAGGTGTTGGTTGTTGCCAAAGCTTCAGAGTTAGCTTTGTTTTCAGACAGAATTTAAATTTTGGAAAGACTTTCTGGTTCATAAGGGGATGGCTCCTTAGACAAATCTTGAGATTGTGGAGCTAGGAATCATGGGATGGAGCTGAACAAAAGTAAACCTGAGTGGAGCACTGAGAAATTCTTAGCAGTAGTGGTAACAAAAAAATGTTTGGCAATAGTTTCTTCCAAGGATGAGGAAAAAGTGTCACTGCTCACAGCCTAGGTAGGCAGAGAAAAAGTAACAAACATACACTGAATATGGGACAAGCACCAAGATCTAACACCCTTCTCACTCCCAGTTGTGGCATAGCACGTCCCATCTTTTCTAGAACAGAAAGAATTGATCTGACGTAGTCTTACCTTGTCCCAGTGGCTGAGATCAAGCTTAGGTACAGTTTTCTGCCACTCCAGTCAGCACACTTTCATATACACTGGCATTTTCCCCCTTGGCTTTCCAGACAGCATTCCTCTAAGATGAATGTCAGATGTTAGTCTGACCTTTTGTCAAATCTGGCCAGCACCTGGAAAGACTGTCAAAGAACAGCACCAATCTTGTAATGACTGGTTTGAGTTTGTTGGCTCGTTCTCATTGCTATGATGAAACGTGAATTTGCAAAAGTGCTGATTGTCAGGGGTCTATGACAGGGGGTCAGGAAGATTTTAGGCACACTACTGCAAATAATCTGAAGCCATTCTAAACCCAGCTGAATGCTGTGCACAAAAAAGCCCCTTTTCAAGCCCACACAGCTGAAAACATGCCACAGGTCCTTTTAAAGCAAGCGTTTTGTTCCACCATGTAGGAGACCTGTCTTCTATTCTTCACACTGACATTGCTCCATCAAATCCTCATCACAACACTGGTGACAAAGTCGTATCTCTTTTGGTCCCCATAGGACTGGCAGTTTGTAGGAGATAGCGTGTCCTTGTCCATTTTTTCCCCTCGCTCTTCCTCTTGCCTCCAAGCGGTGCTAGAACAAGTACAACAAAAATCTGTCCTTTCCCTGCTGCCTCCTCTCTCTTTTTAGCTCAGATGCTGCCACATCACCTGTTCCCTGCCTGAATCCCAACTGTAGGCAACACATGTAATTAGCTGGCAGAGAGAACTCTTCATCCCGTCCCAACACCCTATCCTCACTTGTCAACAGCAGGAGCACACCTCTCCAAAAACTGTTTCTGTGGCTGCTCCTGCCATTGACAGCTGCTGCTGGATGTCAAACATGAGTGTAGGGATATGATCTGCTCCAAGCCCTTCCTGGCCCAGTGCTGTGATTGTGCTCCAAGAGAGATCTGAGCTTGGCACACTGTTTTGATGCTTCAGCATTTACCTGGGCTGAAAGTGGAACCAGTCTGCATACATCTCCTGGCTTATTACTACCCTTGTCTAATCCACTAGCACTTCGTCCCATCTCCTAGGACAAAATGATAAGGGAGAAATTAAAGGAAAGAAGGATCCCAAGTGAGCACGCGTAAAGAAGTGAAGATACGGCATGCTCTTTCTGATCCCAGTGGCCTACTCACCCTCTGCTGTAGCTGCAAGCATCACTGCACACTGTTCTGGAACAGCAGAGGCTGCTCAATGCTGAAGACTGCAATCCCTGGCTCCACAGATCTTTAATACTTCCTTTTCCTGGAATTCACACAAGAAATGCTGTTTTTTCAGGTGACGTGGAACCCACTGAGAAACCATGGGTCCCATCTGGAAAGTAAGTGTGCAGGTACTCGGTGTTTGATTCAGTGAATATTATTTTCTGCAGCAGAAAAGTGGGAGAGAGAGGAACATTAGTCACATACTTGCTTAATTGAGATCTAATAGCCAAGGTCAGTGCTGAGCCAAGAATAGATAGCAGAAGCCTCCTGTGATGTATTTTTGTGATGAGATGTTCATAGCACACAGACTGATCTATTATCCAGTTTTCACTATGAAAAATTTAACTATCTCCTGGAATATGCTCAAATCTATTTTGCATCATTTCCTTGCTTTTTCATTTAAAAAAATCTTTCCAGTGAGACCTCATGACCGTGCAAATTAACAAATCTCTGCTATGTGGAGAGATTGCTTCACCTCCACTGAAGTGCAGCTATTTATTCTTTTGCCAGCCCTCTACAAGATGACAGTACCTGTTTGTCAGTGTCTAGCATGCTTTTCTGTGCTTTAAACAAAAACCCTTAAAGGGAAAAGATGAGTACTCAAGGGAAGATGCTGCAATGGGCACATCGGTGAGGAGAAGCAGTGGACCTTTGCCTCAAGCTGTGTTCTGCATGTCTGCAATGTTCCAGTGCAGCAGAAGTGACATGATGACCTACCTGCTGGTCTACAGCACCTCCCTGGTCTCCTGTGGCACTTCAGCCTACAGGACCAGCATGACCATCTACTTGGTTTGTTGTTTCTAGCTTTTGGGTCTGTGCAGGATGCACCAGTGGTCCTCCCCAAATCAAGCATTTTCAAACACGTTAGGCCACAAAGCCTTTCCTCCTCCAAGTTTTCCCCACAGACCACAAAGCAACCACCTCCCCAATCCTTTAACTGAGAGCACAGGAGAGATATGATTTATATGGCCTCACAGACCACTGAGCACTAAACCTAAAGAGCTGATGAAAGAAATAAGGTCTCTGAAGATGAAAGGAGTAAGGTCTCCGAGGAATGCACCTTAGGCCTTGTGGTACCTGAAAGATACAGCTGTACTTTCTTTGCCAGGGGCTATAGCACAGGACATGACCTGATCCAACTGAGTAAGAACAGAAAACATACTCCATGTGGGCACTAACAGCAAGTATGAATACACTAGGTGCACGGAGGCTTTATGTTCTGGTGCATATTTGCCTTCTGTCTATCCATGGAGTCTTGCAGTACCTATCGCTGGTGAGCTCCAAGCTGCTGGTTGTGCTAGGTTTGAAGTTGTTTACTGTGATGCTCCCTACAGCACCTCTCTTGTAGCATGGGTGCAAGGTCCTCCAACAGGGCAGCTCTCTGCACATGCACAGTAGGTGCCTAAGAACTGGCAACTGGCTCAGACTTCACTGCTCCTGAGGACACTGCGTGGACCTACACTGCAAGAACCATAATGTATCATAGTAATTCAAACCACAGCCCTGCTGTCTTTGCACTGCAGCGGCCACCAGTGTAGGAGGTACCCAGACAGTGGCCCCCTTCTGCTGAAAGATAGCGAGTGTGCTGAAACCACCTCCATATGCCAGTGTCTACCACTCTCCCAGTCTGGAGAGGAGGCAGCCTGGTCCTCACCGGATGTCAAAAGAGGGAGAGTGAGTTTGGGGCTTTTAGAACAACACACAAACATTATTGCCTAGGAGCCTGGCATCTGGCAGGGAGAGGAGACCATGGTCGCCATGGTAATTCTTCGCCTCATTTAACTGCAAAGTAACCTCTTGTGTCATTACATGCAGCCATTCCCAGCACATCTGCCCTGCCAACAGCACAGGCAGCACACCGCCCGTGTATCCACAGTCACAGCAACCCTCTGCCGGCAGCCCACACACATACTACATCCCCTGCTGTGCAACACCCTTGCCCACGTATGACACACAATATGTGTGTGCTGAGCAATACACATTCCCTCAGCTCTTTCCCACTCATATCACCTGTGCCTCTAGATAACCAGCCAGGCTTACAGTCCCTGCTCCTACAACTACAGGTCCCTCTGCTGCACAGGCATAAAATGCTCTATAAGCACAAGATCAACGCATGCTCAGCCAGGTGCCAAAAGATGCACCCACACTGTCTCCCCCAGCCTTGCCACAGCACCTGCCTACAGCTCTTGTACAGTTTATTCTTGGATGCATTTTGTTTTCATGCTGTGGCATGAACAAGGAATAAATTCAGCTCCATCTCATTCATTTTCCTCTGTTTCTGCCTCTGAGGAAAAAATGTCCCCAAGAAGCAGATCTATAAGGAGAAGACTGTGTGCCTCTCTGCAGTGCCAGCTCATGGGAAGCTCGTGGTCAGGTCATTCAGTGCTCCTGACAGGAACCTGCTGCTCACATTTCTTGGCAGGTAACTATAGGAAATCAATCTCAATTCCGTTTCTCCTCAAAGCAACCAGTGGATCCCTGCAGGAGGGCTCAGTTCCCTACTGATAGCAGGGAAACAGAAGTCCAGAACAGCAGTGACTGATTTTATAGCATAGCAGGAGCATGGTAGATAGGAGCCATGAGCTGAATCCCTAACTCCTCTGCCACACAACAGCCAGGTATCACCCCATATAAAAACATGAAACTCCGCTCCCACTTACACCACCAGACACAGCCTGGGGACCGACCTCAAGCTACCACTGGCACATCAGGTTCCCTCAGCTCTTCCAGCAGGTGCTGGTATGATTAGAAGCTTGGGCAGTGTTACTAGGGAGGGCACAGACCTGCCCTCAGCCAGGCCAGGTGGCAAGTAGAAACTCCTCAGCCATACGTACATGACAGCTCCAGCTAACAGGGCCCATGGGAACCAGCAGGCATAGACTTGGTGGAGCCTCAGGTTCCCATATTGCATGGTGCAAGTGTCCTTTTCTGCCTTGTGCTGTGCTGAGTTTTAAAAAGCACATAGCAAAGGCAGTCAGGGATGGCCCACATTATGAGGGTGACAGTCACCTGAGTCTGGCGGGGTTGCTAACAACCAAGTCCCACTTGTTACTGCTATATAGTTTGTGTGCTTTATTCACGTGGCCTACAAAATGCTCTGAGAAGTGCTTCAGGCAAAAAGTCTCCTTTAGAGAGCTAACAGGGATGCCTGCCCATATCCTTTTGCCCACATCCTTTCCACCCTCCTCTTTAAAAATCTTTCAAGCTCATCTTGCTGACTTCAGCTCTCTTTCTCTTGAGGTCCCCTACCTCTCCTAAAAGCACCTCAACATCACCAACCTCAAGGCTGAATGCCCTAATCTGAGTAAGACCCAGCTAACACAACCAGTGATCTGATGTACATATGTGAGGATACAACTGAAATGAGATTTCCCCACTTGGCTGCCCAGCATCTCTGGGCAAGGCAGCCCCAGTTCTCCTAGGACTGGTCGGGGTTGCACATCTCATCCTCCCCCATCTCCAGAAGTGACAGGCACCTGCATACGGCAATTCACCTTCCCACACCCTGCTCCCCTCTCTCCCCATCCCCATCATCACTACCTGCACGCCTGGCTGTGGCTGAGCTCCGGCACCTCCGGAGGTACAGGCCCTGCTTTTAGCCCTGCACAGGAGGTGGGACCCCAGCAGAGACCATGCTGCTTGCAGAGCCCACAACCAACCCAGCTGGGATTCCTCCAGCCCGGTGAAAGACAACTAATGCCTGAGCACACACTTCCCCCTTATGGCCATGCCCGATACAGCAGCCACTCGGACCTGCAGCTTCTTCTACTGGAGATGTGATTTTGCTGTGAATATTGGCATTTCCCATAGTTGCCTCTTACACTTGTCGGGCACAGACTTCTTTCCCCTGCACTTGGGGGGCAAGAACAGAGCCAGCCTTGTCACCCTGTTTGACTGATGCTGATCAACACACACGCTGTGAGCAGTGTGAGTGGGAAAAAGACAACTCGAGCGCTCAGTACATGTCCTGCCTGCAGCATCACACTCTCTCTCTGATGGAAGCCCAAGTGGCCATCCCTGTTCCTGGGGCAGATTTCCCCTATAGTAGGGCACAGCCTCTAACATCTTTCCTTTCTTCAAGTTAAGCATGGCTTTTACTTACTTTGATGTTGAAGGGAAAGTTTTTAACTACCTAGTTATGGGTAAAGGATTCTGTTCAATTTCTTCCTTACCCCATTGTGCTGTATGGCAAAGCCTCTCTCTCTTCTATCCAGATAATAATATCCTTGCCAAAAGGAGAGGCAGCAGCCTTCTGTTTTCCTGTAATGACATTTTCCTCTGGGCTGAGCTTCAGGTAGCTGGTTCTTTCTGTGCTCTGATCACCCCTAATACCAGATTTGTAATTCAAGAGCAATTCACTGCACAGAAAGGGTAGTTTCCCCTTACATCTAATCTATGGCCACCTTCCCCCAGCCACCAAGTTAGTTCAGTTCACTGATCTGAAGGAAAACCAGTCAATTTTCCATGGGATAATTTTCTGTTGGATCAGTGAGTTGAACTGACTCATTCTGCAGGTAGAAAGCTGAGCATTAAAAAAAAATTCCTTTAGCCATGTCTTTTGTCAATTTGTCTATCTCCCTTCATCAGTTTTTCTAAAGAGGAGAGGCAGGAGAATGAGAACCTGCAAAACTGTGCTTGGTACCTGAAAGGGAACAAACCGCTCCTTCCTTCCTTCTCCAAGCTAGGGTTTGGTCATTACTCAGGTGCTAGAGTACTGTCCTCACCATCTCTCTTCTTCTCTACAGTATGCTGTCTTCCCATGTGCCACCCTTGTAATAGCATCAGTAAGGGATGAAACAAAAACTATCAACAAAGACACATTTTCAAGGGAACACTGTTTTTAGTTCTGTTCTTCACACAGGACCGGGTGATAAGGAGGAACCTGTCCAGTCTCCTGCAGTACCAACAATGTTGTCAGAAGCAGCATAAGCAGAACCAGTTGTGGTCCTCCTTGAAGGCTGATCGCATTCTGCTGGGCTCAGTGCCCTTTACCGGAGTTTCTCAGAGGACTCTGCAGCCATTGACAAAGTGAGACCACGTCTGCTCTGAACCTGTTTGCCAGGGTATTGATGGGAGGAGGGTTTGGGGTCACTTCCATAGGACCAAAAGTCATAGGCCCAGATCCTCAAAAGTATTTAAGCATCTAAAAAGAAGTTAGGAATGAAAATATCATGGGGCTCTGGGTCCTAATGAGGATGCAGTTATATCGGTATTCAATGTTTTTGCTGATGTAGCTGATAGTGCTTGGAAAAGTTCTGCTCAAAAAAGAGCCCTATTCTGCTGACATAAGCTGCCTGCACACAAGGAGGGCTTCACTGGTACAACTCTGCTGCTACAGCGATATCACATGCATTTACATGTAAATTAGGGCTTTGTTTATACCGCACAGATGCAGCCTTTCAGTTCATCCTGGATGGGGAGGGGAGACGGAGGGTAATGGTCTCACTACTCTCATTTTATGGACTAAGAAAGCAAGCCACAAACAAAATGAACTCATTGGCTCAATATCACCCAGCATGGGTGGCAGAAAAGGCAGAGACCCTGGTCATAGGTTACAGCCACAGGACATTCTTCACTGCTAGAGACAGGGAGACAAATGAGCAAGTCATTAAATAGGAGCCCCATCCTGTCAACTATGCAAGGTCAAATCCCCAATGTGATTGAGATGGAGGGGCTAGTAATGAATGCACTAGGGAGCCCTGAACCTAGGGGACTGAGGCCTGTTTAGATGCACGAAGCACTATCAGAAAGCAACTGAACCTGAGACCTAAAGAAAGTTTCTACTACGCTGCTTCACCACTCGCCAACCTGAGCAGCAATAGGTATGGGTGGCAATGAATGTCCATGGAGGATGGACATGAAAGCTGAAGCAGTACGGGTGATTAACAGCATATCACAGGAACCAAATACGAGCTCAGAAGCTACTGAGATTACCTTGCTTTCAACCACTGCTGCCCAAGTAAATATGCCCTGAATGCACCTCCATTCTGCCAACACTCCTGTATCTTGACCACAGACTCTGCCAGGCCTTATTTCCATTTACAAAAGCCAACATAAGCCAAGAATGATAACTGATCCCATCTCAGCCATTCATTCCCAAACCTGCCTCTCCTGCTCTATTAAACCACATATCTGACACAGATACAAGGTGAATTGCATGGTAGGACCAAACTCATCATTTTTGCTAGGAAAGTTTTTAACCCACATCAGCTTCTCTCAGTGGCAAGTATAAGGGTTCCTGGAGCTACAGCCTTTCTTGGTCCCACAGTGCCAGTAAGTCACCTGAGAAGACACATCACCACACAGTTCTGCTGTGATGGCATAAAGAAAGATCCAAAATGCAGGCTCCAGAAAAAGCAGGTGTTGCCGTGGGTTGGGTGAAACATGGTGAAAGTGGGTGGATGTTACTGCTGGCCTTAAGTTAGCTGTAAGATAACAGTCTAGCTCCATTGCAGAGAAACAGCAATCTCCATTCCAAAACATTGCACGTCACTGCCCAAAAGAGAGGCAAACATCCAGAAATTTGAACTGGGGGTGGGGGGAATGAGGACAGACAGGGACATGATTTTCTGCGTAGTTTTGCACAGGAGTCTTGGGGACAGGGGACATGACGAAAAGAGGATAAAGCATAGAGAAGGCTACACCAAACAAAGCTAGGCCAATCTTGGTAGTCAGCCCTGACTGAAACCTAGGGAAAAACAGCTCTTCAGTACTGGCTGAGAGAAGGCTGGAGCCATGAGCAAGGCAAATGGTGTCCTGCTGCTTGATTCCCTCACACCATTGGAAACATAACCCTATACACATTTTGTAACTTTAAAAAAAAAAGGTAAATACAGTTATCTACTTCTCTCCTAACCAAAGGATTAAACTTTTGGCTAGCTGTATGTATCAAAAGGAATAACGGCTGCAGGGGGTTAAGTCAGTCTGTCATTAAACCTCTCTGCCACACTGGATTCCCTCCCATGTCCTGTTCTGCTGGCCAACACCCTGATCCTACACATATCATCCCACCCCCTTACACCTCTCTTTTCTTGCGGCTCATCAGAGCCATATTAATACACATCTTTCAGCCCCTGGTATATCGTCTCAGGCCTCTTGCATCTCCGATCACAAACCTCCCATCGTGACTCCTTTGCCATTTCACCACAAAGATGTTATGCAAGCCTGACTGGTTTCTCCAGGCAAACACACTGAACAGCAAACAGTTCATGATGTTTACAAATTCTGGCCCAAATCAGTGCCCAGCGATAGGTTCAGTCAAGGCTTCATTTCAAAAAATTGGAGAAAGTCTGAACAGTCCTTTTACCTTTGTATATCTTTAGAGGTTAAATATTTCCAGAATAATATTATTATCTGAGCCAGCGAAACAGAAGCTGTGGTGAGCCTAGAATTTTAGCATTCCCAGCAGAAAGTGTTAAGGACAGGGAGGTTCTCTCCTGGAGCAGAATCATAATTCTCAGCTTAGCTAAATTTAACCAACTCCATTGACTAGAAAGATGTACCTGCCTCCCCCTGCCTCCCCCAGAAGGAAGCAATCTGCTGCGGGCAGTCACAGTTTATCTACTTATCAAGATATGCTGAGGGCAAATGATGGTCATTCCTACACCAGGCTAGCCAACCTTCCAAGCATCGCTCCCTCTTATGAACTATGCCAAGGCCTCTCCAGCTTTCCATGAAGTTTAGCTAGGGGCTTGACAAATTCTCCCGGGGCACCCTGATAGCTACCTGCTTTCTTCAAGGGCTATGAGGTCCCCAGAGAGCTTTCCACACTTCTGCTAATTCTTCTCCTATGCTTCAGGCAGGCATTCTGCCATTCAGACCCAAGCTAAAGACCAAGGTTCACTGCTCCCCTGGAGTCATTTCCCAGCACAGTCCATGCAGTTTCAGTGCTAGGTTGCTGTAACTGTGAAAGAGAAATCAAAACAATACGCACCTCACAACACTGCGTTGGTCTGCCCAAACTGCAGTCTTTTCAATTACACCTTCAGCACTCATTTTGTGCTTAATTCAGCCTGCACCTGGAGACTGAAGACGAAGAACAGGAAAGGCACCTGAAGAATGTAGACTGTTCTCTCTCAGAGCAGCCTCCCTGCTATTAACTGCCTTGAATGCAATGGCTGAGCCACTGCTTATTCTGACGTTGCACTGCAAATATAAAACTCAAAGGCTTAGGTTTATTTCTGACTACAGCCACTTGAGACCTTCCATCAAGACTCTCTATGTCGCTGGCATCTTCAAATACCTAATTTTGTCACAGTTGTTCTCTCTGTTTGGGACGCTGGAGTGGAAAATTTTTCTGCTACATTTCTCTGTCCCAGTGGTTACCCAGTTGTTCCTTCCTGAATTTGCCCTTCTGCTGCCTCCAAACTTCACAACTCTACTTTGTGGTCCCCAAACCTACAGATGGTTAGAAACAGTATCCATTGACTCATGTCAGTGATGTAAGCTCTGTGTTGATATGAGCCTGCTGCACAGCAATCCCTGCCCGTCTGACTTGTTACTTATGGTCCACTCTTCCTTTTGACTCATTAAATTTTTTGACACAGTCCTTTGCTTGATTCAGTTGGCTGAGTAAGGCTGTTTGCTCTGCCAGCTCACAGGAATAGTATTCCTGAGACCTAAAAGGAAACTTAGAACTGGAATTTGCTGTTCTGAGTTTATTTGGCTCCTCTGTTTTGCAACTGCATAGTCCAGAGGCACAAGCTGCAACCACCTGTATACACGGGTGTCTCACGTCACACAGAGCCATATCAGAGCTGCCCGCTGGTGTGACTCCAGGCGCTCTGTGGGATGCGCTTGGTGCTGCCTGTGGCAGCAGCTGTGCCCGGGGCTGGCACCCCCATGCTGGGACTTGTCTCCATGGATGTCCTGGGATCTTCTGTCACTGCAGCCCCATGGTGAGCGTGGCCTTCCCTGCCCCCTGTGCTGTGCCAGAAGGGGCCAGATGCTCCTCAAACACCAGGTTACGCTGGCCGCATGCTAAGGGCAGCGTGGGTCCTGGCAACACAATAAGGTCCCATGTGCAGAGGAGCACTGCAGCCGCTGTGTGAGTCTGCCTGGTCCTGCACGAGTCAACTGGTGGGTCCCTTCATGTTTTTTCTTCCCGTGTTTCCAAAACCAAAACTGAAACCATTGCATTGTAAGGGTTTGTGCTAGTTGGGTTTAAGGACAGATGAAGTAACCAGTCTGCAGGTACCTACTTGTGGAAGGGGTTTGGGCTCTAATTGAACAGATAACGTGGCAGTGAGATCCAGTGCCTGGCAGGTGAAGCAGCTCATCCTCTCTAGAAGTAAGGCATTAGCAGATGAAACTCCTCCGTACGCAGGTGGGCAGGGAGTGGAGGGTGCTGCCCAACATGCACCCTGTGAGTGTAGGCTGGTGGACCATCTGCACCCTGTGGCACAAACTGGTCAGTATAATTCAATCTGTTCTGTTCAAAGGGAGAGGACCCAGGAGGAAAATGCCAAAACCTGACTATGGCAACAGGCGAAAAAATCCTACAGAAAAAGTTCTACAGTATGTGGTCCCCTAGTACACTTCTCTCTCACTTGCTCACTTATTTTCTTTTTTCATTATAATATTTGTTGATTTCCTCATAGATCACTTCAACTCTGCAAAAGCCCTCCCCTCCTTATCCAGAAAAATCTCAGCGGCAAGAGGGGTCCCTGTGCCTCTTCCCCGCCAGCACTCCTAACTGCACCTACACTGAAGCAAGTCCACTTGCACAAACACCCAAATGCTGAACAGGGGTGTTTGCTGCTTTGATCACTAGGTCCATCCTAGCAACACCACTCTCCCCCCTGCTGCTGTCCCACAGCACGAGAGAGGGGACACGGCCCATCCCATCTTAGCTGACGGCTCTGTCTCACTGCATACCGAAACCAGGTGAAGAAAGAATGCTTTTCAGGCAAGTCCATACCCGCTTTAGTGGCAGTCAAGATATGGGAGTGGCCGCAGACAGCAAGAAAAGGAACAAGGTCTCACACCCAGCCTGCGCTTGTTACCCCTGAGCCTGTGTTCGCACTCCTCATTACAAAAAGCCCTTTTGTCCAAAGGTGATCCAGAGATCTGAAGCATACTGGACACACACTGCTGCCTACAAATAGGCTGAAACCAGGCTGTGAAGCTCTCCCAAGTCTTCTTGAGGGAAGAAAACTGTCTTTCACAGAAGCTAATTCACTTCTGTTAGGAACTCCATGTCAATGTGAATTTGCAATGAGATCCATGACAGAGGCTCCAAGATGTGACTATAATACAGAAAAATAACTAACAATAGTAGCAAATCAGAAAGAAAAGGATGAGACCATTCTCTCAAATTCATCTGCTTAAACCTGTTAAATTTCCATTGTGTTAACTGTGATTTGTTCTCATTGTTTCAAGTTACATTCTAAGAAACACCACAGCCCTTCCCTCTCAATTATGTTGGAGGAATCAAAGGTCATACTCTCCCACCTCTTCAGTACGTGATTAAACATGTTAGGCTGTTTCCTTTCTACCAATTAACACTCCTGCAACTCAGAAACCTCTGGATGCCTCTCCCTTCCAACTCCCTCACCAAGACGTATACAAGTTGTATGATAGTGCACAAATACAGATGCTTTGTGGTTTGCAGTGCACCTTTCCTCTGGTGGTGCCTGTGTGATGTTTGGTAACCCAAACTTTACTAAGATTGATAATACCTACCCTTGAACTAAAAACACAGTGTTAAGTTTACCTGGTCTTTGAATGAAGTATGTATTTCCAAAACCTGTCAGAAAATACTCAAATTCATAGCCAAATATATGATGATTTTCAAACACAGCCACAGGCAGCGTTAACAGACTGGCAACTTCAGCTGTCAGGGAAACTAGCTCAGCAAGGCAGCCAAGCATACACCTATTTTTAATCCCAAATTTAAATCCTATTGACTTAAGCTCCGCCTGGAGCTTGTCTGCAGGGTTTCCTATCAGGTCCTTCATTACTCCGGTGGACTTGAGCCAAGATAAACCTCTCCCAAGTTGATCCTAGGCAGGAAAGGGCATTACAGTAATTAACTCTGACCTCCAAAAAAGCCATTCTGGAGTTTCACCCAGGGGTTCTCCCATCAGACTGGCGAGGGATTATCTTTCACGCATCCCATCACGACACAGCCCGAGGCCTGAGTGTCCTGGGGCAACCCCCCGGGTCTTGAAGGAACTGCTTCACTCATCAGCTCCCTCGATTCGGACCAGCGAGGGCAGGCGAGAGGCTCCCCGGCTACCTCATCCCACCCTGGCCCTCTCCCCGCTCCAGCGACCGGGGTGCCCCAAGGGAAGGGCCGCCGGCGGTAATGGAAGCAGCACCCGCCCGCGCACCCCGCGGCGCTGCCCCCTTCGCGTCAGAGAAAGCGTTTACAGACGGCCCGGGCACCCCCCCGGAGGGCAGGGCTGCCTCACACGGCCGGAGGCTCCGCACCCATATCCTGCCCGGCCGCAGGCGGGCCCCGGGCGGGCGCGCCCACAGCCACGCAGCGCCGCGCAGCTACCGGGACCATCTCAAAAAATTTCCAGGGAGATGCGTGTTCAACATTATTTATCATTTCTAATCTTGATGTACAAAACTAGACAGCAG
>JANHGO010000042.1:32579978-32599200 GCA_024606505.1 Aquila spilogaster
TTTTGATACTTAATTAACTTAATTTAGGAGTAATTTTTTAATTCTGGGGATGAATACAATGCATTCTGTTCTAAGCAAGTGTGTGCGGCGGGCGCCCTCGGCCGCCCGGGCGGGGCCGGCACCGGCACCGGGGCGGGGGGGTGCCGGTCGCCCGTCTCGGGGGCTGCGGCGGTGGGCAGGGCTTGTGGGCCCGTCCCCGGCGCTTTCTCCCAGGCGAGCGCCGCCTCGGTGCTTCGGGGTGCTGCCGCCCCGCTGCCTCGTCCCGCCGTGCGAGCCGCCAGTGCTCCCCCGGGTGGGCTGGGGAGCCGGGGGAGCCTGCAGCCGCCCCGCACGCCGGGGCTCCGGGAAGCCGCCGAGGTGTGGTTGTTCGGGAGTTCGGCAGAACTTCGCGGGCCGGCGGGGGTCGGGTTTGTGCCCTCCCCCGGCCGTCGCTTGGGGTCGGGAGGGGGCAGCGCCTCGGTCACGGGCCTGCCTCGGAGGGCTGCGCCTGCTGGGCCTTTGCTCGCCAGGCTGGTGAGACTTCCTGTGAAACGGCTGGCCCTCGAGTCATTGCTCTACCTTTACTGCAAGGCTTTTGTTAGCAGCAGAGCTTTAAACTTAAACCTCGCTGTACTGTCGTAGGTCTGTGCTTTAGAAGAAAATATGTTAGCAGTTCTTCACCACTGTTTTATCGTTACAGGTGTGACGCGCAGGGCTACGGGTACAAGTAGGCTTGAGTAGGGACTTCCCTCTACAGAAGAGTTAAAGGTTGATGCAGCACTTCCTATCCAGCTGTATTAACACCCTGTGACGCGAGTGTGTATTTGTGCTTTCAGATTTCCAGTTGTTTCTCTCCAAAACACTAAACTTTTGTGTTATAGTGTAAGGTACTTTATGGTTCTCATGAAGGCAATCTCAGCAGTATGGAATAGGTCTTGTTCCCTTGGATGCCTAAAGCTGCTTGGGAAAAGCCTTCCTCAGTTCTCATCCCTCCTGTTGCTCCTTGTTTTCACTCCTGTGCTGCCCCTTCTGTTTTTTCCAGCGTAGGCTTGTGCAATCACTGCATGAACCAGACTGAGAACTGATGCAGGATAAAATGGAAGTGTTTGGGTTTTTTTCCCTGAGTTAACTTTAACCCAGGATGCTTACTGTATTTCTTTCATTGGATGGACACTTGTAGTCTTGCCCTGGCACTTGGGAGGCGATAGTGCAGTATTGAGAGTGAACAAATGGAGGAGGAGGGTACAATACCTTCGTTTGGTAGCAGTGTCACCTTGTACTGGTTCAGGGAGCTATAGCACTTGTAGTCTTGCCTTGCAAACACCAAGCACTGCCTACTATAAAAACAAAGGTGTAAATCTTTGCACTAAGACCAAGCATGGTGGTGGTGAGTGTTCTTCTGTGAGCGTTTTTTTTTTTCCCTCTGTGTTTTTTAAAGAAGAAGATCTGAAAACAGTTATGTTCTTCTGTTTCACAAGAATAGAAAAGCATGGTAAGGAAGATTTTTCCTCAAGGACTTTGTTCAGCTGTGTATCTGGAAAACGTGGGAGATGCAGCATGTGAATGGAAAAACCATCAATGTCAAACTGAGGAAGCTTAAAAGCCTGCTGTTTTATGAGACTTTTTATTCAGTTAGTAGCTTGCCTGTGATACTATGCTCAGATATGTCTTGGAAGCCTGAGGCGTTTGAGACGACTTTTTTCTAAAGGGGGGGAAGGCTCATTGGAGAAGTGGTCATGAGAAATCTTAGCAAAAAGTCAAAGTGTAGTGGCATTGTCAGAGGATGCAAGATGAATTTAAGACAGTTTTATGTCTTTCTGGCAGCTGCTTTCTGGTCAAGCAGAGATTTATAATTAGGAGTCTTGCATTCTTTTCTCCATAATTTTATGTGGGCCAGATGGCTAACTTTCAAAATGAGGATCTAAATGAGAACCTGACTGGAAGAAGTGACTGTTTAGGGGTACTAGCCATGTAGAGCTTTCTCAAATAGCATCAGTGATGGGAGCTTGGAGCTGCCAAAGATATGGTCTCTGGGGTATCACAGATTTGGCTACTTGATTGGCCTTTGGGGTTTTGAATTTTGGTTGTTGGGCCTTTACACAGGAGAAGGGAAACATGTTAATGCTTACCATGTGTTGAATATATTTGTCTGTGTATGTATATATCTATACCACATACAACACTTGAGAATCTGCAAGTGGAGAGATCTGTGGAATGCAAAGTAACCAAGTACCAAAAAGGAGGCAGCTTACATGCGAGAGTGCAATTCCTACTTAGTAGAAAAAAACAGAAAAGTAATGATGGGGGGAGGGGGAAGGTGCTTTTGCAAGAAAGCCTATGATGGGGTCCTTGAGACAAGTAATAGGCAAGAAGAGATCTAGATAAAATGAATATATTGATGGGAAGAGGAGGGGGAAGGAAAGCTATTTGTATAAAGAAGCATCGCAGTCACTCGTAATTTATCTGGAAAAGCCTGGAGCTTGCGAGAGGAGAGCTTAGAGGCAGGGTAGTACATCACCATGCCCTTTTGTAGGGCTTGATAGTGCAGGACAGTTTTACCCATTTTTAACAATGTGAAAAAAGGAGTCTGCCCCTACCTAGGACATCTCTGCTGTGGTTACCTGCGTAAATTTTGTGGTTGTTTTTGTTTGTTTTTTTTTTTGTTGGGTTTTTTTACCCTAAAAAAAAGTTTAGATTCAGGGGTATTATTCTTACAACACAGATTTCAGGCTTTCCTTACAGCTCCCTCCACAGAGAGAGACTGGTATTTAACATAGCATGGGCTCTTTACTGTTATTCCAGCATGAGCAGAAGAGGGTGAAATTGTTCGTCTTAATTTTTAAATAGGTTGTATTACTTTGTCTCCTGCTGGGATCTGAACTGCTAATCCTTCCCCTTGGTAAGAGGAGAGGGGAACTTGCCACCTGCTAAAACTGTGTAGTAACTGACTTTGGCTACCTTGGAGATTAATGAAGTATCATCAGTGACTAGGAAAGTAATAATTTGAAGTTAGGGTTTCAGCATATTAGAATAACATTCTGTTGAAATACTAAGATAAATAACAGCTCTTTCTTTTCCTGTGTTCAAACTACTTTGATTCTGCTAACAGTTAATCTGTTTAGAGATTAAAATTCAGTGAATGCAATGATCTCGCTATAAGCACCTTAATTAAAAGAGGTTGAAGAACCATCTAGCAATTAAAAATTGTGGGATTTTACACAAGAAATTTTACAGAGAAGTAACTAACTTATTTCTGACTGTGTATAGTTAAGGGAGTGCATGGTTAGGAAGAATAGTAATCTATGGATGGTTTCAAAACTGATTTAATGCTTCAGTGTAATACTGCACTATGTAAGATGAAAGCCTGACATCTCAAAGGGTATTGTCATGACATGAGGAAATGAACACAGCCAGGAGAAAGAAAGCAAATCTAAATAAAAGAACAGTGAAGTTACCTCTTCAGGTTGTGCATGATTCCATTTTTTATGTCCTTCTGGTCTGTTGGAGAGAGTGTTAAGTGAGTTCAGTAGAAAAATGGTATTTAGGATCTATCAAGACACTTGTGGGAATAATAAAGAGTGCAGGGAAAATTGCTTTTTCTTTCTGCAATGCAATTTTAAACTGGAATGTATTTCTCCATTGGAGTGTTTTGCTCTGAAGCAAATGGCTAATGGTTTTCTAATACTGCATCTGAAAAAAAATGTCATGCTTAAAATAGGGAGATTGGGACACGTTTAATGGAACAAGGTGCCCTTATTTTCCATGATAACTTATTGGAATCTACCTATTATTGTGAACAGATTTTTAGTAGTGTGGTTTTTTTGACTCCTTAATTGAGCTTTTCACCTTAGAATGGTTCTGTTACACTTCTAGAAGAAGAAATAATCTCAAACTAAAAAAATAATTGGAATATAGGTTTTAGATATCAAGTTCTTAATTTCTGTTGTGCGTGGTATCTTCAAGTCAGTTAGATAAGAGCTGGAATAATATAAACAAATTTTAGTTTCCCTGGTGTTTCTAGAAGGTCTTCAAATGCCATGCTGTAGCAATCTCCAGATAGCTTATTGCATACTTGTAATAAGTACATGATTATTGCATGCTTTTGTAAACAAGGTCTCATACTACTTCCTCAGGAAGACAAGGAATAGTTTGGTTGAAGAGAGTGGGAGGACTGTGGGATTTGCATTCCTTTAAAACTGTCACAAGTCCTGAATTCTTACAGCTATTAAAATGGACAGCGTAGATTTTTTTTTTTTGAAAGCTTTGGTGTGTACGTGCTAAAAACAGCTTCTGTGGTCCTGTGATTTGTGTTTGGTTTTTTTAGAGAGAGCAGTCATACTACTTGTAGGTTCATCTCGTGAGATGCTTCAGGATGCAGGGGAATGGTGGCTTCATCTTGATTTTTATAGATGCTTTTGCTGGAATCCAGGTTAGTGTAACTTCTTTGGGAGAGCGCACTTATGAAGATGAGTGCAACAAACTGGAAGTTTTTCTTGTTACAGTGAGTTAGTGGTAGCAGCAATGTGAATAAGCCCTTGTTTCGGATGAATGTTAGGATAAGATAAAGCTGTTAAATAACTGCCCTATCCACTGATATAAAAAGGAATTTGAGTACAGAATTGTGGGGTATTTTTCACATCTGCGTGCAAATTTAAAATGCAAATATTTCTGATAAAAAGAAAAAAAATTGATCCTAAAGAGCTAAATCTCATTAACTTATTCACAAAGAAGTGATCATTCCTCCTTACTCAGTGTTTGTGAGACTACATCTTGAGTACTGTGTCCAGTTTTGAGCTCCCCAGAAAGATGCTGACATAACCGCGTGGATTTGTGAATGCAATGGAGGATCCCCAAGAAGCAGAAGAGGCTGGAGCACATGAGGTATGAGGAGAGGCTGAAAGAGCTGGGTTTGTTCAACCTTAGGAGGAGAAGGCTCAACTAGCTGGCTGGAGGATATAGAGAAGATGGAGCCAGACTTTTGGAAGTGTGTGGCAATAGGATGTCATTTGGAAGAATGGGAGATTTTGATTACATACAAGGAAAATAATTTTTCCATGAGGGTGGTAAAATATTGGAAGAAGTTGCTCAGAGAGCTTGTGGAACCTCCATCCTTAGAGGTGTTCAAGACTAGACTGGACGTGGACGTCGGCAACCTGCTGTAATTAGACCTGCTTTGAGCTGGGGATTGGACATGATGACCACTGGAGGTCCCTTCCAACCTTGGTTATTCCATGGTTACAGAGATAAACTCCTGGATTGCAGGAGAGTTTGCCCTAGACATTAGCGTTTAATCCTTGAACCCCTATGAAAATGTGTGCCTTAGGATTTGTAGCATGTACTCTGAGGCTTGAATCAGACCTGGGGAAGGAGATTCTTACTTTCTGCCTCTTGCTTGGCTTTTTGATTGACTGCATTTAGTGTGCCAGTAATGTAAAACTGAAGTGAGTAGAAAATTGGCTGGCCTAGAAAAATGACAAAACTCTATTTCTGAAAAAGTATACTTGTGCATGAGGATACTTTTCTAATACCAAATTCAATTATGAAGGACTGTAAGCCTTTGTGGAGGGAATAGCTACACAACATCTTATCTGGCTAAATGAAAATTTGAGGTCATCCTATTAAATTCATAGATGTAGTGCCAGTGTTGTACTTGTTGAGAATTTGTGTATCTGTACTGGTATGAAAACAAACACCTATGGTAGCTGTTGATGTGACTGGCTTCCCTTAGATTTGAATATGTGCTACTGAGATGTCAGTTTGGATGAAGTGTTAAAATCTTTCAATTATATTGGGACTGCCATTTCAAATTTAGCTGGTGATTAGCCTTAAATACTAGAATAAATTGTTATAAATATATGCAAGGTCATTTTTTGTTATTGTAATTACTTAAGTGATATGTCATGTTGTATTTTCCTGTCTTAATCATACAGCAGAAATGTTGTTTTCCTAAATGTCATGCTTTCAGTTTGTTGGCAAAAAAGCTTTATCTTAATTATCTATTGACTTCAGTTCCTCTGGGAGGAACATAAAACATTGGCCCAGCTTCAACGAGGTTTCCAGTTTTTTTGCCTTCATTAAGAAATCACTCCTAGAAAAAGAACCACTTTTAATTGAAAAATATAGTCTTGAGGAATACTTAGAGTTGAGAAGGCAGGAGTTGAAAAGTTTAGGAAGTAATGGGGTTTAATGTCTGTAAAAGTAAGTGAGAAAGAATTCTAAAGTATGTTTGGAACGCTTTCAGAGGTATCTGAGAGCCTCGAGATTCACTTGTTAGTGAACCGCTACAGACTTGTGCTGTCTTCGGAAATCTTTATTGTAAAACACATTTAGTAATTAAGCATGCAGTTAAGGAATTCTATGTCAAAATGCTGTACACCTAAAATCTACTGAACATACTGGATACATATTAGATTTAAGGTAAACTGTCAGAAAAAAGTATATTCTCAGTAGGATTCAAATTGTCAGCCATATGTAGCAAGCAAAAAAACCCAAACTTAATTGCATCATTCACTTGCTAAAAGGAAAAAAAAAAAAAAGCCCAAACAACACTTAAACATTATGAAGATTTATACTGTTTGTGTAGATGTGGCAAGTGCATCCTAACAAAGGAATGCCAAATTTGTTGGGAGTAACTAGTTGCAAACCAAAATATTTCATAATACCTGCCAACAAGAACAAATATTTAATTAGGAATACACTTGAGTGTTAAAGTCTGTTTTGTAAAACAAGTTTCCCTCCTGTGTGGTTTTTTTTTTTTTCTTTTTGAAAGCTTAAAATGTGATTCAGATCGGTTCATTCTAATTTTGATAGTAAATACTTGGTCTTTTTACCCATGCAACAGTCTGAGATCTGAAGTATAAGAACAAAGCAGTGCAAGGAAAAGGGCTGGAGGTGACAGCAAAATTACCACAGAATACCCTAACAGCTTAGAGCAGCTGCCTGTGTGGAGTTTTCATTGCTGTAGTGCTGATTCCCTCGATCCTTTATGATAAACATGACCACTTTTGAGAGTGGAGGCATCCTGTATCTTTCCATTTCATTCCCTATAGTTGGCAGGAATCTTTGACAAAAAAGCAAGCAACTCATGGAAGTGGTCTTTCACATTATGTTTCTAAAAAAAAAAAAAAGCTGCAAAGTTGGTAGTAAAATTTCTGCATTATATGTGGTGTGTGGCAATGAGAAGCTACTGAATTTTAATAAGAATTTAGCAAAGTTGTGTTCCTGCATAAATAATCCTTTCAAGGTGTTTACATAACGTCTGCAAAGTTCATCTGATTTTGTTCTTCCTGGCAGCATGAAATGAGATAGCGTCTTTAATACAGTGTTAGGGTTTTGCCAGGGTAGCAGCATAACCAGTTATTGTGTGCTTCTCTCTTAGTGTGTGCTGTGCATTTTGCACTTGTAGCATCTTCTCTCCCTGAAGTATATGCCTGCCATGCAACGTCTGTACCCAGATTCCTGTGATAAATCCTGTGTGTTGTCTACAGTATTGTCTGCAAATGTTCCTGTGTTTAAGCATGGCTTTTGTCTTTTCACGAAACTTTTCCTTCTGTAATGCTTTTGAAAGTTAAGTGTGGTACCTTTCAGTCTGAGAGTGTTCAGCTGCTTCTGCGCTCCTTTGCATCTGCTGATTTTTACCACGCTGACTTTGTTTAGGATGAGTTCTTATCCAAGTTGTCTGCTGACATAGGTATAGCAAATATACTGAAACCCCTTTTTCCTATTGGTTTTGAGAAATAAGTTTTTAATGAAAAGAAAGTCAGGTTCAGAATAATGCCAATCTCATATGTGACCTGTTTTGGGTGCTGGCAGTGAAAGCGTAAGTAACACTAAAATCTGTATCTGTTTGCTGGTTTCATTTCCTCCTTTGTAAATCCATGACAGGGTGAGGTATGGTGGTACATCTCTGAAGATCTTACTGTCCAAATTTAGAAGATGGACAATGGTGAAGTAAAAGCAAGTTAACTGCTAACTGCTGTTTATGAATTGCAGTTTTTTTAATGCACTGATAAAGGAGTTATCTTCACATCTAGTAGGATAGTGGAGGTTGTAATCAATAAAGCATGCAATTGGATACATTCTAGTGTGAATTTAGGCTCAGTGGAGTGGCTTAAATGAGAACTATTTTTGTGTAGATTACACTATTCAGTCCCTCATGCTGGATGACCTGTAATCATGCTAAGGTAACTGCAAAAAGGGTATTGTGTGAGAGGTTTTCCATATATGTTGTTAAAGAATTTTAATAACTTGAGATAGGCAGAAATACCTTTTCTGTCTGTGGAGCTGGAGTCTGCTTCTGATGGTACCTGACCTTAAGGCACTGCAAGATCTGATGCTGTCTGGAGGCCACCATGGTCTTTAAAGCATAACTTTGTGCAGCAGTTGGGTAAGAACATTAGGTTGGGTGTGCTTGTGCTGCATGTGCATACATCCACAGTCCCATCCTCTGCCTGTACTAGACATGCTATTATGCTACTTATAATGCTTCTAATTTGCAGGATGAACTAAATCTGAAGTCAATTTTGTAATGTAATGTCTTGTGAATGGGAACTGTTTGTTACTGGGTTGGGGAGGTGATTATAATCAGACTCCCTGATGTATTCTGCTTAGGCAAATGCAGTCCTTTCTAGCAGTAGTTGTATGATGCTGCTGCTCAGTAACTGTTATGGTACTGTTTTATGTGACTGGTTTCCCCAAGAGCTTGGCCCAACACAGGCATTACCTGTGGCTGATTCAGAATGCCATCTCTTTGCTGCCTTCTGTAACCAGCTGGGTGGTGCTCTCTGATTTTTCTCCTGCAGGTGAGTTTCGTAATGTGCTGGTGCTCTTCACTGTATGTGTGGTCTGGGCAGTACAGGAAAGAGAGATACAGGTGAGCATACACCTGCTTTTTTGAACCACAGGCTTAGGTGAACCCTTACTTGTCTTTGTAGTCTCCACTTAGGTATGCAGCATGTTCTGGTTCAAAGATCATGGCTCACTTTATCGTAAGACTTGTTGAAACCATAAAACTCTTAATCTTGCATGCTTCCCTCCCCCGCCCCAGAAAAAGAAATGGATCACTAAGCTGTATCCACCTTCTTTCTTGGTCTCTGGAACTGAACTTGCTGCTCTTCGGCAGCAGGCTTGGAGCTCGCAGCATGTAAGCCTTCATTTGAAGGCTAATGTGTGGATTCATATAAGGCATTCCTGGAAAAATGAATAGACTTTTATCTAAAATGTGGCTATGAATGTCTCTTTTATAGGCAATACTA
Source organism: Aquila spilogaster (assembly GCA_024606505.1). Classification (NCBI taxonomy): domain Eukaryota; kingdom Metazoa; phylum Chordata; class Aves; order Accipitriformes; family Accipitridae; genus Aquila; species Aquila spilogaster. The sequence goes on from JANHGO010000042.1 coordinate 32,589,212, forward strand.
GAGTGTATTTGTAGTCACCCTATGGTTCATCAAAAGTGTGTGAAATTGCATTCAGAGTATTTCTTTAATTTTTAATTCAGATAGGATAGCATAGAAGCTTCTCAGTTTACATGGTAGCTGACATAAGAGTATAAGGATGTATAAGCACATTGGTAGAAAAACACTGGGAGGTGAAATTGGTTGGAGTATGCATTGAATCAGTACAGGTATTCCCAGAAGGGCCTTTCTCAGTGAAATGTTGGTTTTGACCATGTGGAATAACTTGTTTGGTTTTAGCATTTGTCACAAGCAGAGGCACCTCTAAAGACCTGGAAAAAATTGGTATGCTTTTATTCTGATTAAAATTGTGTATAGGTTTGGATTTGGGTTGGGGTTTTTGGGGGTGGGGGGTGTCAAGGACAGTAGGGGTTTTTTGTGTTTTGGTTGTTTTGGTGTTTGGGGTTTTTTTTTTTTTCTTTATTAGGTGACCTCAGATCCATACCCTTAGGATGTAGCCTTTCGTCTCTTCCAGATGAACTTCCAGTTACCTGGGAAAGACATGAAAAGTTTGGTGGTGTCATCTCTATTTATTAGATACTAGGTAATTTGTGAAGTAGTCACTACCAGTTTTCTGTCTGCTTATCCAGAAGTCAGCTACTAGTTGACAGCCACAGGTAGCAGGTGTGTCGTGTACCTGCTCCTGAATAGCTGCTACTCACAGCCTGGTCTGTCAGTGTGAGGACACAAAATTTGACTTTAATTCATCAAGCAGTAAAATTGTGGTAATTGGAGCTTTGGTGTATGATCTTAATCAGATCTGGATGCAATAAACTTCTATGGTTTCATGAACTGGAGCAATCTCCAATCTTGAGAGTAATAGAGAAGAGAAAGCATTTGTGATTTTTCCTCTGCAACATTGGTTCACCAAGCCCATTGACTGTCATGGTGCTGCTGCTCCTCCTCTATCCCCAAACTGCTGCTGGTTCTTGTTTGCTGAGATCTATTGAATGAGTTTGTGGAGTGGTGCTGTAAATACTATTAGGGTCTAATAAATAATGTTCTGCAAACCATTATATTTCCAACCTGGATCAGTTCAGTGTTGGAGGGTCTCTATGCCGAATATCAGATTAGCCTTAGTTGTGCAAGCCAGAGGGTGATGCAGATAGCTCAAAGTGGGAGTGAGTGGGGCAGGGGCAGTTCCTTTGGCTGACACTGTTCCTGACGAAAACAGTGTATGAACCTGTGGCCTGCATTAAAGCTTTAAATTGCCATCATCTGAGCTGCAATGTGGTAAGCAAGTGTTCCTACACCTGTTTCAAATCATGGTAATTTTCTAACTTAAGCCACCACTGTATGCAGTATGTTTTAAAACTACTTCAGTATTAAGCCTCGCCTCAAAGTGCTGCAAGTTAGTTATGTGCATCTGGGGTAAGTGCTGTTGCTAAATGAGAAGTTCCTACTGTGTCTTTGTTTCCACGCTTGTACCAGTTCTAAAGTCCCTACAACTATGGTGACGAAATCGAGCATTTGCTCTAAGACTTTTTTCTGGATGTCCATGTTGGTAAAAGGTAAGAGGCAGAAATGAGTATCAGGAGGAAGGTGCTGGTGCAGTTTATACTCAGTGACTGCATAGCTATAGCATAATCGTATCCTAAGGGCAGACTTTTGCTTCTGAAAAATTACTTTCAAGATATTAATGCCAGGCTTGAAATACAGACTTGCTCCAGCACCTGAGATGAGCAGGTGTCACTTTCCAAATAATGTAGTGTCTGGTGAGGCCAGCAAGTATGTGTGTGTTTATTGATTCATCAGCTGTTACAGAGGTTAGTACGACTTTGGCTTCCTTTCCCATATGATAGTATGAGTGCCATAGGTGAATAACTGGTTTTATTCTGTCTGCTGGCCCCCACCCCTCATTAATTATTTGGTGTTGGCTTTTTTGATGTATTTAGCATCAGCTTCTTTCCTAGGTGTTGACGTTTCTTTGATGAGAATATTTTTTAAAATACATTTCTTATTATATCTGGCTGTAAGCTGCAATTTGAGTACAGTCTAGAGAAATACGAGCAACATCCTAGATACATACTTGTCCTAGCCCTTTCTTCAGCATGGTGTTGTTATTAATACAGGCATTTATTGAAATGTATTATCTTGGTTTCCTTCTTGTCTTCTAGCTGCTCCCGTGCACATCTGGCAACATCTTTCATATTATATTTGGATACCAGAGAGTTACAGAATTGTATGCCAATCTTAATCTGTTCAGGTTACCTAATAGGTCGTAGCTTTCTTAAGCCTTGGTGTACTGGCGAAAATAAATCTACTCTGCAAGGAGTAAGACTTCTCACCTTTGATGCTACAGATAGGGGATTTATGTCTTGGAGAATGTTCTTTCACACGTAGCTATTCTTTTATAGGGTAGCTATTCTATAACTTTTACGACTACAAATAGCAATTTGCATCTAATGGCAGGCTTTCTATGTTTTGATACATTGACTTTTGAGATCTGATCTTCAACTTAATTGTTTGAACAAGTAGTCTAGTTAAAACCATGATGTTTCCCCCCCCAGCGCTGAGGGAGCCATTGCCTTGTAGCTGTGAAGTTTTTCTGTAATAGTCACAAGTATTATGTATTACAGTTATTGTACTTGAGAGGGATATGCACATGTAGTCAAGCTCTTACCATCTCCTGAAGATACATAAGTAGCAAGATTACTTTTATTGTGGATTTTATGCAGAAAGCCTTGCTTTGTTCTGTGTGCTGACATATATGCAATGCTGAGGCTGTATACAATGACTTTTTTGTCTGTGGTGTCATGTCCACCTCATGGATGAGGACAGTGTTTACGTCAGCGTCTTTAGGCTAATGGCTATGGAGACACATAGATTATGCTTGTTTTGCTATAGTAATATAGGCTTCCAAAGTTGAATCTATTTTGAGATTTTCCAGTTACTTTTTCAATTCTCATAATCCTGAGAATACATTGTTTAGATTAATAAAACTATTCATTTCTATTTTGGTTTTTCCTGTAGTGTACCTGGGAAGCCTCGCTGTTTTTTTTTATTTGTGCCTACCTAGTTCTTGGTGAAGGGGAAAGGCGTTTTTTTTTCATTTTGGTCAGCCTGGATGTAAGCAATGCTCTCTATGCAGCTTTGCAAGCTAAAGAACTTTAATGAGATGTTAGATTAAACTGCACTAAATTGGTAACTGTGACTTTGGTTATATCAACAACTTAGCAATCTCGTATATGGAGACCGACAGTATTTATCGGTAATGGCTGAACCTAGCTGGAAGAACTTTGAGCTGAGCGGGGGGATGCAGAGCTTATAGCTGATCGGAGGGCCAGGGACTACTCTGAAATGGTTATCTGTCATTTCTTGGATGAATGTCTCACAACTGCCTCTCTTTAAATTTTTACTATAGGTAAATCAAATTGTGCACAATGGAGGATTATACAAAAGGCCATTCAATGAAGCTTTTGAAGAAACGCCGATGCTGGTTGCTGTGCTGACCTACGTAGGCTATGGTGTTCTCACTCTCTTTGGATATCTGCGAGATTTCATGCGGCAGTGGAAGATTGAGAAGTGTCAAAATGCAACAGAAAGAGCAGAACAAAAGGTAACCACTGGGAAATAATGGTCAGTGGGAAATTATGTGGCTGAGGCTATAGCTTGAGCGTTTCTTTAGGGACCAGTGTTGTTCAAAGTTTTATGCTGTTTTCCTTGTCTTCTCAATGCCCCAGATATTATGCTAGTACTGCTGTGTCATTAAACAAAGTAACATTTCTTTTAATTGGGTTATTTTTTGGCAGAGCAGTTCCCTCATCTGGTTCACTGCAAAGGTGCATCAATAGTTATATCAACATACTGAGATGCCTCAGCTGCAGAAACAAGGATTTGGGGTAAAGAGACTACATATGCCAGCATCAGCAGCTAAATAAATGCTTATCAAAGGGTCTGGTTTGGGTTTGACAGCATTGGGAGGCTTTCTGATGCTGCTCTGGTAGCTGTGTTTTGATTTGGAAGCATGCTATTAATTCTGTTTAGCCTAAGCAGTTGCAAAGAAAAGCTTGTGGATGAGAACCTGAGCACAAACTGGATGACTTCAAATTCATCTGGAGTCCAGAGTACTAGCAGGTTAGCTGGTAACTATTCTGAGGTACTAACTCCTGACTCACTGATAGCAATTAAAAAGAATTAATTCATAATAAGACCTATTCACAAAAGCTTCTGTTACCAGGTGAAAAGTCTTGCTTATTTCAGCAGTTAGTCTGGAATAGATAATCCTAATTTTGAGTAGTTATAAAATATTTTTAGAGGCTTTTGTTCCCCACAGGAATTAATTACTGTTAAGAAAGCTAATGTTTAAACTTGCAGTTTGCAAGCTATTTTTTGCTAACTCTTAGTGTGAGCCGTCTTAGCACAGTGTGAATACTGGTGAGCTTTGCTCCAAAGGTAGAGTGAATTGGCTTACACTTGCTGATCGGGGTTCTGTTTTTCTCAACTGATTTGGGGAGCCAATCTGGCTTATAAAATGTTAAGGGAGTTTGTTTTCCAGCTGCTGGTTTCTGGCTCTCTGTGCAGCCACACAAGCAGTTGGCTAGCAGAAGATAGGGGAGGCGGGAAGGACATCTCACTAATGCAAACAAATAATCAAGGATGGAATGGGGAAAGAAAAAAAAGGAGTGCTTCCTTGGAGGCTATTTTTGGAGGCAGCACTGGATTGAAGTGCATGTCATCTTATGTTAGATTAGCTAAGATGCAGTAAACTAACCAGTGCCTAAAATTACTTCACAGTAGCTTCTTTGAGTGAGCGTTGTGAGGTAGAATGAAGCTGATTCATAGCAAGGTGCTTAATTCCAAACCAGAAACATCCTCATAGGAGTTTAATGAGTAATAGGTATTTCATATTGGTTAAAAGTACAGGAGTTTAAATTTACACCATTTCCAAAACTGACTTCTGGAATCTGGAAGTAAAAATCTTGGGTCCCTTTTAACAGTTACAATATCTGAATAAGGATTGCTGGTTAAATCTCAACTTGAAACTTGATGTGTTCATTAATGTTATTTGAGCTACTCTGGTTTATGTCACCTGAGAACATGACACCCTTGTCTTTTTCTGTGTATAAACTAGAAGTTGGTACAGGAGAGAACAGTCAAACACTTGCAGAAACCTACCAAGACATTAGAATAAAGGTTTAAATATTGGTCTGTACTCATGGTACTTGAGGATTATAAAGCAGTAACTGAAGTGTTGGTGTAGTTACTCTATACTGTAGTTGTTATTTCTGTTGCACAGTTTTTGTGAAATGTATGTTCTGTTACCAGTATGTAAGATGCAAGACTGCTTACAGTAGTCCTCTTCTGTGGGAGCAGTCATGACACTTACATGAGAGTGTACAAAAGGAGGACCTTAGGCAGTAGGTCTAATTTGGGAATACATTATTGATATTAGGCTCTCAGTAAAGATCGTCACAAAGGACGTTGAAGCACAGGGTTTGTTAGTAACTGATTATCCTAGTTCTGAAAGAAATTTAGCCTTGACATTTTTTATAAATTAATTTAGCATTGCATCTTACCCTGAAAGACATTCACTTAAGAAGTATAACTCCCAGACAGATTAATCGAAACCCTTTGAGTTTGTATGTTGGTCATGGCTTGCAGGGAAGAGAGGCATGTATTCTGTTCTTGTTTTGTGGATATGATGACTGTGGATGGAGCTAGTAAGAAGTGCCAGTGAATATTGTGTAAGAATGAAAAATATGAAATCCTGTTTAAAAAAGTTTTGGTGTTGAAGAAGTCTCAGCCTAGTATACCTCCCCAAATCACATTTCTAGTGCTTAGGTTGGAATAGCTGTTTCTGATATTGGACAAATAGAAAAGCGATCATGTGATGTCTAGAATATATAGCACTTATCCTCACACTTTGCTGCTTTAAGCTTTGTTTGCCTGCAAATGAATTGATGAGAGCACATTGCAGCGTATCTAGTGTGGGAGCCAGGTTTTATTCTTGTGTGGGTGGGGTTGCTCAATGACTTGTTTTGAAAATTTCTCATGATTTTCAAATATCTGAATCTATCAAGCTGCTGGCTGACAGCCCAATCATCTTTTGGTAAGGGAATGCAGATACTAGTCTGCAGAAAAGGCTCGGAACTTGCACCTTTTGGTTTTTTTATTAATACATGCACATCAGAGGAGCCCTGCAGTTATCCTGGGGTGGTCTCTGGCAGATTTGTGACCTCTGTGTGGAAAGTAACATTTTTATTATTTAAATTCTAAAGAGCCAACTAGATGATTATGATTTTCTTAAGTATCAAGCAGAAGGGTTAGCTTTAACTTTTTGAAATAGTTCATAATTGCTTAGGTGAAAAGCTCAAAGCAAAGGCAGTAGGAGTAGCTGTGTAGCTGAACAGTGTGATGACCTGCTTTGTGAGCAAAACAAAATTATGTAGTGCAAGGAAGTATTTCATAAAGGGCTGAATGAACTTGTCCTGAAAGTCATGGAATTGAAGTATGTGGATTTTCTGTGGTGAGTTTCTGCAGGTGATTGCAGTTAAAAGCATAATGTAAACTTAGGCCCAAAATGTATTAATAAAAACAAACACCAAAAAAGCCACCTTCAGTTTTTGTGTGTTTTGGAGGGCAATTTATTTTAGTAGAGCAAATCGTTCCTTAAATTGTCACTCAATATTGTAGTCTTAGAACATGCATCAGAACTATAAACTGAAAGCATTTGCATTGTGCAAAGCATTTGACACTGTCCCACATGACATCCTTGTCTCTGTATTGGAGAGACATAGATTTGATGGATGGACCACTCAGTGGATAAGGACTTGGCTGGTTGGTTGCACTCAAAGAACTGCGGTGAACAGGTTGATATCCAAGTGGAGAGCAGTGATGAGTGGCATTCCTCAGGGGTTGGTATTCGGACCGGCACTGTTGCTGGTGACATGGACAGTGGGATTTTGTGCACCCTCAGCAAGTTTGCCACCGACACCAGGCTGTGTGGTGCGGTCAACATGCTGGAGGGAAGGGATGCCATCCAGAAGGGACCTTGACCGGCTTGAGAGGTGATGCCTGTGCGAACCTCCTGAAGTTCAACAAGGCCAAGTGCAAGGTCCTGCACTTGGGTTGGGGCAACCCCAAGCACAAACACAGGCTGGGTGATGAGTGGATTGAGAGCAGCCCCGCGGAGAAGGACTTGGGGGTGTTGATTGACAAGAAGCTCAACATGACCTAGCAATGTGTGTTTGCAGCCCAGAAGGTCAACCGTATCCTGGGCTGCATCAAAAGAAGCATGACCAGCAGGTCGAGGGAGGTGGTTCTCCCCCTCTGCTCTGCTCTCGTGAGACCCCACTTGGAGTACTGCATCCAGCTGTGGGGCCCCCAACATAAGAAGGACATGGACCTGTTGAAGCAAGTCCAGAGGAGGGCCACAAAGATAATCAGAAGGCTGGAGAACCTCCCCTATGAGGCTAGGCTGAAAGGGTTAAGGTTGTTTAGCCTGGAGAAGAGAAGGCTTCAGGGATACCTTATAGCAGCCTTCCAGTACCTAAAGGGGGCCTACAAGAAAGCTGGGGAGGGACTTTTTACAAGGGCATGTAGTGATAAGACAAAGGGTAATGGCTTTAAATTGAAAGAGGGTAGATTTAGATTAGAGGTAAGGAAGAAATTCTTTACTGTGGGGGTGGTGAGGCACTGGAACAGGTTGCCCAGAGAAGCTGTGGATGCCCCCTCCCTGGAAGTGTTCAAGGCCAGGTTGGATGGGGCTTGGAGCAACCTGGTCTAGTGGAAGGTGTTCCTGCCTTCAGGCAGAGGGGTTGGAACTAGATGATCTTTAAGGTCCCTTCCAACCCAAACCATTCTGTGATATAAAAGTGACCAAACTAATTTAAAGAGCAGGCTTTCCAACAGGTTTATACTGGGACTCTCTGACTGTGGGTAAATTCCTTGGAATTTATTAGAGCCTTGCATTGAGATTTAATGATTCCAGGAAAACCTAATATTCGCTCGCCTTTGGAACACAAAAGTGGTGAAGAGGGACAGGCTTTGCTAGTACTGATTTCCAGGAAATAGTCTAATGGGGTTTGGCTTTGTTTAAAATATGTGCAACTGGACTTTTCCTGGAAACCAGTGTTGTGAGCACATCCTCTCTGAAGCATTATCAGTCTGTTTTAGGCGTGGGTAAGCGGCAAGATTAACAATTCTGAATTACCCTGGAATCAATTTATGCATACCCAATGTAATGTAATGTCTGGTCATACAATGTAGTTAAATCTGCAAAATGCTGTAGGATTTTATAGGCAGGATGAAAATAACTTTTACCTTTCTTCTGATCTCATTTGCCTGTTGATTACTTTGTATGTTTTGTATACGGGGCCAACTGTGCAAATGGGGTAACTCTCTAACGTACCTTTTCATGCTCAGTAGCTTGTCCAGTCAGAACATATTTCTAGCATCTGGGGTTTTCAAACACTTGTTAACATGCATCCACCTGTAGGAGTATCTCAGGGGCAGTAAACTGGAGTCTTTTGCTCAGTGTTGTCTTAGCACCTGTAGAGCTCATCAGAGCCTTCCTGATGGCATAAAGGCTACCCACAGTTATTGCTCCCCTTTTTCTTGACTCATGTAGCAGTGAGATGGAACTAGTCTTTCTTCTTTTAGAAGCCTGAAATTTGTTGCAATTGACTACTTGATTTCCATTCAGAGTCTTTTCTGTATTATCAGGGAATGCATTATGTGAATTGCAGATAAGCCCTGCTGGTGCTCATGGCACCATTTGTTAGCTTAGGTGCAACACTGTGAAAACTTGGCTCTGAAAGCAGCATAATCACTGTATTTCCATGTCTTTGTGCCCCAAGCTAATGGTTACAAAGCTCTCATTATGACCTTCACTTGTTGTAGTATTAATTTACAGTATGATGAAATCTTGGATTCCCGAATCACCTATGCTAAGGTGCTGCAGCCCAAGGGAGAATTTTATTCTTCCCATGTTTCACTCTTTTTTGAAATTGCTGTGCCTTTCAGGCTTCTGGGAGACCATTAGTACTTAGATTTCTTCATCAGGTATCACCTTATTAATAGGGGATGTGTTCTAGGCTTAAATCAACAGGAATGGAGCTGTTCAGGATTTCTTAGCTCCATGTTCGTATGAATTCAAATGAAAGAACATGCTGCTTTTGCTCCCTCTTTTGAAAACAGTGTAACCTTTGCAGTTGTTTGACTGTGTTACTCTTAAGATTGCTCAAAAAATCAGCTCACTCCTAGAATATTTTTCCTCAAAATGAAGTTGTTCGATCTTGGGCAGATATTCTTGGGGTCTGTTATGGTTAGAATGTTGGATCTGAAATAGGATGAGAACTTGATGGAAAAATAACAATAAGCTCTGAAGGCCATTTAAAGGGGACAGTGATTGCTTCCAGCAGTATGATGCTGTTGCAGCACAGCACTGTGGCTGCATGTGCCAAAAATCTGAAATAGTATGGATTGATAGAATTTGTCCCACCTCCCTCCCCAAATGATTTTTTTGTGGTTCAAAGATTGAAAACATTTAATTTCCATGAGGAACTCAAGTGGTCTTTTTGGCGTACTGTCCTCTCTAATCTCCCATCTGAAATGCCACACTGTAGAAAGATGGGGGTGGGGGGAACAAACAAACAAAAAACCCAACCCCCAAACCAACCATGCAAACCATCTGGTCCTGTGTGCCAGCTGCAAAAGAGCACTCTCGAACTCCGTAAGTCAGTACCAATTTATAAAGACAAGATATCCCTACCATTTCTCTTTGGTCATGAGAATGTGTTGGTGGGGTCGTGGTAACTCTTGGTGGGATTAGGATTACTGAGGAAATAGACAATCCAGTTTTGATTTATGCCAAAATAACACTTCATGCCTGTCCTATTCCAAGGAACTTTCTCATAAGAGCTAGCTGAGGGGCCTAAGTCACACAGGGGAGAGAGTGGTCTGAGGGTATGGAGCATACCCCGTCATTTGCATGTGAACAATGAAGCAGT
>JANHGO010000042.1:32599300-32627101 GCA_024606505.1 Aquila spilogaster
GAGGCCGGCGTCCGGCTCGGGGGTTCGGGGCGAGCGGGGCAGCGCCTCCGTGCTGGGCTGGGCTCTGAGCGGGCTGAGGGCAGCCGGCGGGCCTCGGGGAGAGCTGGGGGGAGACTGCGGCGGAGCCCCGCGGAAGTTCGGGTCTCGCAGCCCCGGTGGTGGCCTGGCGCCTGGGGGCCGATCGGGTAACGGCGGCTGGGGTGCCTGGCTGTCCGGGGCGGCCGTGCCTGTGCTGCTGGAGTTCTGCGGCTTTAAACTCGAAGCCCGCTCTCGTGTAACAGGTCCGTGCTTTAGCAGAAATCAGCAATTAGTTCCTTCGCGTTGCTCTGTTGCTATAGGTGCGATGGGTCCTTTGAGCAGGAACTTCCTCCTCCGGGAGAGTGAAGGGTTTTGCGCACTTCTCATCTTGCTGTGATACTGTTGTACTACTGTGTGTTTGCACTTTCAGAGTTCCAGTTGTTTTCCTGCAAAGCACCAAACTTTTGTATTATCTGTTAGTGGTTCTCCCAAAGGCAGTCCCAGCAATATGGAGCTCCTTGTATTGGAGGCCTACACCTGGTACTGCTGCTGGAGAAAAGCCTTCCCCCACTGGTGTCCTTCGTATTACTCCCTGCTTTCCTCTCCTGTGCTGTCCCTCCAGTTCCTCAGGGAAAGCTCGTGCTGTCACTGAGTGAACCAGACCGAGAACTGATGTAGGCTAAAGGCACTCTTTTTGTTTATCTTCCATGACTTGAGTTTAATCCAGGTTGCTTCCTGCATTTGCTTTCCTGGGTGGGCACCCACAGTCTTGCCCTGGCACTCAGGAGGGCATAGCGCACTGTTCAGTGAACGATTGGAGGAGGTTACAACACCTTTTCTTAGCTTATATAGGTTTATCGTTGAGGAAGCTATAGCGCTGGCAATCTTGCTTTGCCAACACCAAAAACTGCTAACCATAAAACCTTAGGTTTACATCTTTGTACTAAGCACAAGTGGTGGTGGTGAGTGTTCTTTTGTTCTTCCCTTCCCCCAGACTGCTCCGCACATTTAAAGTAGAGGTTCTGGTTCTGCTTCAGAAGTACAGCAAGGGATGGGGTGAGGGAACATTTTCTTCAAGGATTGTCTACAGCTGCGTGTTTGGAAAACATGAAAGAAGGAGCATGTGAATGGAAAAGCTGTCGATGTCAAACTGCAGAAGTTCAATGTGTTATCAGAATTTATATTCAGTTGATGGCTCATGTATGATAGTGTGTTTGAATATGTCTTGCAAACCAGAGGTGCTTGAGATGATTACTTCTAAAGGGAGGGAGGCTTACTGCAGAGCTGATGATCATGAGACATCTCAGCAAAAAACTGAGGTGTAGTGATGTAAGGTGAGTATAAGAAAGCTTTAAAGCTTTCTGGTACCTGCTTGTTGATCAAAAAGAGATTTATAATTAGGCGTCTTGTGTTCCTTTCTCCAACATCTTACATGGTCCAGATCCCTGACTTTCAAATTGAGAGTCAAAGTGTTAAAACCTTAACTGAGGCTTGGGACTGCTCAGGGTTACTCACTGTTTATAGCTTTTTCAAATACCATCTGTACTAGGAGTTTAGAACCACCAAAGATATGGTCACGGAAACAATACAGATTTGGTTGTTTGGCTTTTTTTAATCTTCATTGCTATGTCTCTACATAGGAGAACATGCTTATATGTGTTAAATATATTGATCTGTGTAGGTAAATGTTTACATATAGGTACATGCCATGTATAACACTTGAGAATATGCAAGTGACAAGATCTGTGGAATGCAAAGTAATTGAGTACCAAAAAGGAGGTAGCTTATAAGTGCAGAAACTGGGTAATAGAAAAGAACAGAGAAATAAAGGATAGAAGGGGGAAAAGATTCTTTTGCAAGAATGCCTGTTTGATCCCTGAAGGAAGTAAGAGGCAAGAAGAGAAGTAAGGTCTAGAGAAAATTAATACATTGATGGGAAGAGGAAGGGGAAGGGAAGCCTTTGGTGTAAGGAAATGTTACAAGCACTGGTGATTTATCTGGAAAAACCTGGAGCTTGTGAGCATATCACTGAGCTACAGGGTAGTACATCACAACACCTTTCTGTAGGGCTACATAAGACAGGAAAGCTTTACATCTTTTTAACAGTGTAGAAAAATAGTAAGATTTAGTGTACCTAAGATGTCTGTGCTGTAAGTCACTCAAGTAAGCTTTATTTTATTCATTTTTTTCCACTATAAAAAAGTTCAGGTTAAAGGGCATTATCTTTACAATGCGGATTTCAGATTGTGCTTACAGCTCTCACCACAATGAGAGACTGATATTTAAAATTTCATGTACTCTACTGCCATTCCAGCCTGAACAGAAGAGGGTGGAAAAGTCACCTTAATTTTATTACTTTGTCTCCTGCTGGGGTCTAAACTGCTAATCCTTTTTTTTTGCTAAGAGGAGAGGAAACCTGCTGCCCACTGAAACTGTGGGAGCTGACTTTGGCTGCCTTGAAGATAATGAAGTATTATCAGTGGCTCAGAAAGGAATAATTTGAAATTAGGATTTCAGCATATAAAGCAAATCATTCTGTTGAAGTACCAAGATAAAGAAAGAGCTGTTATTTTGCTTTCCTACGAAGTCCTGTGTTCAAAGTACTTTGATTCTGCAAACAATTGATCTCTTTAGAGATTCAAATTCAGTGAGTGCAACAATCTCACTGTAAGCTCTTTTGTTAAAACAGAAACAGTAAAAATGGTTGAAGAACCGTCTAGCAATTAGAAACTGTGGAAGTTAGTGAAAAAAAGTGAGTAACTTATTTCTGACTCTGTGTGCAGTTAAGAGCGTGTGAATAAAATAGACTAATCTTTGAGTTCTAATGCCTAGCTGTAATACAACGCTAGGTAAGATAAAGGCCTGACATCTCAGAGGATATTGTCTTGAACTGAGAAAATGAACATCAGCAAGAGAAAGAAAAGCAAGTCAAGTAAAATAATAGTGAGATTAGCTTTCTAAGTTGTGCATGATTATGCTTTTTCTCTTCTTCTTGGCCTACTGGAGAGAGTGCTGTGTGGGTTCAGTAGAAAAAATGGTACTAAAGATCTATCAAGACACTTGTGGGAATAATAAAGAATGCAAGCAAAATCACTTTTTCTGTCTGTGATACAATCTTAGACTAGAATGTGTTTCTCCAATGCAGTGTCTTTCTCTGAAGCAAGCAGCTAATGATTTTTTTCAGGTTGTGTTTGAATAAATAAATTCTTGCTTAGAACAGAGAGATTGGGATGTATTTAGTAAGACAAGATGCCCTTATTTTACCTGATGACTTACTGTAATCTATCTGATACTCTGAACAGAAGTTCACTAATGTGGTTTTCTGGACTTCTTAATTGAGCTTCTCACATTAAGATGACTTCTTTATAGTTTTAGTTGTTGCAGAAGAAATAATCTCAAACTAAACAACAACAACAAAAGGAATATAGGGTTTGGATTTCAAGTTCTTAATTTCTGTTGTGCGCAGTATCTCCAAGTCAGTTACATAGGAGTTGGGATGATACAAAGAACTGTGAAATTTGAGTGAATCTAGGTTTTCAAATACTGTGTTAGAGTGATCTCCAGATAGCGTATTATATACATCCTTTAGTAAACAGGGTTTCACATGACTTCCTCAGGAAGGGAAGGAATACTTTGATTAAAGAGAGGGGAATGACTGAGAGAGCTGAATTCCTTTACAACTGTTACAAGTCCTGTATTCTCACAGCATTAACATCAGCAGCATAAGCTTTTTTTGTAGTAGTACTTTTTTTGTAGTTTTCTGTAGTAGTTTGGTATGTACATGCTGAACACGGCTTTTGTGGTCCTATGAGATTACAAGTAGTCAGATTGCACAGATCGTCTCATGAGTTGCTTAAGGGTGCAGAAGAATGCTGGATCCATCCTCATTTTATAGATGCTTTTGCTGGAATCAGAGTGAGATTTCTTTGGGAGACCATACTTAGAAAGGGGAGAACAAATACTGGAAGTTTTTCTCATTACAGTGAGTTAATGATTGCAGTGATATGAATAACCTTCATTTGAGATGAATGAACAACCTTCACTTGAGATGAAGGATAAGATAAAGGTTTTTTAATAACTCTCTATCTGCTAATATTTTATATTAACATAAGGGATCTGAGTATGAAATCCTGTTTGGTTGGGTTTTTTTTGAGCCTGTATGCAAATTTTAAAATGCAAATAATTAATGGCAGACAGAAAAGTGAAATACTCTTGGATCTTAAGAACTAAATCTCATGAACTTACAAGGAAGTGAGAGCACATGGAGCACTGTGCCCAGGGCTGAGCTTTCCATTAAGATACTCGCATGTCCACATTGGTCTGTGAAACCACTGGAGGGCCAACAAGAGGCTGAGGAGACTGAAGTGTGTGATGTATGAGGAGAGGCTGAGAGCTAGATTTCTTAGCCTAAGGAGGAGAAGGCCCAACTAGTTGGGAGGAGGTTGCAGAGAAGATGATTCCAGGATCTTGGAATGATGTGGTAATAGATGAGAAGCAACAGATGTTATTTGGAAGAATGGGAAGTATTGACTAGATATTTTGGAATTTTTTTTTTCCATGAGAACAGTTAAATACTGGAAGGAATTCCCCAAGAGGCTGTAGTCTGTCTTTGGAAGTGTTCAAGTCTAGGTTAAATGTAGCCCTCAAAACACTGCTGCGCTCAGACCTGCTTTGAGCTAGGGATGGATGTGATGGCCACTGAAGGTTTCTTCTTAGCTGAGTTATTCCATAATTGCACAGATAAACTCCTGGACTGCAGGAATGTGCCCCTGGTTAGACATGACTGTTTAAACCTTGAACCTCTATAAAAATGCAGATGTTAGGGTTTTTAGCGTGTATTCTGAGGCTTGTGTCAGACACAAAGAGATTTATTACATTCTGTCTCTAGCTTGGCTTTTTGATTAACTACACTTGTTGCATCAGTAACATAAAATTGAACTGAGTAGAAAATTGACTGACCTAGAAAAGGCTGTGATCTCCTTCAGATGTTTTAACTGACAGAACTATTTCTGAAAAAGCCTACCTGGGCATGAGGATACTTTCCTAAAACCAAATGTAATCATAAAAGTCTATAAGCCTTTGTGGAAGGAATAGCTAGACAACATGTTTCTGGCTAAATGAGTATTAGAAGCCATCATATTAAATTAGTGACTGTAACATCAGTGTCAGACTTGTCAGAAAATTTCTTTATCCGTACTAGTATAAGAACAAACCCACAGTTAACATGACTGGCTTCTCTTCGATCTGTGTGTGATACTGAGAAACCAGTTTGAATAAAATATTAAAATTATGTTGAGATTACCATTTCAAATTAATATTAATTAAATTAATATTTCTTAAATGCTGTAATAATTTTTTATAAATATATGCAGAATCACTTCTTGTTAGTGTGACTACATGAGTGATGTCATTTTGTAAGTTGTTGTTTTCCTGTCTTAAATGTACAGCGAAAGCTGTTTGTCTTAAATAAACATCATACTTTGAAACTCTTGACGAGAAAACTAAAGCTTTGTCTTGATTTTTCTATTGACTTCAGTTTCTGTAGGAGGAGCATAAATTGAGAACCGTGCTGAAGCTGGGGTCAAAACAACTGGCATTAAAACATCATTCCTTGAGAAAGAGCTGTTCTTACTTGAGAAGTGCGGCCTTGATGATTGCTTATATTTGAAGAGGCAGGAGTTTAAATATTTAGGAAGTGGTGGGTTTTAGTGTTTGTAACAACCTGAGAACCTATGGCTTGGTCTGTTAGTGATCCACTGGATTTGTTCTCTTTGAAATTCTTCAGTGTAAACTGCACACTTAATAGCTGAATGTATTTAAGGCATTTTTTTTATCAAAATGCTGTATACGTCAGATCAATTGAACAGATTAGATAAGATATACTAGATCTAAGGTAACAAGATAAACTATCAGGAAAAAACTGTATTCTCAGGAGAGTTGAAATGGTCAGTTATATATGTAGCTCAGTACTAATCATGAGCAAAAATAGGCTTAATTGTATCATTCACTTGTTTAAAAAGGAAAGTATACATTTGAACTGTGAATATGTATGAGGAATTTATACTCTTATGTAGATGTGGCAAGTGCATCTTAGTTATCAAAGGAACGTCAAATTTGTTGGGAAATAATATTTGCAGATTTAAATGTTTGATAATACATACCAACAAGAACAAATATCTAAGTAGGAATGCACCGGAGTGATAAAGTCTGTTGTGTAAACCTCCTGTGATTATTAGTATTTGAAAGATTTAAATGTGACTCAAACCAGCGCCTTCTAATTTTGGTAGTGAATCTTAGTGCTTTTACCATTGCAGCAATTTGAGATCTGAATACTAAGAACAAAGCAGCACAGAAAGAAAGACTGGGGATGAGAGGAAAAAGTTAGCATAGAGTAAGTAATAGCTCACATGTAGCTGCCTCTGGGAAGTTACCGTTTATTGCTGTAGTTTCTTTGGTTCTGATTCTCTTGATTCCTTATAACAAATGTGACTGCTTTTGAGGTGCATGCCCTGTCATTTCATGTATTCCCTGTAGTTTATGGGAATCTTTGACAAAAAGGCAAGCAACTCTGGGAAGTAGCTTTCTGTATTATATATCCAAAACCAGAAGCTGTATGTCTCCTAGTAAAATGTCTGCAGTATGTCAATTGGAATTTTGCGAAGTTGTCTTCCAGCAACTTTTAAGGTGTTTACATAAGGTCAGCTGGATTCATCTGGCTTTTGTTTTTCCTTGCAGCAAGAAGGAGAGCAGTCTCTTTAATACAGTGTGTTGTGGTTTTCCTAGGCTAGCAGTATAACTGCTTACTGTGTTCATTGTTACTGTGCTGCATGGGTTGTGCTTCTGTAGCATCTTCTCTGCCTGAAGTATATGTTGTTGTGCAGGATATTTACCTTGGCAGATATTTTTAATGACCAACTTTAAAAGATTCATTGGTTAAATCCTGTTTGTACTGTCTGCAGTAGTGCCTGTGCGTGTTCCTGTGTTTACACATGGCTTTTGTCTTGCACAACTTCTCTAATCCTTTTGGAGGTTTATGTGCTGTCCTGCCCTATAGTCTGAGTTTGGCTTCTGCACGCCCCTCTGTATCCACCTATTTCTACCATGCTGATTTTGATTAGAGGGAGCTCTTAGTCAAACTGACTGCTGACATAGGTGTAGCAAATACACTGAAAACCCTTTCTCCAACTGACTTTGAGAAATAGGTCTTTCATGAACAGAAAGATGGGTTCAGAATAATGTCAACTTGATGTGTGACCTGTTTTGGCTGCTGGCAGTGGGAACTTAATACTGAAATCCGAATCTGCCAGATTCTTTTTCTCCCCTTTGTAAATCCATGACAGGGTGAGATATGGTGGCCCTTCTCTGAAGACCTCTCCAAGCTTAGAAAAAGGGCAGTTGTGGAGGGTGCAAGTAAAAGCAAGTTTACCTTTAATGACTTTTATCAATTGAGGTTTTCCCTTACTTCAATAACTCTGATAGAGTTGTCTGTGCATCTAGTAAGACAGCAGAGGTCTCTACTGGTAAAGCATGCAATTAGCTACATATCTTGTGATTTTATGCTTAGTGGCGTGACTTAAATGAGAACTCTGTCTGTGTAGATGGCACTGTTTTGTCCCTGATGTCAGATGGCCTGTAATTGTGCTAAGGTAACTGAAAGAGATTCTGATGCAAGAGTATTATGTGAGAATTTGTTTTGTACTTGTCATTGAAGAATTTGCGTAACTTGAGACAAGTTTTCTGTGTGGAGCTGGAGTCTGGTTCTGGTGGTCCCTGAGCTTAAGGCACTGCAAGATCTGATGCTATCTGTAGGACAGAGTGTCCTTTAAAATGCAACTTGGCATAGCACTTGGGTAAGTTTCAGCTAAGGCTGAAACTCATCACCCACACCTCACTGTGCTCACATCCATTGTTTGGTCTCCGTAAACATTCAGCAAGTGTCAATGAGTGTCAGTGGGTGCCATTTTTTCTACGTGGAGGAATTCAGTGACACACCTTTGCTTCATCCACACTCCCATGTCAGATACCATTCTGTCAGGCTGCCCCTCTGCTGCTGACTGGAATGGATTATTGGTGGGTGGGTTCAGCCTCTGCTGCCATACCACCAACAGCTGCCTCTGATGTCGTAGGCCAACAGAATAAAATACGAGGCATTAATTTCAGAGTAGTCCTTATACTTTGTATGATGAACCAAATCTGAAGTGATTTGGTCTGGTCTTGATCTGAAGTGACTGCCACAAAGGCAGTCTTTCCTGGCTGTAGCTGTATGCTGCTGCTGCAGGTAATTGTTACCACACTGTTTTATGCAGTATGGTTTCCCCAAAGCTTAGAGCAACACAGGCATTACCTATGGCTGGTTCAGAATGTCCTTCCTTTACTGTCTTCTACAACCAGCTGGTTAGTGCTCTGATTTTTCTCTTCCAGTTGAGCTTTGTAATGTGCTCTTCTATATACAAGTGTTCTGGGCAGAGTCACCCCCAGAAAATACGGATATACACAGCTGCCTTTTTGAACCGTACACTTAGATGATCACTGACTTGACTTTGTAGTCTTCACTTAGATGTGCAGTTTATTCTCACTCAGAGGGCATTGTTTGCTTTGATATGATAAGATTTATTTCTTGAAACCATAATAGTCTTAATCTTGAAATATTTTTTTTTCTGGGGTGCTGTAGTAGGCTGTATCCACCTTCTTTCTTGGCCTCTGAAACTGAACTTGCTCCTTCTTTGTAAAAGGTTTGGACCTTGCAACATTGTAAGCGCTGGTTTGAAGACTAAGGTGTGGACTTAATGTTTTTGAAAAACAAATAGACTTGTGTCTAAATTGCTGCTACAAATGTCACTTCTACAGGTAGTTCTAGAATGTACAGTCGATGTACGATTCATGACAAGTGTGTGGAATCCGATTCAGAGTATTTCTTTAACATTTGGTTCAGATATGATAAAAAAGAAGCTTCTGAGCCTACATGGTAGCTGACCTAGGAGTATAAAGATGTATGAGCACAGTGGTAGAAGAATACCAGGAAGTGAAATTCATTTGTCTTGAATCGATGAATATATTCCTAAAAGAGTCTTTCTCAATGAACTGTTACTTTTGGCAATGCAAGACAACCTTAACTTTAGCATTTTTCGCAAGCAGGGGCATCTCTAAGGACCTGGGGAAAGTGCTACGGGCTGTTTCTGATTAGAACATATTTATTTATTTATTCCTTAGTAGCTATTGTGATTAACCTCAGTCCCATACTGTTAGGTTGTAACCTTTCATCTCTTCCAGATGAACATCCAGTAATCTGAGAAAGGCATTAGAAGCTTTGGTGTGATCCCTATTTATTAGATGCTAAGCCATTTGAGTTGTGACTGCCATCTGTCTGCTAATTCAGAAATCAACTACTTATAGACAGCTACAGGTAGTAGATGTTACGCATCTCCAGAGTAGCTGCTATTCACAGCCCAGGCTGTCGGTGTGAGGACAACAAATTCAACTGTAATTTGTCAAGTTTTGAAACTGTAGTAACTTGGGAGCTTTGTTGCGTGATCTCTTGCAGATCTAGGTGCAGTAAAATTGTATGGTTTCATGAATTGGAGTTATAATAATAAAGTTAAGAGGCCTTGAGAGTGTTAGGGAAGAGAAGGCACTTGTGATTTTTTTTTTTCTTTGCAGGGTTGGCTCACGGAGTCTGCTGATTGTCATTTGCTTCTACCACTCCCCAGCAGCTGTTCACTCTTGTTTTTTGAGATCTCTTAAATGAGTCTGTGGAACAGCGGTGGTGTTAAGATTTTTAGAGTCTAATAAATAACCTTCTGCAAATCGTTGGATTTCCAGCCTGAGTCAGTTCCATGTTGTTGGAGAGATGCTGTGCTGAAAGTCAGGTTAGCTTTCATTGTGCAAGCCAGAGGGTGGTGCAGATGACTCGAAGTGGGGGTGAGTGGGACAAAGGGAGACGCTTTGGTTGGCACTGTTCCTGAAGAAAATGTGCTGTAAAACTCTGGCCTTGATAAAACTTCTAAATTGCCTTCATTGTAGCTGCAGTGTAGTAAGCCTGGAGGCTTCTACACTTGTTCAAAATTTTCTAACTTAAGCCACCACTCTAGGCAGTATGTTTTTAAAACTATTTCAGTGTTAAGCCTTGCCTCAGAGCACTGCAATTCTGTTATTTACATCTGACATAAGTGTGGCTGCTAAAATATGTTCCTGCAATATCTTTATTTTGTTTCCACGCATGTACCAGTTCTCAAGTCTTCAACCACAGTCACTAAATTGAGAAATTCTGTACTGCTCTGCAAACAGCTGGGTGTGTGTTAGCAAAGGAAAGAGGTAGAAATGAGTACTGGGGAAAGGTAGTGTTGAAGTTCATGCTCGGTTATTGACTGCATAGCTATAGCATGATTGTGTCTTATGAAGCAGACTCTTGCTTCTGAAAAAATAAAATCAAGATAATAGTACCAGGCTTGAAATACAGACTTGCTACAGCATCTGGAATGAACCGATACTGGTTTTCAAATAAAGCATTGTATGGAAAGCACGTGTCCTTTGATTGATTCGTTAGCTGTTACAGAAGTTACTACAACTCTAGCTTCCCTTCTCGTATGATAGTATGGATGCCATAGGAGAATAACCTGTGGTGTTCTGCTGGCTTCCACCCTCCCTTTAATCATTTGTTGTTATCCTTCTTGATGTATTTAGGATCATCCTTTTCCCTAGGTGTTCATGTTTCTTTGATTAGAATATTTAAAAATAGACTTCTTATTGTATTTGAGTATCAACTGAAATTTGAGTACAGTCTAGAGAAATTCAAACATCATCGTTGACCCAGTCCTTTTTTGTGTGTGCTGTTATTATTAATATAGTAATTTATTGAAGCTTATCTTGGTTTCCTTCTTGTCTTTCAGCCACTCCCTTGCACATCTGGCAACACCCTTCATAGTACATTTGGAGACCAGAAAGTTACAGAATTGTATACCAATAAGTAACCTAGTTAAAACTATGATATTTTCACAACTGAGGTGTTACGTTGGGTGAGCGCTTGCCTTGTTATTGCGAAGATTTTCTGTGATAGTCACAATACATTAAACATATTTGAGATGCACATGTATTATGCAACTGGTCAAATTCTTATCTTCAGGAGATAGCTTTTAGGTAACCAGATGATGTGCCGTGTGGATTTTATGCGGAAAGCTTTGCTTTGTTCTGTGTTCTGACATTATGCGATATGTTGAGGCTATGTATACAATGAGTTGTTTGTCTGTGATGCCATGTCCACCCCATGGATGAGTGCAGTGGTTATGTCAGCATCTTTAGGCTTAAAGCTATGGAGAGACACTGAAGATACTTGTTTTCTTGTAGTAATGTAGGCTTCCAAAGCAGAATCTCTTTTTGATATTGTCCAGTTTTTCAGATTTCATAATCCTGAGAATATGTTGTTCATCTTATAGAACTGCTCATTTCTGTTTCTGGATTTGTGGGTTTTCTGTTTGGTTGGGTTTTTTTTGTTTGTTTGTTTTTGCTGTAGTAGGTCTTTGGAAACCTCTCTGCACTGTGACTTTGGTTGTATGAAAATCTTGGTGGATGAGGGGGCTATTTCAACCCAACCTTGTATACGGAGACTAATAGTATTTGCCATGACCAAACTTAGCTGGAAGAACTTGGAGTTGGGCTAGGGGAGGCCAGAATCAGTTACAAGATCAGAGGGACTACTCAGAAATGCCTGTCTGATGTTCCTTGAATGAGTATCTTACAACTGCCTCTCTTTAAATTTTTGCTTTAGATAAATCACATCGTGCACAATGGAGGATTATACAAAAGGCCTTTCAATGAAGCTTTTGAAGAAACGCCAATGCTGGTTGCTGTGCTGACCTATGTAGGCTATGGTGTTCTCACTCTCTTTGGGTATCTGCGAGATTTCATGCGGCAGTGGAAGATTGAGAAGTGTCAAAATGCAATAGAAAGAGAAGAACAAAAGGTAAAGACTGGGAAATTTCAGCGTGGGAAATTATGTGGCTGAGGCTATGGTTAAGTATTTATTTGCAGAGCAACATTGTTCAAAGTTTTCTACTGTTTTCCTTGTATCCTAAATGCTCCTGTGTTACGCTAGTACTGCTGTGTGGTTAAACAAAACAATGCTTCTTTTATTTGGGTTATTTTTTGATGGCATAGTTATATGGTCTGATTCACTGGAAGCTACATCAACAATTATATCAACATGCTGAGTGATGCCTCAGCTGCAGAAACAAGGGTTTTGGGGGAGAAGTACCTCATTTGCCAGCACCAGCAGCAAGAGAAGTGCTTCTTGAAGGATCTGGCTGTAGTTTTGCAGCAGTGATATGCATTCTGATGCTGTTCTGGTGGCTGTCTGTGTTTTGATTTGGAAGCATGGCATTGATTCTCTCCAGCCTAAGTAGCTGCAAAGAAGAGCTTGCAGTAAGAACCAGAGTGCAAGTTGGATGATTTTAAATTAATATGAGATCCAAAATGGTAACGGATTAGCTAATAAGCAATTTCAGGTACTGACTCACTGATAGCATTTATAAAGAATTTTAAAAACCTGTTAGTGAGAGTTTCTCTTACCGGGTAAAAAGTCTTGTCTCCAGCAGTTAGTCTAATATAGATAATCTTAAATTGTTTTAAATACTTTTTAGAGGCCTTTAGTCCCCACTCAAGTTACTGTTAAGGAGCTGCCATTTAAGCTGGCAGTTTGTAAGCTATTTCCTGCTAACTCTGTGTGAGCTGTCTTAGCATAGTGTGAATACCAGTGAGCTTTTTTTCCAGAAGTCAGAGTGGATTGGCTTACTCTTGCTGGCTGGGGTTCTGTTTTTCTCAGTCATTTTGGGGAACAAATCCCCATCAAGGCAGTTTGTATTTCGCTTGCTCGTTTCTGGTTCTCTGGGCAGCCATACAAGCAGCTGGAACTGGCTAGCAGAAAATGAGGGTGGGGGGAAGCAGCTCAAGAATGTAAACAAATAACTAGGGATAGGAGGGTGGAAAAGACAAAAGACAGCTTCTTTTAGAAGAGTCCGCATTAGGGGAAAGTTTGTATCTTGCTGTGGTAGATGAGTTAAGATATAGTGCCAATGCCTAAAATGATTTCATGGTAGCTTCTTTGTATAAGTAGCGTGTGGTAGAATTAAGCTGATTCACAGTAAGGCACCTAGTTCCAAAACAGAAATATTCTTTCAGGAATTTAATGAGGAATAGATATTTCATGTTTATTGACAGTGCAGGAAGCTAAGTTTTTGCTATTTCCAAAACTTAACTTCGGAATCTAGAAGTAAAATTTTTAATTCCTTTCAAAAGTTCCAATATCTAAATGAATATTGCTAGCTAAATCCCCATTTGTAACTTGGTGTGCTGTTTAATGTCACTTGAACTACTTCGGTTTATATTGTCTGAGAGTATAACACCATTGTATTTTTTTACTTACTGTACTAGAAACTGATGCAGAAAAGAGCAAACAGCTGCAAAAAATACACTAGTGCTAGATATTAGAAGCTTAAATATTTGTACTTATGATACTTGGGGATTAAAAAGAGGTAACTGAGAGTGTTGGTTACTGTATTTCTGTGGAACACGTGTTCCCTTACCAAGTGGGTAAGGTCCCTGCTTACCATAGCCTTTTTCTGTGAGAGCAGGGATAACTGTAACGGAAGTGAATGTACAGAAGACCTCAGGCAGCAATTCTGATTTGGGGGTACATCATTGATATTAGGCTCTCTATAAAGACTGTTACAGATGACACAAGCAGAGTTTGTTAGCAACTGATTATCCTAGTTCAAAACTAAATTTGACCTTAGGGTTTTTTTCTTAATTTTATAAATTTATTCTGGCATTGCATCTTCCCCTGAAAGAGTTTTGTTTAACAAGTAAGCTTCCCCGAGAGATGAATTGAAGCTCCCTGTGTGTTGACCTTGGCTTTCAGGGAAGAGCTGCATCTGTTGTGTTTTTGTTTTGTGCACAAGATTTCTGTAGATGGATCTAGTGAGAAGCACTTTTATCTGAAGGCTCTATTTGCTGTGTATCATGTCATGAATAGGCCAGTGAATATTGCATATGAATGAAAAATAGGAAGTTTTGTTTAAAAACATTTTGGTTTGAAAGAATTGCCAGTGTAGTGTACTTCCCTAAATCATGTTTCTAGTGCTTAGGTTGGAACAGCTATTTCTGATGCTGGACAAATAGAAAAGTGATCACATGAGGTCTAGAACATACAGTACTTGACCTCACATTTTGGTGCTTTGAGCTTTTTGTCTGCAAATAATCTGATGATAGCATGTTGCAGTGTATCCAGTGTGGGAGCCAGGTTTTGTTTGGTACAAGGGAGTACTCAGTGACTTGTTTCAAAACATTTTCTCATTTTCAAATACTTGCTTCTCTCAAGCAACTGGCTGATAGCCCAATTATCTTTTAGTGAAGAAGTATAGATACCAGTGTGCAGGAAAAGCTTAAAACTCCTGTTTTTTTAAATTATTAAGTCAGAGAAGCCCTACAGTTGCCCTGGAGTGGTTTCTAGCAGATTTGTGACCTCTTTATGCAAAGTAATATTTTTAGTACATAAATCTCAAATTGATTATTACTTTCTTAGGAATCAAGTAAAATGATTAGCTTTCGTTCTCTAAAATAGTTCACGAAATGCTTTGTAGGTGAGGAGCTCAAAGCAGAGGCATTGAAAGTGACTGTGTAGATGAGTGGTAGGAAGATGTTCTGTGTGAGCAGAACTAAATTACATAGTGCAAGGAAATGTTCCATATAGGGCTGAATGAATGTGTCCTGAAGTCATGGAATTGAAGTATGTGGATTTTTTCATGGTATTTCTGAAGATGATTGTAGTTACCAGCATTGAGTAAGCTTCAGTCTGGAATGTGGTGTTAGGAAAAAAAAGGAAGGGGTTGGGTTGGGGGGGGGAAGTCTTCAGGTTTTTTGTTTTGGAGAGAACTTATTTTCAGTAGCGCAAGTTCTTCCTTAAACTGTTACATAATATTGTGTGCACCAGAACTAGAAAATGAAAGTGGATGAAGATAGTTGGAAGAGTAGGATTTCTAACGTGTTTATATTGAGATTGTCTCTGACAGTGGGTAAATATCTTGTAACTTACTAGAAAGCAGCACAAAGCAACGAATGATTCTAGAAAAAAAACTAGTATTCACTCACCAGTGCTACACAAAAAGGTAAAGGCTTTACTAGTACGGATTACCAGAAAGTAGTCTTTGGTGCGTTTTGGCTTCATTTAAAAGATATGTATTATCTTAGTATTATATATCAGTATCATTATTATGTAGCATACCCTGTCAGACATGTTATTGGTCTGTTGTAGGCTTGGGTGAATGGAAAGATAAAAATTGTCAATTACCCTGGAATCAGTGTATGCATACTCAGTTTAACCTAATGATCGGTCATAACTTCCTCAGTAGCCGTGCTTGTAGTATTTCATATGTAAAAGGAAAACCGCTTTTACACTTATCCTGATCTGACTTACCTACTGATTAGATTGTCTGTTTTGTACGTGGAAGCAACTGTCCAAATGGAGATGCTAACTCTTTAACGTACCCCTCTGTATTTGATAGCTTCTCTGTGTCATACGTAGTTCTGGTATTTAAAGCCTCCAGACATTCCTACAGTTGGATTCCTGTGAACAAGTATGTTTGGGATGGTAAACTGTAAAGTTTTGCTCAATGTTGTCTTAGTATCTGCATAGCTCATTGTAGGCCTGCTGAGAATGTAAAAGTTACCTGCAGTTGTTGCTCTACTTTTTCTTGACTCACATAGCAGTGAAATGGAACCAGTCTTTTTTTCTTCATTTTAGAGGCCTGATGTTTGTTGCATTTGCCTACCTGATTTTCATTCAGAGCTAGTTTTGTATTATTAGGGAATACATTAGGTGAATTGCAGGTAAGCCTTGTTGGTGCTTGTGGCACCATCTGTTAGCTTAGGTGCAATGCTGTGAAAACTTGGCTCTAAAAGCAACATAATTGCTGCGTTTGCATGTTACCATGCTCCAAGCTAATGGTTACAAAGCTCTCATTATGACCTTCACTTGTATTAGTAATTTACAATATGATGAAATCTTGAATTTACAAGTCGTCTGGGTGAAGGTGCTGCACCCTAAGGGAGAGTTTTAATCTTCCCTTGCTTCAGTCCTTATTGAAACTGCTATACTTTTCAGGCTTCTGGAAGATTGCTAATCCTTAAGTTTCTGCATCTGGCATTGCTTTACTAGTAACGTTCTAGGCTTTTAATGCTTCCTTAGCACTCCTAAAAAATAAGGCTAGTGTCCTGTATTGGACATAAGTTATTTTACCTATAATTTATTCCTTGAATTTCTATTAACTTTTGAGACGCACTTTTTTTTGTCTTATGATAATCTATAAGGTTTAGAGAACTTCACAATAAAGTCTCTTCAGAATTTAAAAGTTATGCTGCTGACTTGTAAGACTGTACTTGCATTGTAACTTGGTGGTGTCAACCTGTCGTGGGTGCCTAGCCTTCTCTCACAAGTTGAACTTGTTAGTCTCCCTGCTTTGTCACATTGTGTTTCAAAATAAAACATGATTTATCTGATCAGAAACATGAGGTAAGATTGGACAGTATCAGCCCAGGCATACCTGCTTGAATTAGAACGATGGCTAATTTGCAGCCTCCACTCCTAGCCAAGAAACTTGGTTAAAGTTTCAGTTGACTTCCTGGGTCACATAGTGTGCTTCAGTAACTACTGCAAAGCCGAATTCTTATGCAGAGTGGTTAAGAATAGCTGAAAGTGGTCAAAAATATCTAAGATTATAACTAAACTCAAGTTCAGATCTCTTAAATACTGATTTTCTTTTTAATATGCCAGTGTTTTTGCTTTTTACCTCCTCACTTCCTCCACCCCTATGAAAAATGCTGTAACAGAGGCTTTCAGACACTTGTCAGTTAACTATTTGGAATTTGTCATGAATTGGGATCTTAGTGTATTGCTCCAAGTACTGTCATGCTTATCACCACTCTGTTAAAGTAGCTATGTAACTTTTCATATATGAAGTAAGCTTTTGAATGTGTTAAGATGTTTTTTTTTCCATTGCAAAAGGGGCCAAGTTTGTTAGTGATTCAAGCCTGAGACCTACCATCTGCTTGAGACAGATACTGAAGGTGAGGAAGGTTAGAGCTGTGTTGCTTCTTTAGAAAACTAATGATTTTTAGAGGATTACAACATTGTTTACATTCTACCTTATTAATCTCATTTGACAGAAGACATGGCAAAAGTGAATGCCAAACTATACTTAGGTAAAGGAACATGGAAGAAGTAATTACCCTTCGGTGCATCTTAACTCTTTGAAATCTTGTTTCCATTGTCTTTCTTTGCTGAGGAAGGGCACAGAATGACTTGAATTGGAAGGGACCATAAAGGTCATCTAGTTTCAACACTCCTGCCATGTGGAGGGTTGCCCCCCACTAGACCAAAGCCCCATCCAACCTGGCCTTGAACTCCTCCAGGAATGGGACATCCACAGCTTCTCTGGGCAGCCTGTGCCAGTGCCTCACCATCTTCTGAGTAAATAATTTTCTCCTAATATCTAATGTAAATCTTCCCTCTTCTAGTTTAAAACCATTCCCCCTTGCCCTGTCACTATCAGACTGCGTAAAAAAATTATCTTTATATTTTTGTTTATTCCTTGAAGGAGAGATCGCTGGCTATATTTTGCTTTTCCATAATTGAAATTATGAAAATTAGTATCTTTGTGCCTTTTGGGCATGTCGTTATGCACAGGCAAATCAGAAGGGAGAGTAGATGCAGCTACATCTACCTAGAAGCTGTCTTTCTGTGCATCTTCAGGTAGGAGAATGTAAAAAGGTGAATCTAGATGGTTTGTTTACTCTAAGCTGAAACTTATGAAATCATAAAATAAGGAAGGTAAAGAAAAAAGTACTCTTCCTTCAGTTGAGCATTGCAAGTAGGAGCTTGTCAGTATTTATCTGTGTGAGTTGTTATTAAAGAAACTGGTATAAATGCTTCCAGTTTTGCTTCAGTGTTAGAAATACCAGGCACTAGTATTTGGTCAGATATTCTGTCTTATCCTGTCACCTAAAATAAAATGTCTCTCTCCATGTTTTCGTTTATGTTGTGAAAAACAGGAAGAAATGTGATGCTGGCTCTTACCTTTGTCATAAAATCTACATTTTCCTTTTGTAGAGTTTTACAAAGGCTTGTTTTTGCGACAGTAGCAAGTGAATTGTGTTCTTATCACCACTGAATGTCAAACTTCCTTTTAATATAATAGTAGTAATGGGATCTCATGACTTTCAAGCATTTTAAGTAGGCCAGAAAAACATGTCTTGAGTGCTCAGATGTCCTTGCTCTCACACTTAGTTTGACATTCTTGTGTCACGTAGTTTTCCTGAAAAACGTTGAAAGGGAAGCTAGAATTCAGGAAACTCTCGTGCACAGAAATCCTCTGGGACGTACACCATGATAAGCTGTGGAGAACAGAGGTGCCATAATGTAGTGTAATTGTTTGGCTTCTGAATAAAAAGATGTGATAAGTTCCAACAATAAGTTCTGTAATAATAGTAATGCTGCTTTATTAAGTGCATTTCTTACATACAGAAAATATAATGGAGTATCTAACCTTTCTCAGTGCTTTCTCACTTTAAAATAATTTTGCACTGCCGTGTACTTTGAGAAGTAATAATTCTGTGTTTAACAATCTTTGGGTGGAATTTTTTTCAGGACTTAAGAGTGAAGAGTTCTTAACTTTTTCCTGCATTTTCTTGATTTTTTTTTTTCATTTTACTAATTACACTCATTGATTCAGAAAACCAACTTATTCCTTTTATTACCAGTTTGCTGTATTGTATTTTTTCCTTTCACTTTGATTGCTTTTCGTGTGTTTCAGGACTTTGTCCCATTGTATCAGGACTTTGAAAATTTCTATACCAGAAACCTCTATATGCGCATTCGAGACACCTGGAACCGTCCGATTTGCAGTGTGCCAGGGGCCAAAGTGGACATGATGGAGAGAGTTTCCCATGACTATAACTGGACATTCACGTGAGTCAAATTGAAGAAAGGACTGCCAACAACTACTTCTAATTAGAGTCTCTAAAAGCATGTTGAAGGCTTTGTGGTTAAAGGAGCAGTGAATTATGTTTATTTTGAGATTGACACTGGCTGTTTTGAACCACATCTGGCCACCAAGATGATTATATAATCTTTGGTATTAACACTTACTGATGATTCTGCATGTGTTAAGATTTCATAGGTCTACTCCTTTCATGTGTGATATCCAGAATCTGGAGTAGATCCTTTGGATTGTGTTACTTCTTGTGACTTTTTGTGCTGGTTTAGAATCAGTCCAGACACTTGATGTAAATGTTGCTGCCTGAAACTGAGTTTATTACAATTGTTTTGAGTCACAGCTGAAATAGACTGTTGAAACAAAGCCAGAAATTTAGGGATATATGTGTTTTGTTGTCTATTTTTTGCTGTTTTTAAATTGGGAATGACGTGGCATGAGGCTTGATATGAAGAGGTTTGCAGCATAGTATTTGGTGAAACTAGCCATCTCTCTCCTTGACTTTCAAGGGCAAAATAATTAAAAAAAAATTTCCAGTAAGCTTCTTCCTTAATCTCCTTGTCACATAGCATCAGCACAAGAGTGCCAGATGTGTTTCCTTTCTGTGGTTAGAGGATATCCTGCTTGAGGGGCTGCCAAGTGAACTGATCTAGATATCTTATTTTCTAATTGGAAAGCAAATTGTATGTTTCTGAGGTGGAGGAGGTACAATGTCAGAAACGAACTGTTTGAAAAGCCTAAAGTAATATTTGATATAACAGCATAAATGCCTCTTACTATAGACTGTTGCAGGAACTTCCATTTTTAGTTTGCAATTATGAGAAAGGGAGAACATGCTTATCATTGCTTCAGTTTGATAATAAGGGTCAGTGCTGAAAAAATTTGTCAGTTCTGTAGACCTTTTACTAATGTTTCAGTACATATTCTATGAAACTGAAAGAAGAGTCTTCTGGCTTAGTTTTACAATTTTGTGTCCTAATTTTTAATGTTTTTTAAACACAGGTACACGGGGAGAGTGATAAAAGGTGTTATTAATATGGGTTCCTATAACTACCTTGGATTTGCACAGAACAGTGGGGCTTGCCAGCAGGCAGCAGCTGAAGTTCTGTCCCGGTATGGAGCTGGGGTGTGCAGCAGTAGGCAAGAGATGGGTAAGTTGGAGGAAGATAGGGTGTTCCTTCAATGTTAGTTTCAAAGTATTTAATTTGATCTCAAAACTTTTAAACATTACTTGTTCCATCTCTGGAACTTTAGACTAGGCAATAAAGAAGTTATTATTTTAGTGAAGACAAATTGACCTTCTGGGTTTAGTTTATACAGCACAGCTGTTGATTTGCTAATGTTTTCTGTGTTTCTATTTGGGATTTTGAGTAAAGACTGTACTGGTTGATGGAGATGTTTCTTGTAGAATACAGCAATAGTGAAAGCTTTTCACTCTGAATTTCTTCTGTTTTTTATGCAGGAAACTTGGACAAACATGAGGAGCTGGAAAAGCTTGTTGCCAGATTTCTAGGTGTGGAATCCGCAATGGCGTATGGAATGGGATTTGCAACCAACTCTATGAACATTCCAGCTTTAGTAGGCAAGGTATGGCTCAAGTTACTGGTAGGAGCACATCTAACAAAGACTGTGTGGGTCCAGTTTTCTAAAATCTACTTGTCTATTTTTTTCTTCAGTGACAGCACCTGCAGATATTCTCTGTGGAAACTGTAGGTCACAGGGTGGATCACTACCGTTGCAAAACTCTTTGGGTAACAGCATCCTAGAGGCCAATAGCATTCCAGATCTTACTCTGTTCTGGAGCAAGAAAGAGCACCTTAGCATGTTATGGCTTGCTTCCTCTGGCTACTTGTTAGTATATTAAATGGTGGTTGGTTGACTTGAAGGTATTTTGATGCTCTTGAGACAGTAAGAAGTAACTATCATTCAGGCATATAGATGAGCTAAGCTGCATGTTGGTACATACAGGTTTTATTATCTATGAGCAATGTGTAAAAATCCTTCCTTTGGGTGCTAAATCCTACTGGAAACAAGGTGAAATACAGGGGCTGATTGTACATACCTACTATGCCCCATAAAAACAGTATACAAAGCAACCTGTGTCTCTCCTGTGTCACAAATTAGTTTAAGGTATTAGAAAATGAAATAGTTTTTTGTGTCTCCTGATGCAAAATATATTCTTAGCTTCTACCTTGTGTAAAGTACTGAAACATTTTTTTTCTTTTGCAAGGTTATCCACACTTAGTCTAGCATTACAGATTTATTAATCCTTGTGTAGTGAGCTAGTTTTCCTTTATTTCACTAACTTATTTTTCCATTTCCTGAAATCACTTTCTACAGATGATAAAATTGCTGCACTTTTTCTTTCTGGCAACTTTTCCTTCTGGTGATTTTCTTCATTCAGTAGCTTTAGCGTCTTTCCACTTGTCATATTTGCAACTCCAAAGCAGCACAGTCTACTTCATGCCTCTTTTCTCTTGGTCTGTTGTGTTTTAAATGTGAGATTATTTCCTTAGAGAGATCTGATGTCAGAGAGAAATTCAGTGTTTCACATCTGTTTTTTTCTAGAGTCAAATACTTCTGCAATGCTGTGGTTTTTAACAGTGTATCCTGATGTCTTTTACTTGCTTTTTGCTGCTTCTTGTCTTCCCATATCTCCCTGATTTTTCTTCACCAGAAAAACAATTCATGATTTCTTTGAACTCTCGAATTTAGAAGTCTACTTACATATATCTGATTGTCTGTGCGTCCTATCTGTAATAGCTTATCAGAATACTCTTAAGACACCTCATTCAGTTCTTTAGTTGTCACATTTGAATATTTTTCTTACAATCAAGAGAATCTGAACAGTTAATTCCAAATTATGTATCATAGCTGTGTCATTCATGTAACTTGCACATTTAATAATCTAACTCTTCATACTCGGATACAACAGTCTACACTAAGTATTAAGTAACTAAGGAGTAAGAAGCTTTAATCTCATAAGCCTAGAAGTGCCCTTACACTCAAGTGAATATTCCAAACAGAAAATGCTTCTCTTCTGAAGAAAAGAATTCTTCTCAAATGAACAATTTTACATTTTGAAACATTCACTAAATGCTTTTTTTGACTGCCTGAAGTTGCTTCTCACTGTGCTTTTTTTTTTTCTTCATTGTCTGCATACAAAAGTACATGTAAATCAAATCTTGAAATCTGGCACCACTCAGCACAGGATTGGCTGTTCACACACAGCCTGTTTGGCAGTGTTTTTTTTTAGAGTCCTCCCTACAGCCTAGAGATCCCCATGCTTGCTTAAACTTTTGAGCTTTCATCTTCAGGTTGTAGATAAACTTTTGGATACAGTGTTTCTTGATACCTGAAGACTTCGCAAATCAGTAATGGTGTTTGTAATGGCATCAATAATGGCATCAATAATGGCATTTGGCCACAAGCAGTTTCTTTGGCAGTCACTAATCTCACTTGAAAATTTGCACTGTATCTGAGCACTTATATTACAACTTATTAGTTAACTTAAAACATAAGCCACTGTAATAAAGCTACTCCTGTATGTATATAGTATTGGATTACTTGTCCTGTTTTGACTCTGTGTAGTCCTTGCATACCTGGTTTATGTTACTACATAATCCACTTTAAATAGCAAGAAATATGACTTGATAATCCTAGGATTCAACTCTACCTCCAAAATCTGGTCAGCAAGAGGAATTCAAAGCCTTCAACAGCGTTACCCAGCCTTCTTAACAGCATCTTCTACTAAGCAGATACTGAAAACAAGTATAGTTTTTACGTGTTGGAAGTGATACTGTGGCATTGTTATGGCATCACTAAAAACCTGGTCTTTTCAGGAAAGACCCCCTGTTATCAGCCATGTTATCAGCTACCTACTATGGGCACTGCCAACTATGCTGAGTATAGACCACAAATAATGTGAGACTTAAGAGTTGTGTAGTCAGAAGTAGTTAGACCATTTGAGATAATGCTAGGCTTTGAAACTTAGGCCTAATTTGAAGCAAGTGTCATTAATGTTGTTGCAGTAACTCATAACAGCATGTACCTGTAGCCTGGAGCTTTGCATCATAGCTCTGGTCTGTCAGAGGGTAAATAATGGAGTTAGTGCAGCAGTGCTTGAAGGATCTTATTTTGGTTATTAAGTAAACAATCAAATGAGCTTCCATGTATAGTCGGTTTTAAATTAAGTGATTAGATCTGAATTCTGCAATTCATTTATGTAGCACTTTGTAGTAAAATGTGGCTTTCACTTAAGTTTCCATGTCTGCCTTGTAGAACATGTATGATAGGATCTTCACTGGCATATGTTTTTGGCAGTCTCTAATTAGTGTGATCTCCTCCTGGTTGTTCTCTCAAACATAAGTTTGCTGATAAATGCAACCAAAGCTTCTCTGTGGTAGCAGCACTCCTCAGTTTTAGATATGATTATCAGCAATCGCTGTACTGAATCAGTGATTTCTTTGGTCATTTGTACTTTCTCAAGCAGCAAGAAAAATTAGATTACTTACATTTAGTTTTAAATTATTTTTTTTTTCTCTAATGAAATGTTCTATTATAGCAAACCAAAAAGAGGCTGCTTATATCAATATGTTGCATCTTTCTCTGCCAAGCGCTCATACTTCTATTTATGAAGAAGCCTCTTTTGGGCTGTCTTTCATCTTCAACTTCTTTTTAATACATAATTTTTCCGATTTCCAACACTTTAAGAAGGGTGTTAGTACTAGTTTGTTATATTCAGTTTTTGTGTTATTTGTGCTTAACAGTAGTACCCAGTAACATAATACACATGCTCTTCTCCTGTATAGTAGTTCCAAAGAGCAAATACTAGTTGAAGATTTCTGCGCTCATGCCCAAGTTCCTGAAATACACGGCATGAGCCTTTCTTGTAACAGCAGTTGGAACACTGGGGAAGAACAGTCTTGAGCCTTCCAGAAATGCGGAATACTTCTAGATACTTTGTAATTCTCTTGCAAAATTTCCTTTACTGTGGAAAAAATACTCTGATTGTGTGATACCACCTTATGTAACTGTAGGCAGTGCCTTTCTAAAGTTTATTCTAGTGACTCTCATAGAAAAGATTCTTTACTCTTCCTTCCACTATCAATAGATAAACATAGAGTAAATGTGTTTAGTGACAAATCTTCAGCATCTCAACACACTTTCTGTATTTTTAACTTAACAAAAGTAATTGCTAGAGATGCAATGGGTTTGCAGTAGAATGTAGTTGGAAGATTATTTAGAAATACTATCACATTCTTACAAACTAATCCCCCAATGTTAATTTCTGTACTCTGCAGCTACACTGTGTGATAGAATGTTTACCACATCAGATGTTGACTTGTAATCATTGCTGCTCTCAAAACAGGCATATCCAATTTTGATATTTTTTCAAAGGATGGTTTTTCCCCTTTTTTGAATAAATGAATGCATTTTATGTTTAAGGGCTTCAGGAAACTTATGAATTTCTCTCCTTTTATTTTTCAATTTGTATCTCTTGCATGTTACCTCAGTCTACAAGGTACTTGATACTTCTGGTCACTAAAGGAAATTAGTCTCTTTGGTACCATTCTGAAGACATGGGTTTAGTCAGTGGTTACCTCTTAATGTGAGAAATACTGCAACTTAGTGATAAGGCCATTATTACAGGAATTGGGTGCTCTGGAATTTATTTCTTAGTATAGCTGTAGACTTGCGGCTTGTCACAGTTCACTCAGCTCTGCTTTTCATTTTACTAGGCTATACTGGAGAATGTATACTAATTGTCATCATGAAGCATTCAGGCATGCTTAGCTGCAGGACTTCTATGGGTGGTGAAACAAGTAATTATTTAAGCTAAAGGCAGTTATGTATCTTTATTTACCACATTAAGGCTACAAATAATTTCTTAGCCAGTCTTGCCTGAACCAGCTGCATTTATGTTGGTTTTCTTTTTCCTTTGGTTGTTTGGGTTTTTTTTGTTCTTAAATGATCTCTGTGCAGTTCAGAGTTGAAAGGTGTTGTATGCTTGACTGTGAAAAGTAACTTTTTCAATATTTTTCTCTTTCCCCTTCTAATTCAGGGTTGTCTAATTTTGAGTGATGAACTGAACCATGCATCTCTAGTGCTTGGGGCAAGACTGTCAGGAGCAGCTATTCGAATCTTTAAGCACAACAGTAAGTATCAAATGGTGGACTTTGCCTTTCTTCTGGGCCTTCAGGTCGGATGGAAACTCTTCTATTTTCTAATAGTTGGAAATCCCATTTTATGTAAGAAATCAATTGCTGATTGATTACCTGAAAGGTCAGAAGACTGCTGCTACTGTTTAGTCATTGCGAATTGGAAATTATTTTATGTATTCAGTCTCAAATAGTAGTGCTTTGATCATTAAGCTGTGCTGACTTGCATCTCTGCATATGAAGAACACATTGCTCTCTGGCAGGTTTAGGGGCAGCTGTGTTCTAGTGTAGCTTCTTGTTACTTGGATAGCTCAGCATTGTTAAACTCATCTAATAATCCATGTCACATAGTAATGTAGTCTTGTAGTGGTCTAGGTTATGATTTGAGGGAATAGGAAAATTTTAAACTTTAGGACCAGGTGCTAGTGTGGTCCTACATTAACAAAACATGAAGAGTACAGATGTCATGCCTAAATTTGACAACTATGTGTGCATACAATGTAGTATAAAGAGGATTTCAGGATATGAAGCATAGATTAACTGTTACTTGCTTTGTGTATTTTGAAAACAGATACCTAGAATTGTCATTTTCCTAGTTCCAACCTACTCCAAATGAGGCATTTTATTTTTTGAATTAAAAAGAAAAAAGATTTTCTTGCTTTAAGTCTCACTGAAAGTTGTACCATCTTCTTAATTCACAAAGTCGCTACCTTCATTCTTCAGTTACTTATAACTTGAAATGTACTTTTTATAGTATCATTCTCTGAGATCACGTTGACTCTTCTTTGAAGTCTTTGGTGGTGACAGCAAAAAGCTTTCATGACTCTAGTTCTTCTTTCCTTGTCCTACTTGATGGTAGATCCCAAGAAACTGTTTCTTGTTTCTTTTGTCTTTTTTGTTTTCTTGTTCTCTATTGTTTGAGTACTTTTCCTTAAAGAAGTGCAGAGTGTACTGGTAACACTTCATTTTTTTGGTTGTTATTGTTCTTCATCGGTCTTGATTGCAGCACTGTTTCATTGCTGGGCAAAATCACAAAAACTTTGTGTTTATCTACTGTATTTGTCTAAGCATACTTCTGAATGTTGTACCCTGTTCCAGAATTTTAGGGAGCACTTGTGAAAATATAGTCCTGGGTATTATGTGAGAGGGACTTAGAAGCTCTGGCGTTATAAGGAAGTACTGATGTGGGATTATTGGGTAAGACTAGCAGTGGTGAGACTATGGGTTATTCTAGAAACTTTTTACATGTTGGGGATCCATGAAAGAGAACGGAATAGCAGATTCGAATCAGAAGACAAAATGCAAGCAATAAACTGCATATGTTCTCAGTACTTTCTTATTATGGACTATGCTGCTTTAATCAATCTCATTTTTTCTAAGACACTAATGGCTTATTTTTAGAAATTTTCAATTTTTCCCTACCTCATTGTGCAGTTTGTCCTTTTTTTGAGGGTTAGACCTATTTTGCAGTCCTTTTCTTCCTTGAAAGATTAGAGCAGAAGGCTTTTATTCTAGTATTTTCCATAACTGCACTGAATTCATCCTTTCTGCCATGGGAGAGATATTGGAGACAGGGATTATTCCACTGTTTATTTGATCTTTTATCTTTTTCTGATCACTAGTTCTAACAGTTAAGTTGACATGTTTTACTCTCTAATTTCTAGTCTAGTTCTAGTTCATAAACTCCACTTGCTGCTAAAACTGTTTTAGTCTACCAGTCCTCTTTTCATGATTTACGTTCTTCTTTGTGCCCTTGTATTTGCCTGTTTCTGTGATTGGATTACTGTCATCTCCATTCCTTCCTCACTATTTTTTTCTTCAGGACTGATTTCATGTGTATGCATTTGTTTATGTTACACTGTTAGGTCTACTTGGAGTATGTAAAGTGTTTTTAGCCAAACTTAATAAGGTTTCAGATTACATGTCTACTAACATCGTCATCTAGCTAGCTTCCGGTACACTTAGCATTGTCATCTTTCCTACAGTGGCTCTCCCTTTTTCCTTCCTGTTTGTTTTTGTAGCTTCCTGTTCCACAACTTTTGTCTCTTCAGCATTTAGACAGAAATGATTTAAAAATGCGCTTACTATCCTTGTTCTCCACTTTGGTTTATCTTCTACTTTGGTAGATTATTTTTGAGCCTGTTCTTTATTGACTTATTTCTCTGCCTAAAGACACTGTTGCCCCCCTTAAATTCCTTTCTCTTTTCCTAACAATGAGATGCCTTCCTCTTCCCCACATTCTTTCTTCCCCTGGCCCCTTACTCCTTCTTTGCAACTTGTACTATAACTTGTACTTTTAATTTAGGATGATCAAATTCTTCATTGGAGTTTGCACAATCATCCAGTCCCTTTAATCTTATCTATGAGCCTGCAGCTAGATGAAGCCTATGCTTGCTGACTTATGTATGGTCTCTCTTCCATACCTAAGCAATTTGTGTGTTTTTGGAGTATTGCTGTCTTTAGGTATGTTAAAGCTCAAGCCAGTAGCAGTTTTGGTACCATTTAACGGTAATTTCTGGTGCAGATATGCAAAGCCTGGAGAAGCTGCTCAAAGATGCTATTGTGCATGGGCAACCTCGTACACG
>JANHGO010000042.1:32627201-32653941 GCA_024606505.1 Aquila spilogaster
AGAGACTCGCGAGGGAAAAGAGGGAAAAGAGAGAGGAGAGGGAAAAGAGGGAAAGAGAGAGGAAAGGGAAAAGAGGGGGGGGGGGAGAGGGGGCAGGACAGACAACAAAGGGGCTGGCATTAAGTTGATGCCTCACTTAGAGCCCTTTGCTATCATCTTACAGCTTGATACCCCCAAAAACTAAGGCTAGTGTCATGTATTAGACCTTAATTCCCTTACCCATAATTTGTTTCTTGAATTCTTGTTGACTTTTAAGACACCTTTTTTCCTTGTCGTAATCCATTAGGTTCAGAGAACTTCTCTACTTCACAGTTAAATCACTTTAAACTTAGTTATACTGTTGGCTTGTAAGATCATACTTGTGTTATATATCTTGGTGGTGTCAAGTTGTGCGTGATTGTCTTTAGCTCACCAGTTGAGCTTGTTACTCTTCCTGCTTTGTCAGCTTGGGTTTCAAAATAAAACATGTTCTATCTGTTCAGTAATCTGAGGTGAGATTGGACTGTATCAGCCCAGGCGTACCTGCTTGAGTTGTTATAATGACTCATTTTCAGCCTCCGCTCCTAGCCAAGAACCTTGGCTAAAATCTCAATTGTTTCCTGGGTCACATAGTTAGTGTGCTTGACTAACTACTGCAAAACTGAATTCTCATGCAAAGATGGTTAAGAGGAGTTGAAGATGCTTAAAAGGATCTCACTAGATTATAATGAGACATACCAAGTACAAGTTCCACAAGTATTGATCTTCTAATGTGCCAGTTTCTTTTTGATCTTCTCACTTCCCCCACCCCTCTACAAGTGATGTAGCAGAGGGTTTTAGACACTTGTAGATAATTATTTTGATTTTGTGTCATGGATCGGGATCTTCTTAGTATATTGCTACAGGTAACTCTCACACATATCACCACTTTGTAATAAGAGTACAGTAGCTATGTAATTTTTCATATAGGAAGTTCTCAAATGCATTTGTCAATACCAAGATGTTTTTCTCCATTGTGGATGTGATCAGTTTGTTAGTGATTCAGCCTTGAAACCCACTTTCTGCCTGGAACAACGTGAGACTGAATTTGAGGAAGGATAGAGCTGTGTAGCTACTTCAGAAAACTAATGATTTTCTAGGGGTTTGCAGCTTTGTATTAGCTGCCCTACCACCTCGTTAATGTCTCTTGACAAAGAGCCCTCAGAGAAGACCTGGCAGATGTGAAGTAATGCAAAACTATACTTAAGTAGAGGAAGATGGAAGAAATAATTGCCCTTCCGTGCATCTTACCTCATAGAAATCTTGTTCCCACTGTCTTGTCTTTGCTGAGAAAGGACATCCTTGTGATTCCCTGGAGGAGTGATCACTGACTAAATTTGGGTTGTTTTCCCAATGATGAAAATTGATATCTTTGCCTTTTTGGCATGTCATTATACACAGGCAAATCAGAAGGGGGCTTAGGTGCAACTATGTCTGCTTAGAAGTTGGCACTTTGGTGCTCCCATCTTTCCTGTGCAGTTACTGGTAAGAGGATGCAAAGGGGTTGACCTAGATGGTTCTTTTACTCCAAACTGAAAGGATGAAGTTGTTAAGTGGCATAAATGCTCCCAGTTTTGCTTCAGTGGTACAAATGTTAGGCACCATAATATTAGGTCAGACAGATAGTCTGTCTTGCTTATCCTGTCACCAAAAATAAAATGGTCCCTCACCATGTTTGCATTTATTTCTGTTGTGAAAAACAGGAAGAAATGTTATGCTGGCTCTTACCTTTGTCATAAATTCTACTTTTTCCTTTTGTAGATTATTAAAAAGGTTTAGGTGTTTTGTTTTTGTTTTTTTCCAACAGCAGCAAATGAATTATGCATTCTTACCACTACTGAATGTCAAACTTCCTTTTAATTGAATAGTAATAAGGAAATCTCATGACTTTGGAGCATTTTAAGTAGGCCAGAATAAAATGTTCTTGAGTGCTCAGATATCCTTGCTGTCACAGTTAGTTTGACGTTCTTGTGTGTTATCCATTCAAGACAGTCACTTGCTTTTCCTGAAAAACATTGGAAGGGAAGCTAGAATTTAGGAAATGGCTTGCGCAAAGAAATCCTGTGGGACTTAAGTGCCGAGAAGCTGTGCAGAAGAGAGGTGCCATAATGTAGCTTACTAGCTTGGATTCAGAACAAAAACTTGTGGAAAGTTCTAACAGTAGCCTCTATATAATACTAGTGCTGCTATATTAAATGCATTTCTCATGTACAGAATGAAATACAGCAGAGTACCTCAGTTTTCAAATTCTTTGTGTGTTCAGTAGAGCAATGCATAGTGTTTGCTGCCAAAAAGCAATTACATGTTCCCTTGCTCTGCTTAACTCTGAAGGTTGAATACAAATCTCTTGCAAAAATTATATGTCCGTGCATTTCACGAAGGGGATTATTGTGTGTTTCAAGAGAGATGCTCTCCTCCACTACCCAGCAAGAGCTGGAAAGAGAGCCAAGGTATTTCAAGTCCCATTTGAGTTCAGAGAACACCACCTCGTTGTGTCATTAGGAGCTCCCAATTCAGTTTCTGTGTTGCTTTCAGCACTCCCTTTCCTATATGTTAGAATTCTTTGGGGCTTTCTAACTTGAAGTGTAACCTAATGCCATGATTGTTTTGTCTAGTTGTGGTTGATGGCTTTTAGGTTCTATGAGCTACCTAAGTTAGATACAAATAAGCACCTACTGTTGCAGAAATCTTGGGAGTGTGGTAGATTTGCAGGTTGAAAAAGATACCATCTAGCAGATGGATTTTGCACTAGCAGATAAATCTCTTCAGTTCTGTTGCTGTCTCACCTTCAAATAATTTTGCACTGACACGGGTTTCCAGGATTAAAAACACTTTGGGTGGAATTAGTTTTATTTTTTATTTATTTTTAAATTACACCCGAATGACAGAAACAGCTTATTCCTAGTTTGCTGTAATATATATTTTTCCTTTTACTTTGAGTGCTTTTGATGTGTTTCAGGACTTTGTCCCATTGTACCAGGACTTTGAAAATTTCTACAACAGAAACCTCTACACACGCATTAGGGACAGCTGGAACCGTCCGATCTGCAGTGTTCCAGGGGCCAAAGTGGACATGATGGAGAGAGTTTCCCATGACTATAACTGGACGTTCACGTGAGTCAAAATTGAAGACAAGGCTTCCCACAACTATCTTTAAGTAGTGGGTCTATAAGAGCAAGTTGTAGGCTGTGAGGTTAAAGGTGCAGTGAATTGTGTTTGTTTTGAGCTTTCCAGCAGATTGAATGGATGATTTTTGCTCTTTTGAAATGCATCTGGCCAAGGTGATTGTTTTTGTATAATCTTTTGGCTGCTTAGTAAGGCTGCTGACTGTGTTAATATTTCAAGGACATACACCTATAATAAAATCAATACTTCTCTGTGTGTGATGACCAGAACCTAGAGTAGATACTTCGGATTGCAGTGCTACTTGTGACTTTGTGTTGATTTAGATTCAGTCCTGACACTTGAAGTAAACATTGCTGCCTGAAACTGAATTTAACATGATTGTCTTGACTCAGAACTGAAGTAGTCTGTAGAAACTAAATCAGAAATGCAAGGACAAGGATTTTTACGAATTGGAAATGACATATAACAAGTTTGATGTGAAGAGTTTTGCAGCACAGTACTTCCTGAAACTAGTCATGTCTCTCCTCGGCTTTCAGGGGCAAAATAATTAAAACTTTTTTTCTGCTAAACTTCCTTAATCTCCTTGTCACGTATTGTTAGCACAGCAGTGCCAGATGCATTTCCTTTCTGTGGTTAGAGGATATCCTGCTTGAGGGGCTGCCAAGTTAATTGATCTAGAGATCTTATTTTGTAATTGAAAATAAAGTTGTATGTTTCTGGGATGGAGGGGGGACATGTCAGAGGAATAACAAATGGTTTGAGAAGCCTCAAGCAATTTTAGATATGATAGTAAAATTACCTTTTAATGTAAACTCTTCTGGGAACTAGTTTGAGACTAAGATAGGGAAAGCTTTTTCACTGATCAGTTTTCAGTTTGATGATGAGGGGCAGTACTGAAATAATTTAATGGTTGGTTGTATTGATTTTTAACATTTCAGTGTATATTCTAGGAAACTGAAATAAGAATCTTCAGGTGTAGTTAATTTTTTTTAATTGTGGGTGTCCTAACTTGTGGTGTTTTTAAAACACAGGTACACAGGGAGAGTGATAAAGGACATTATTAATATGGGTTCCTATAACTACCTTGGATTTGCACAGAAGGCAGGGACTTGCCAAGAAGCAGCAGCTGAAGTTCTGTCCCAGTACGGAGCTGGGGTGTGCAGCACTAGGCAGGAGATGGGTAAGTTGGAGCAAGATAGAATGTTCCCCAAATGTATGTTTCAAAGTCTTTTAATTTGATCACAGGTCTTTGAAACATTACTTGTTCCGGCTTTTGAACTTCAGACTAATCAATAAAGAAGCTTTTACTTTAGTGAAGACAAGTTGACTTGTTGGGTTTAGTTTACATGGCACAGCAGTTGGCTCACTTATGTTTTCATGTTATTTTTTTTTTTTTCAGTGTTCCCTTTATGGGCCTTTAAATAAAGAGCAGCCTGGTTGGTGGAAATTCTTCTCATAGCGTATAGCAATAGTGAAAGCTTCTCCTCATTCTGAATTTCGTATTTGTTTTATGTGCAGGAAACTTGGACAAGCATGAGGAGCTGGAAGAGCTAGTTGCCAGGTTCCTAGGTGTGGAATCTGCAATGGCATATGGAATGGGGTTTGCAACCAACTCTATGAACATTCCTGCCTTAGTTGGCAAGGTATGGCTTAAGTCACTAGTAAAAGCTTGCCTAACAAAGATTCTGCTGGTTGGGTTTTCTAAAAGCTACTTGTTTGGTTTTGTTTTTCTTCAGTGGCAACTACTGCAGATATTCTTTATGGAAACTATAGGTCACGGTATGCATCTCTAACCTTTTCAAAAATCTTTTTGGGAAACAGCATACATGAGACCAGTAGCAGTCCAGATCTTGCCCTCTTTCTGGGAGAGAGCCTAGCATGTTAAGGCTTGCTTCCTCAGGCTACTAATGGTGGCTGATTAACAGGCTGATTGCCTGAAGGTATTTTGATGCTCTTGAGACACTAAGAAGTGACTGTGTCAGTGAGACACAGAGATAAGCTGAATTGCATGTTGGTACATACAGAATTTATTATCTTGGAGCAATAGCTGAAAAATACTTCCTCTGAAGGAGCAAAATCCTAGTAGAAAAGCTATTTGAGACAAACAAGGTCAAATGTAAAGGCTCATGATGTCTACTGTGTGCCCCATAAAACAGTATACAATGTAGCCTGAGTATGCTGCATCTCAAACTATGGTTTTTTTTGTTATTGGAAATTGAAATGGAAGAGAGCTCTTTGTTTGCATCTTCTGATGCAAAATACATGTTCTCGAAGCTCCTGCTTAGAGTAAAATAATGCAAGTACTGGAACTGTTTCCTCTTTTTGAAAATGATTCACTGTTAGCCTAATACTACTAGGCTATTGGAATTCTATGTCCCTGTGTAGTGAATTATCTTCCCTTTATTCCATTTATTTATTTTTCCACTTCCTGAGACCACTTTGTAAATTCTTCCTGTTATATCTACAGTATAAAATTGTTGCCTTATTCTTCCCGGCAACTTTTCCTCCTGGTGAATCTCTTCCTGACTAGCTGTAGTGTTTTCCTGCATGCTATTTCAATTGTAACAATGAAGCAGCACTGTCTACGTAATGCCTCTTTTCTTTTGGTCTGTTAAGTTTTAAATATCAGATGCTTTCCATAATGAAAGACATTTTTGAGTCTGATGCCAGAGAGAAATTCAGTGTTTCAAATCTAGTCTTTCTGGAGTCAAATACTTCTGCAGT
This sequence comes from Aquila spilogaster, assembly GCA_024606505.1. Lineage (NCBI taxonomy): Eukaryota > Metazoa > Chordata > Aves > Accipitriformes > Accipitridae > Aquila > Aquila spilogaster. Next base: position 32,633,070 of record JANHGO010000042.1, read on the forward strand.
GCTATGATTTTGAGCAACATGTTACTTCTGACAGATCTTACTTGCATTTTTCTGCTCTTCGTCTTCCACATCGCTCCAGTTTTCTCTTCAACAGAAAAATGATTTCTGTGAGACCCACTCTATATCTTTAATACCTTATGAGAATATCCTTGAGACACCGTACTCAGCTCCTTAGTTTTCACATTTGAACTTTAACAGTTTTTACAACCATTGAGAGAACCTGAACAGTAAATTTCAAGGCATGTAACATACCTGTTTTCATGCGCATAACTTGCACATTTACTAAACCAGTTCTTCGTAAATGGATACAGCAGTCTGTAATGTGTTAGTAATGAGCATACTTAGGTTTTGTGCATTTCAAATAAGGTAGTAAGAAGCTTCTGTCTCATAACGCTAGAAGTACCCTTATACTCAGGTGAATACTCCAAACAGAAAATGCTCTCTTCTGAAGAAAAGAATTCTTGTCAAATGAACCATTTCACAGTTCAGAATGTTCACTAAATGCTTTTTTTGGCTGTCTGAAGTTGCTTCTCACTGCACTTTTGATTTCTTGATTGTCTGCAAATAACGACTCACATAAATCCTGAATTCTGGCACCACCCAGTACACAATTGGTTGTGTGTGCACAGCCTGCTTGGCAATGCTTTGATAGTGTCCTCAGTAAAGCCCAGAGACTCCTCATGCTTGATTAAACTCTTGGGCTCTCTCCTTTTTTTTTTTTTTTTTTTTTTTATTGTCTCCTTTTTTTTTTTTTTTTTTTTTAAACTATTGTTTGTGTCTCTCTGTATGTCCTACACATTTTCAGGCACAAAGCTGCCTGTAACATGAATTTTTGGAGGTTTGACAAATATAATCAGTAATGGCATCTGCATTTGGCCAGAAGGAGTTTCTTTGACAGTCACTGATATGATTTGAAGCTAATCATTATTTACATTGTATCTGAGCACCTATAATGCAACTTAATTAGCTTAAAATACAAACCACTGCAATAAAGTTAATCGCATGTATGTAATACTGGACCACCTGTTCTGGTTTTGCTCTGTGAACCCTTAAGCGCTTGGTTTATGTTGCTACTGAATCCTCTTTTAATAGCAACAAATATGACTTGACTATCCTAGGGTCCAACTCTACCCTGTAATCTGATCAGCACTGGTCAGCAAAAGTTATTCAAAAGCTTCATCAGCATTACCTAGTTGATCTCTGTTCACTATGGCTTGTTAACAGCAGCTTCTGCAAAGAAGGTGCTGAAAACAGGTATAGTTAGTGTACACTGAAAGTTGTATTTCAGCACTGTTGAAGCATCGCTAAAAACAGGTCTTTCTGTACCTGGCAGTTTTTAGCAGGAGAGACCCACTGTTGACAGCCAAGTTGTTGGCTGTCTAGTACAGTCACTGCCAAGTATGCTGAGTCTAGACCACAGATAATGTGAGATTGGAGGATTATGTAGTCAGAAGTTGTTAGACCATTTGAGGCTAATCTAGATGCTGAAATTTGCCTGTTTTGGAGTAAGTGTCATTAATGTAGTTACAGTAACTAGCTAATAACAGCATTCTGTACTGCCTTTAGCACAGAGCTTTTTGTCATAGCTCTGGACTTACAGAGGCTAGATAATGGAATTAGAGCAATAGTGCTTGAAGGATTTTTTTTTTTGGTTGTAAGAAAACAAATTAATTTCCATGTATAGTTAGTTTGTGAAATTAAGTGCTCAGGACTGAATTATGCAATTCATGTGTGCAGCACTGTGGTAAAATGTGGCATTCACTTCAGTTTCTGTGTCTGCCTTGTAGGATGCATTGGTAAGTCTGATCTTCACTGGAATATGTTTGTCTTGATACCAGTAGTGTGATCTCCAATTAGTGTTAGTCTTCTCCTGGATACTCTCCCACATGAAAGTTTGCTGTTAAATGCAACTGAAGTCTTATCATTGTAGTAGCAGCACTCAGTTTTACATATTATCATCAGTGATTGCTGTACTGTACCACTGGCTTCTCTGATCCTTTGCCCTCTCTCTAGTGGCAGACAATACTAGACTCTTTACTTCCTCTTCAGTTCTAAATTAATTTATTTTGTCTAATTGAATTCCCTCTTCTGTTACAGGGGGGTGAAAAGAGGCTGCTTGTCGATTTGTTAAATCTGCTTTCTCTGCCAAAAGCTTGTACTTGTTTTTATGGAGAAGCACCTTGTAGGCTATTTAATCTCTTATTCGTTTTTTTTTTTTTAATCTATCACTTTTTCAACTTCCTACCATTTAAGAAGGATAGTAGTACTGGATTATTATATTCGGGTTTTGATCCAGTAATGCTTAACAGCAATGGCCTCTGACATAGTATACATACTCCTTGTTTGGTATAGTAGTTCTAAAAAGCAAACGCTAGTTGGAGTTTCCCATGCTTCTTATGCCAAAGTTTCTGAAATATGCAGGGTGAATCCTTGTAACAGCAGTTTGAACACTTGATTTAGTGCAGTTTCTGGGGAAAACCAGTCTCGAGCTTTCCCAGGATGTAGAATATTTCTAGGTACATCGCAATTCTAGTACAAAATTTCCTTTATTGTGGAGAAAATACTCCTATTGTCTGTGCCACCTCCTTGTGTAACTGTAGGTAATGCTTTTCGCAGTCCTTCTAGTAACTCTCATTGCAGAGAAGAAATGTTCTTGACTCTTCCCTCCACCGGTTGTTAATAGAGAAACATAGAATGAGGATGTGTTTAGTGTCTAATCTTCAGCATCTTGACATGCTTTCTGGATTTCTAACTTAAAGTAACTTCTAGAGTTGCAGCACATTTGCATAGTAATTGGAGTGGGCCAAGGTTATTTAGAAATATTATTGCTCTCTTACAAACTAATCCCCCAATATGCATTCCTGTAGTCCACAGCGATAACACTGTGACTGAATGTTCAGCATATCAGCTATTGACCTGCAATCATTGCTGCTTTCAAAGCAGATGTATCCTGTTTTGATATTTCTCCAAGGATATACCTTCCCTTTTTTGAAAAAGGAAACAAATTCAATGTAATATTTAATGGCTTCAGAAAACTTTGCAATTTCACTCTGCAATTTTGTTTTCCACTTCCTGTCTCTTGTATGTTACCTCCATCTACGAAGTACTTAATTGTTCTGTTCATTAAAGAAAATTAGTCCCTTTGGTACCACTGAGCACACATGGGTTTAGTCAGTGGTTACCTCCTAATGTAAGAAATAGTGCAACTTTGATAAGGTCTGTAATCTAGGACTTCGGTGGCCTGTTTCCTAGTGCCACTGTAGAGTTGCTGAGTGAACTGCGGCAAGCTGCTCTTCTCTATTTTGCCTGGCTGCATAGGAGGATGAGTACTAATCATCAACATGAGATATTCAGGCAGATGCAGCTTCAGGACTTCTGGGAAAAGTGAAACTTAAGTGGTTCTTTCAGTTAACAGCAGTTGTGTAATATTTGCCATACTAAGGCTGCCAATTGTTTCTTAGCAAGTCTTGCCTGGACTAGCTGCATTTATGTTGGAAATGCGCTTTTTTTTTTTTTTTTTCCTTCCCTTAAATGATCTCCAAGCAGTTCAGAGCTGAAAGGTGTTATATGCTTGGCTGTGAAATGTAACCTTTTCAATATCTTCCTCTTTCCCCTTCTAATTCAGGGCTGTCTGATTTTGAGTGATGAACTGAATCATGCATCACTGGTGCTTGGAGCAAGACTGTCAGGAGCAACTATTCGAATCTTTAAGCACAACAGTAAGTATCAGATGGTGGACTCTGCTTTTCTGCAGATGCTATAGATCAGATGCAATCTCTTCTATCTTCTAATAGTTGCAGATCCAATTTCATGCAAGGAAATCAATTGCTGGTTACCTGAAAGGTCAGAAGACTGCTGCTTCCGAGAATGTAATCATCCTGAATTGGATATTTTTTGATACGTTCAGTCTCAACTAATAACATTTTTATCCTGAAGCTGTTCTGGCTTGCATCTTCTGCACGTGAAGAGGAACATGCTGCCCTTCAGCAAGTCTAGGGGCACTAGTGTTTTAACATGGCTTCTTGGATAGCTCAGCATGGTTAGACTATTCTAACAGTCCCTGTCACATAGTAATGCAATCTTGTAGTGGTCTAGGTTACAATTTCGGGGATAAGCAAGTTTAATTTTAGGACCAGAGCCAACATGATCCTACAGTAAAAAAAGCTTATGAACACAGATGTCCTAGCTAAATTAGACAGCCTTGCATTGGTACAAAGTAGTTCCAAAAGGAGTTTTTGGGATGTGAAGCACAGATTAATTTCACTGAGTTACTTGCTTTAGGTATTTGTTTTCAAAGAACACAGAAATTTCACTTTGCTAGTTTCAGCTGCCTCCAAAGGAGGTATTTAGAATAACTTTCAGATTAAAAATACTTAAGGTTTCCTTCTCTTATTCTCAATGAAAGAGGTACCTGGTTGTCCTTAATTAGTAAAGCCACTATCTTCATTCTTCAGCTGCTCCTAATACTCTTTATAGTATCGATCTCTGACATCATGATGACTGTTGCTTTCTTTGAAGTATGTGGTGGTGACAGCAAAGCTTGGGTGGCTGCAATCATTTTCCTTTCTTTGTCCTACTTGATAGTGGGTTCTCTGCTGTGCTTATTGTTTCTTTTATGTTCTCTCTTTCTCGTTCTCTATCGTATGAATAATTTTTTTTACAGAAGTGTAGAGCTTACTGTAACATTCAGTGATTTTTTTTTTGTTAATTTTTTTTAAATTCTTCATAAATCTTGATTGCTGGGCAAGATCACAAAAGCTTTGCATTCAACTTCTGTACTTGTATAGACATACTTCTGAACATTGCATCCAGTTCCAGAATTTCAGAGAAAGCTGGTGACAAACAGCATCACTGTTCTGGGTATGAGGTGAAGGATATAGAAGCTCTGGTGTGATGAGGAACAGATGATCTGTGGGAATGGGGTACAAACTAGTGATGGTGAGATTGGGGGATATTCTAGAAACCTTATAGCTGGTGGGGATCTGTGAAAGAGAATAGAGTGGCAGATCAGAATCAGAAGGCAAAACACAAGCAATGATCTTGGCCTGTCAAGATGATGTTCAATTCATAGTTGCATTTGTGTTGTCAGTCCTGCACTTGTTATACTCTATGCTGCCTGACTTAACTTCATTTTCCTGAGAAGTTAATGGCTTCATTCATACTCTGCTTTTTAGAAATTATGGAAAAAAATTTTAAATCACCCTTAAAGTCCTTGTTCAATGTTTTCATGTTTTTCCTACCTCATTCTGCAGTTTGTCTTTTTCATTAAGGTCAGACCTACTTCGCAGTCTTTCCCTCTTTCTTGAGAGATCAGAGCAGAAGTTCATATTCCATTGTTCTCCCTAGCTACACTAAACTTGTCCTTTCTTCCTTGAGAGAGATTTGTTGGAGGCAGGGACTCCACTGCCGACTTCTTCATTTTGTCTTTTTCTGAACATTAGCTGTCTTTTAACTGTCTATTAAATGACCTATTTTGCTATGTAATTTCTAGTCTAGTTCTAGTTTACAAGCTCCTCTCGCTGCTACAAGTGCCCTAATCTGCCAATCCTCTTTTCATGATCATTGTGCTCTTTTTCATGCCCTGGTGTTTATATCCGTCTCTCGCTCAGCACTTCAGCTTTTACAGTTTGATTACTCCCATCTCCACTCCTTTCCTCAGTTGGTTGTTTTTTTTTTTCAGGACTGATTTCATGTGTATTTATTTGCTTATGTTAGTCAGGTCTCCTAGGATCATGTCAAGTGTGCATAGCCCAAAGCTAGTAAAGTTTCAGAATACATTGCTACTAACAACTTCATTTGTCCAGTTTCTTATATGCTGAGCACTGTCCTCTTTCCTACACTGGTCATTCTTTTTTCTTCCTTTTCTGTTTTTGGTTTAGTAGCTTCCTGTTCCATACCTCCAGTCCCTTCAATTTGAAACAAAGTAATAAAAAAATGTACACTTGCTCCCCTTCCTGTCCTCCACTGTGGTCTATCTTCTACTTATTTTTAGTTGATTATCATTGAGCTTGCTTATTCTTGTTTGAGTTATTTCTATCCACAAGGACATGCTTACTTCCTAAATTGCTTCCTCTTTTCCTCACAATGAGATACCTTCCTTTTTTTCTTTTCTTTTTTTTTTTCCTTGCTTCCTTGTTTGCTGTTTGTGCCTAATGCTTTAACTTGTGCTTTTAGCTTAGGATGATGAAGTTCTTCCTCGGAGTTCATACAGTCACCCATTCCCTTTAATCTCATCTGTGGGCCTGCAGCTAGATGAAGCTGATGCTTATTGACTTATGTGTGGTCTGTCCTCCACAATGGAGCAATTTGTGCGTTTCTGGAGTATTGCTGTCTTTAGTCATTGCAAAGCTCAAGCTAGTAGCTGTTTTGGTACCATTTAACAGTAATTTCTGGTGCAGATATGCAAAGCCTGGAGAAGCTGCTCAAAGATGCTATTGTGCATGGGCAACCTCGTACACGGAGGCCCTGGAAAAAAATTCTTATCTTGGTGGAAGGAATATACAGGTACAAACTATTCTTTATATTCCTAAGACCCTCCACATGAGATCTAGCTGCTTAGTATTTGGGTTCCTTTGCCAAATCAAACTATGAATATTGTCACTTCATAGTTATTTCATTAATCTCATCTGCAAATTAAATTGACCTATGTATGTCTCACATCCTGGACTTTCTGTTGCTAGTACTGTAGCTGCACCTGGTGTTATCACAATGCTTCCCACATCCTGATTAGATTGTAGAAATTAATTAATCTCAACTGATTATTTACATCAGAGCTGAGGTCTTAAATTGCTTGTCCATTCTGTTCTTTCTGTGCTCACTAGATGATGCTAGTGTGAATGGAATTGTGCAAATTGAATGTTTTTGCTGAGAGTGAGCAGGAGCATGTAGTAGGCTTAGCTGTGTTAGGCATTTGAATCGTAGTGACTTTCAGCACACAATGGGATGTTTTGGAGTGCTACTAATGAGAGCCTAGTCAGTTCTTAAACTTAAAAATAACAGGTAAGTATATGTCAGATCAGAATACTGACATTAGGGTGGAAGTAAAAATGAGATAATTAATTTATAAAATTGTCACTGAACACATTCCTTTGCCTTAACTTACTGTTGCTGCTATTATTTAGTCCATATGTCAGCATCCCAGAGAAGTTAAACAGGTAGAAAGTAGAGATCTGGGCTCCAGGTGCAAGGATTTACCTTTCATCTCTCTGCACAACACAATGTGTCTAGCAAATTTTATGGGTTCATAATTACTGAAAGAGTGAAGAAGGCTTAGTGACTTTAGGCTCTGTAAGGAGGCCCAAACCATTAAATCAACTTACACTGAATTTCTGTTTCTCAACAGCATGGAGGGATCCATAGTGCGTTTGCCTGAAGTGATTGCCCTTAAGAAGAAGTACAAATCCTATCTGTACCTCGATGAGGCTCATAGTATAGGTGCCCTGGGTCCCAGTGGCCGGGGTGTAGTGGAGTATTTTGGACTCAGTCCTGAAGATGTGGATGTTATGATGGGAACATTCACCAAAAGCTTTGGAGCGGCTGGAGGATACATTGGGGGCAAGAAGGTAAAAAGCTGGGAATCTCATGGCTGTTTCACGCTGGTGGTGGCATCCTTCACTAAGCATTCCAAAGTTGATCTATTTTTCAAGTACCCTGATTGTAATTTGTTTCCTAATTTTACATACTGTCTAGTACAGTGAAAGTCTGTGTAATGCAGAGAGTCTAGTCTAGTAAAATACCTCATAATTGCATAGTTCTCACGTGGTCAGCAATAATCTCAGTTTGCAGAATGTACAGTAGTGGTATAATATATTTTTAGGAACTACTGTGAGCCAGGAAGCAGGGATTTCTTAATGTTACTTCTGATGAGACTTGCTGGAAAAATGTCAAAAGCTGAAGCTTTTTTAGCCTGTTTGGAGGAAAATCCTCCTCTTAGGTTAGTCTGGTAGAATTGATTCCCTCTGGACTTGGAACAGTTTGGTTTCTAAAAAGACACTTCTTTGCCCCCCCCCCCCCCCCTTTTGTTTGTTTGTTTTGTTTTGGGTTGGGTTTTTTGGCTGCTGACTCTCTTCTACTGCAAAGTACTGTGAGAAAATGTTGCCCTTGCCAAACCCCTCCTTTTGGGAGGGATGGTTTAGGCAATTGTGTGTGTCCCCTCTCTCATATCCTCAAATGTGTCTCACAGATCAGGCATTTAAGCTTTATTTGAGAGTAAAATTCTACTGTTTTCCTACCAGGACAATAATTTTTTAGATACTAATAGCGACAATTATTTCAGCCCATCCAAGTGGAGATGGGACTTGCAGATGTTCCTCTTCGGGAGTTTACTACAGTTGGATTAAAATTACTCTGACATCTTCCCCAAAAGAAGGCACTGTATTAATATTTTTCCAAAGGTAGTGAGTAGTGGGATTAACTCCCTTGGCATAAGGTGAAGCAGCTAAGAGTCCTTCGCAGCTGTGTTTTAGCTACTGTTTGAGGGATTGCTTCAGAGGTAAGAGGCCTTAAATCTTCTTACCTAGTTTATTTCTAAGTCCCTTTACAAATTCCTTTCATTTAACTCTGACTCCATGCAGACAGTGACATAAAATTGAACACTTCCACATATTTCTATAACATGTTCCCAGCTTGTGCTATCTACAGGGCCGTCATGACTAATTTTGTGGTAGCAGAAGACAGGATCTGTCCTGGCGTTCATATTGGTCTTTACAATATTTTGCTGGAGTGGTCTGGGCATTTTAGAGTGGTTTTGTTACAGTCAACAACAAGCAGCCTAGATCTACTGTGTGTTGGTCCTTTGTTCCTATATGACCTGCTTTTGCCCTCTAACAAATGTAGCAGGTATGTTTAACTGGGAAATGAAGGAGGGGTAGGCTGAGGTTCTTGCACTCTTAAATTACACCTGCTGCTTTATATTGTGCTGATAAATGGGAGAAAATATTTTGTGACCTATTCCTGTTTGGTGACTTTTATGGAAAAACAATTAAATTGAGCATGATACATTAGCACCTATGGGTCCTGCTCCCCACTGTTTCATTTGTTTTATACTCCCACTGTTATAATAAACACTTTTGAAAAACAGCCTGCACACAGCTTGAGTAATGCGAACACCTTGTTGCAATCCACTGCTGGTGGTGTTAGCTAAACAAGTCTGTCATAGGCATTTGACTTTGATCAATACACATTCTGGCCCTGTGACATAATTACGGGTTGTCATGTCCCTGCTGCTCACTTTTCAGCTGTTTATTTCTTGTACTGTAAAATCAATCCTTGAGATACCTGTTCTCTTCCAGCACATTCTGAATGAGGTTTCTTGTGGTGGCCCATTTTATTTTGTGACTAAGACACGACAGTAATGCATTTTTCTGAGTCTGGGAAGGCAATGTCTGATGCCTCTTGTGTTTTGCTAGGAACTGATTGATTACCTCAGGACATACTCTCACAGTGCTGTGTATGCGACATCACTGTCACCTCCTGTTGTGGAGCAAGTCATCACCTCTATGAAGTGCATCATGGGTGAAGATGGTACAACTGTTGGTGAGTCTTTCTAACAGTAAGCATGTGGAAGGGGGAAGCCAAACAGAGCCTTTTTATTGCTTTGACACATAACTCATTCAGTGGACACATTTGTATCTATCTGTTAGTACATGTAGACTTGGAATTTCTGGAGCAATAAACCAATTTACTGTCCTGCTTTGCAGATCAGCCTAATAACAGCGTAAGGAATTTCCAGCTAGAGCTAAGTCATCTTAGTCTTATCTAAGACACAGTGTTGGTTTGTATTGATTTTTCTTCTGTGTCTAGCTTTTCTAGCCTCCTTCTTTCTCTTCCCCATTGTCTGTCCTTTGTTATCTGCCCCACTTTTTAGATTGCTTTCAGAGTATTTTGCTGTGTACCTTTTACAGTCTTGTGTGCTGGTTACTGCAGGGGCAATGCTTTTGATTTTCATCTCTAGTGTAATTTGATGTTTGCACCTCAGTTAAAGTAGATACAGGAATGCTTCTGAAATCTCTTTTTACTTGGGGAGCTAGAGGCAGTTTTCAAGATCAGTAGACTTAATGCACCAGGAGAAGAAATTCAGCATATTCGTCTTTATTGTCTTGGTTTTCCTTTTTCATTATGAAAGTAAGAAAGGGGAAGTCTGTACTAGTCTCGATGCATTCAAAGTCAAAAACAAATTCTCATGTCTCATTTGCCTAGTAGGTAGCAGCTTCTTTCAGTTACAGCATGAAGTAAATAGCTTGCTCTTGTGATGTGTAAGCTGCCTTGAAATTAAAATGGTACAGCACTTTGCATGTACAGTACTTTTCCGTCTTCACAGGTAATTAAAAACTTGTGAGCAGCTCACACAGGATGACGGTATAGTTTGCTGAGGATCTGTCAGCCGTGTTCAGTTCTGAGGCTCTTAGAATTCAAACTGCAGAAAATATTCAGTTATGGGAGTTTCAGGCATCTCACCACAAGGTGGTAGTGTATACTGAAGAACTGTATTTGCTTTTGAATATGGGTCATCTGACCCACTAACCTGACAGGTAACTCCTACAGTGAAAAAGCTTGCTGGAGAAATGACTTAAGAGTTTTTCTGTTATAACAGGTTTCATTTGGTTTGCTTACATTATCTGAGAACAGAGTTAAGTGCCAGCAATTAGTGTTGGTGGTTGCTAAATAGAGAAGTCATCACTGAGGCGAGTATAGCCAGGCAGCACTTGTACCTGTGCTAGCACTGCTTCCGAGTAGTCCATGTAAGAGACCTGTACCAGCCAAGAGTTGTCCCCAGTGCTGCTTTCAAGAAGAGATATTAACCAAGCTCCAAACTACATGAGAAGTTGTGCAAAAGGGCTGGGTCTTGCTATTGTCTTGAAAGTGACTGTTTGAGCTCTTTCTAGCTGACGATTTGCCAACAGTCTGTGGTCTGCTCAGGCGTTGCTTGTTTTGAGTTTCTTCCAGTATCTGTTTTGCTTAATGAAGTGGGAAGCAAGGAATGTGTAACTGATTTCTGTTTGCAGTATTCAAACTAAGGCATTTTTGCCCCTTTGTGAGGCTACAGTGTGATACTCATTCAAGCCAGGAGAATGGAAGCAACTTCCACCCCAGAATTCTGTTGCCATTATGCCAGCAAGATCCATCAGAGCTGAAAGGTGAACCAGATCAGGAACCAGTTTGGCAAAAAAATAAACTCCAAAGGCCTTTTTTTGTCATGTTGCTTAAAATGCGTGTCAGGCTACATACTGCTAATTTGGTGCTGAGGAGTACCAGAATTCCTAGTCACTCTTTCTATTGAGAAAAGTGGTTTTGTCATTTGAAAGCTGTGTTGTTTCAAAGAAGCCTCTGTATGTCCGATTTCTATACGAACAAAACGAAGCAGTTTTTGGAAGTGCTGGATATAACAGCTGGATAGCCAAAGTCCTGTCTGCTCATACACAGAAAGGATTTCTCAACTACAGGTCTCATGAAAGTGTTACTGGCTTTCTAAGTATCTAACTCAACCTTCAGCTAGGATAAGCACCTCATAGGATGATCCCTGCATGAGAGTGCTTCTCTGTTAATTTTCTGCACAGTGCTGTTTTCCAGTCATGCATTTTTTTTAATTGCCTTAAGGCTTTAGAGATAATATTACTTTGTAGGCATTTTCTGTGGACGAAGCTGGCAAAAGTTCAATTGGGTGAATTGAGCAGCTGCTTAGTGATAGCATGACAAAGTTTTTTCCTTGTTTAAGGGCTTTGGCTGAAAAATCTCTGTTTGGATTCTGTGGAATTACGGGTGGGGCTCTGGAGGACCACTGCCTGCAGTTGGTTTGACTACAAGTAAATGTGCAGTAGAGTGGTGCTGGTAAGAGTTAACTGTGCAAGACAAGTAGAGAAATAGTGTTAAACTGGGTCACTGGTAAGCACTTCTGAATCAACTGTGTATTACAAATTTCACTACTTTTCAATTAGTCAAGCTGAACTAATGGATGGAGGAAAACTGAGATAGGGCAATGATTTTACAAGGGCACAGGAGTTGGAGCTGGAGTCAGAACAGTAGACTGCTAGCTCCCAACCCTGTTTTTTGGGCCACAGCTAAATCTTTTAATGGCTTCAAGAATGCTTTCTTGAAAAGAGCCTCTGCGGCTTCTTTGTCTGCCTGCTTCTGTTCACCACACACTATTTATAAAAGCTGCTGTTCTCCATGGCATCAAACCTTTGTGGAAATTGTGGTGTCAGATTGAGATGTTCCGTAGCTGAGGAATAAGTAGTAGGAAGCAATTAGTTTTTGAGGACAAAAGGGGGTTTTTGTGTATTATTTCGCAAGAATAAGTTAATTCTCTGCTCTTATACTTCAGGTTATTTCTAAATCTAATGAAACATCTGGAGGCTCTAAACTTACACTATAAGGCGTTGTAGTTACTAAAACTTTACATAACTAAAAAAAGTAAATATCTCCTTTCAGATCTTTCCAGCAAGCTGCCAGTGACTAAATAGGATATTAGTAGGAGGCAGCATAGACGAAATACAGATGCTATGAAAAGCTGAATGGCTGCTTATTGAGAACATAAGATGGATGGCATGCAAATCTGTGGCCTGAATTGAGACAATTCTGTACAAACTAATCTGTTAATTCTCTGTAATGTTTATGCATGTGACTATCAAGCCTCAATCTCTCTGAAGACAGTTATGGGAATATAATTATATATGAATAAAGTATATTACTTGCTCCTTCATCCAGACTGCAAAAAACACTCCAACAGCCAACGTGATGGCAGAGCCATGTTATGGGTTCTTTGTAATGATGCTTCCAGTACTGCTTCTGAAACTCCTCTACGTTATTAGCTCAGTGCTGTATGTCTGTCTTATTTTACTTTGCATTACTTGTCTTGCATGTAATTGTCTAGAAGATCATCATGTGATCTTAAACAAGACATACTTGATTTGTGATCACTGTGAGAATTTCTTCAAAGGAACAGTCCTCAAGAGTAGTGAACATTTTGAGCACATGGAATGTCTTCAGAGAACTCCGGTGACAATGTACATGGGTATCTCGCGTATCACATTTGGCTTTGATATCTAGTAGAGCAAGGTGAGTAGGAGAGATGGAGAAGGCTTCTTTTTGCAAAAGCAAATTTTTGGAGCTGGTTTTCCTATTCAAAGTCACTGTGGTTGAAATTGTTAACAATTAAGTGTTGCAGATGCTTGTCAGCAGTTCAATGGATTCTGCTCTTTCTCTGTTAAGCCACAAAGATGAATGAACTTCAGATAGTTTTGTAGATAAAGGGGCTTTTTTAAATAATAAAAAGACACAATAAGCACACTTTTTGGGGTCATAGTATACAGAAAGATGACGAATTGATTCCTGGAATGGAGTCCTGGAAACTTGTAGTGTAGAGCCACTTCTTGCTGTTCATGTGGTGTTTGGGTTATTTAAATTGACTGTAGGGAAAATGAGACAGCTTGGTGCTTGTCCTGGTAAATGAGACATTGTTGGGATTTATGATATTAAGTACTTAACCTGTCTCATAGAATTTTTCAGCATTTCAGTTGATTTGAGTTGAAAGCTGGATTTTTCACCATTACAACTTCACTAGGACTGGGAATCCAGTCAGCTCCTTTCTGCCATTTACATAAGAGCCCATGATATGTCCTGTGTAACTGGAGTTCAGTTAGCACTGTTGGTGTTCAGGACCCAGCCTGTTTGTTGCCCTGATAACATTGCTGGGGGCAAGTGGAAGAAAATCATGAAGTAACCTGACTGAGATGTGGGCAAATCTAAACATGCAAGGTGAAACCAGTCTAGGAACTGGTTAACCTGATTCAGAGATGAAACTTAGTTTGGTCTCCTGTGCATTAAAAACTGAAGGTGAGCCTTAAATCTGGGAGTATTTTAATTTGAACTAAAGCTGGTGATGTTAATAGCTTGTAAAAGAGGTGAACTACTTCCTTCCATGGACATTAACTCAGTAATAGTAATTATACATGTTGACGTTTATAACAAGTTTACTGTCTTCCATCTCAGTTTCAGGAGGCAAATATCCCACACCCAATCACAGCACCATACGTAGCATATATAGAATAAGTTGTGGATAGACTTTGCCCAAGGTGGCACTTAAATTCTGAGTGCTGTCTTGAGCACTATATAGAAACCAAGGATTGTTATCCTACATAGCTCTAATGTTGCAAGCAATGGAGTTAGCAGTTGCATAGGCCATCCTAGCTGCTAAACTATCGGAAATTAATAACTAACCTTTGAAGGCTAGTCAGTTAGCTGCACATAGTTTGATTGGTATTTGTCTCATCTGAGTACCTTGGTTGTGACGAGCTAGTGGTTGACTACATCTAGTCAGAGGAAACCTTAAAAAAGAAAAAAAAAAGTATTTCTAGTCTTGCTATTGCTGTGTCCAACAAACTTGAGTGAGTTAAATCAGAAAAGGTAGTTAAACCAATTATAGCCAAAGGGAATAAGAACATACAGCTGTGTTGGCAGAGAACTGAGCTGTTCAGAAGACAGGACCATTGCTATACTGTTAATATGCACAGGGAGAAGCATGCTGGAAACAAAACTAAGCCTGGTCTGCTTAAATTCTAGGGGAGAAAAGACTGCAATTAGTATTTTAACCTCCATATGGTTAATCAGGCTCTCAAGTGAAGATATGACCTCCGTAGTTCAATCAGCTGCCTAGTCAGTAGCTTTATTCAAGTTGGACATTTTGTAAAATTCCCCTTTTCTTTCCAAAGATAAGCCAGAATTACATGCAAGTATAAAGTGTAAACGATAGAGAAGGAATAGCCCACATTACATCACTTGGAATTGAATTTTAAGTAGCTTACAGTTATAAATGAACTTTGTACCTTGCCATTGTGAGCAGTAGATCCACAAATGGAAGCAGTGGCTGCTATTGTACTTGAAAGGGGAAATAAATATTCCTTGTGCAGGCTGAGGTTGAAAACATTCAATTAGCATTAAAATCGGTTCATTTGAATTTCCTCCAATAATGCACTTGTTAATGAGGTGTTAAATTATCACCTTGGGAACCCGGGGACCAGTCAAAACTAATTTGAGCAAAGTGAAAACTTTTCTTGTTGCTGCCCTTGAGAATCTCAAGCTGAGCTGGGAAACTGTTGGAAAAACAAATAATCTGGGGGTCATAAAAAGAGTTTCCTGCTTCTCTCCAGGGGACTAACAGTTTTAAACATCACTCTTTATATTTGTGCTTCCAGCTGGGGATCTTTTAAATCCAGCTTGTTGCTGCATCCCTACTTCCCTCCCACAGAGCATGGCAAGCCTCCAGAAAAATTACTTTAACCTGGGCTGGGCAGGAGAAATCTTTGAGCCTTTGGTGCTTTGAAGAGTGTTTACAGACATGAGCAGAGCTGTACCCTTTGTGTTATGCACTGGAATGTGAGAATTCTTCAGTGCCTCCTCTGTTGGACTTTAATCAACTTTGTGGTGTTTGTGCAAGAGCTCATAAACCTTTATAACTGTACACCTGCTTTGTTCTCATAACGTTCTGGTTCTTGCTGTTTCTATTCAGGTGTGAGCTGTCATACTCTATCTTCATACCATAAACACCAATCTGTCATAGCAGAAATACAGCTAGGAATGTGGCTGTGTTGAAGTAATTTCATTTTTTCTTCATTGTTTACACTATGTTTGATTTAAAACGTGTGGCTCACTTTTTACTCTCAATAGCGTTGAAGTGCCGCATTTCTACAGAATGCTGGTGTGCTGCTCATAGAGGGAAAGGAGAAAATACTGCGTAGCAGCTCACTAGCTTATTTCATTAGCAATAGTGTGACTAAAATGCCACATGAACATTAAGGTAAAGTATTTGAACAGGAGTAATCACAAATGAGGTGATGTGCACTCTGTCTTTGAAATAGTTTGAAACACAGTTCATGCTTCCTGGTGTGGTACATGATTTACTAGAGTAGAGTTTTTTGAAAATACCTGAATGACCCACATAAGCACCACTTCCTATTATCAGCCCTGGCACCTGCAGCAATTTTCTACATAGAAAAATTAATACTAGTATTACAATAGTGTCTGCAGTGTACAGACACATGGCAAAATTCATTCTGTGAAGTGCATATAATGTAAATATCTCTAGCTTCTTTGGAAACAAGCAACAATGTGTAACTGAAGCTCTTAGTGTGGACTGTGTGCAGGTGTGTTAGGCTATGTGGGACTCACAGACCAGTAGAACTACTGTCCTTGCCTACTTTAGCAGGTTCTGATGTAAAATGCGGTTGGCACTAGGTCAACTCATGCCATTTCACATCAGTGCAGCTGATCTACCAAAATTCCCAAACGTGGACAATCTTGACAATCTACGATGTGTACTTTAGTCCTACTAGTGTGCAGGTGTTTGCTAACATCCCAGAATTAATAAACTTCCTTAGATAATACAGATTTAATCTTTGAAGGAAGAAGCTGTCTGAAAAACCTGCATGCCAATTAACATATTTTGAGAGCATATAGCCAGTGGAGAGATTTGAGATGACTTTTAAATGAGATTGTGTGGGTTCTGTTGCAGTTTATCTTCAATAGTAGGGTTTAGCTCAAGACAAATTGGCTTGTCAAGAACAGGATAAATCAACCTGTAAAGCTTCTTGCTGCCATGGGTAAGCTTCTGTTAATGCTCAGGTTATTGCCGAATTGTTGTATAGTGGAAAAGTTGTGTTTACAAGGCTGCCTGCATGGGGGAAAATGTATTACAGAGTATGCATGATTCTTAAGTCCATGTTGGCTAGCAGCTCCTAAGATTTCTTAACTGTTTCTCTATGGATGCTGGGATTTAAAAAAAACAAACGAACAAAGAAACCCAAGCCAATAAAATACTTCTGAAGCTTCTTAAGACTATGAAGCTTGCCTTCCTACTGGTTGGCTTAATATTGTATAAGTGTGGCACCAAACTCAGGCCTTAAATAGGCAGTGGAGAACTCATTTGCCCTGCAACTAGCATCTCCAGAACTAAGTACTCTGTGCAAACAGATGTGGTACTCTTACAGAATAACTGTCTGTACCAAGAGCTGGAAGCAGAATGTTTAGTACCTCCAATGTTTGCTGAAAATAGCTTGTCTTTTCTAGGGTTGTTGCTATATTCCTGACAAGTAACTTTTTGTTCAGGACCTGGCATTGTAGAGACAATTGTTGGTTTTATATGCACAGCTTTGATCTTTCCAGGATCCTTGGAAAATAGCCATACAGGGAAAACAAGTCTGTAAAAGTCACAGCAGAGGCAAGGCCTCCAGGGTTTGGGCCTTTTCAGGCACAAAGCCTACTCTTCCACCTCACTGCGGTTCCAGGTGGCAGGATACCAGGAGCTGCTTGCCAAATACAACTTAGTAACACGGGGAAAGCTCAATACCCTTCCTGCTGCAATTATTGCAGAGTTTTAGGGTAGATCTGAGAGCACACTGGAGATGGACAAGTATGGCTGCTATAACAGATGTACAGGCAGATGTGGGCAGCTCTGACGTGGCAAATTTGCAGGCTGTAGTTTTTACCATGAGATGAACTTCTTAGCTATAAGCATCTTTGATGTCAAAGGAGAAACTTGAGATGTTGTGCAGAACCTCTTATGGGAATGGATCAAGGTCTTCACAAAAAGATGTGTGAAGACTGCATTCTGTGAAAGATTCAGGTGCTACCTTCTCAGTGACTTCATACATAAACTTCCTATTTAAAAAAGCAAACCAACCAAACCAAACCAACTCCTCCAGAGTGGAAAATCTTAGTTTTAGGATACGTTAGTAAAGAGCACACACACACTTGCGGCATCCTGTCTCTCCCATTGCTCCTTGTGTTAGGTAAGTGAAAACTCCAGCAGTATGGACGGGTATATCAAAATCATGTTAAGGGACAAAAAGACATTTGGAAACTACTGTGCTCCATTCCATAAGGTCCCATTTAGTACCACTGAGGAAAAGTAGGTATTTAGGACCATTCTGCTCACTCTCCTTAGCCCTTAAGGGATCCTCCTACCAAGAGACTGTTAGTAGAAGGTAGTCTGTTTGCCAGATGGGGTTTTTTTGTATTTTCAGAGGAAGTGCTAAAACAAAGATGCAATACTTCTCATAGTACCTTACAGTATCAGTTACTGGTCAAAGCTTACTTCTGTGTAGGATGTCATCATTATCTCAAGCTTGTGGAGCCTTTCATAGTGCTCCTGGCATAGTTTCTTTATGGATCTGATTTCTGTTCAGTTGGACCAGAAGATGGTACTCCAGTGTTTACGGCTGCATTCTCCCAGAGAAGTTTGCCAAAGAGCAGGATAGTCAAACACATCCCACACCTCAGCCTTGCTCACTATCCAGGTAAGAGAATGGATGCCCTAGCTCTATTTGTCTCATTTTAGACTAAGCTGATTACTGGCTGTTTCTAACCAAAGGTGGACACTTTATAGCTGGCTGGTATATCTCTTCTACTGAATATCAAGCCTTGCTGTGCTTTAGTCTAACTGCTTCAGGAACAATGCTGTTAGAAACTTTTAAGGTGTTGACATGAAGTGTGACGAATCAACTGACTTCTGCTGAATACGGTTTCTTGCAATTAAAAACTTCCCATCTGATTTTATAGTTAAGAGCAGCACTTCAGTGGCTGATGCAGCTGTAGGGAATGAAGGAACAGATTGTTGCTAGTCCTCTGCGGTTAATCTATGCTGTTTCTTATGGCTATCTCATTGTCTGTGATTTCTGTGACATACAAATCCCTCTATTGGGCTGAACTGGCTTTGAGTTTCAGAAGATAAATTAAGGCTTGTAGATTTTGTATAACCTTATGCTTCAATACTGGTTTGGTGTGAAATTCAAAAAACAATGCAGTCAAAAAAAAAAACCAACTAATTTTTATGACCAGCTAACAAGGGATCCATAGGGAAGCTAGTATCTCAAAAGATCAGTTAGCAGAGTAGCTAACTGGAGCAACTGCTCCAAACGTGAGTACTTGGATACCTTGTCCAGTCTATGAATTGC
The DNA here is from genome assembly GCA_024606505.1 of Aquila spilogaster. Lineage (NCBI taxonomy): Eukaryota > Metazoa > Chordata > Aves > Accipitriformes > Accipitridae > Aquila > Aquila spilogaster. The sequence goes on from JANHGO010000042.1 coordinate 32,652,014, forward strand.
AGCACATGCTCCTAAGAGATGTGCCTAACGGCAGGATAAATATACTGACAAACTAAATGTTAATACTGTTGATAAATAATAACCTTTCTGTAAAACTGCAAAAACTATACTCCACTGAGTATTTGCCCGAAGAATATTCTTGTATTTGAGAATTTAAGATGGGAAAAATTGCTCTGCTTTTTTTCTTGACACAGCAGAGCTTAATTCTTCTTTTCTAAGTTTCATTTTGTGAGGGGTTTCCTAGAGTTGTCAAAGGTAGCTCTTGCACAGCTAAAAATGTCTTGGATCCTCTCTGATTTATAAAGATTTCCACCCTGATGCACATGTAGCTAGAGATATTTCCACAGATAGGATTGTTATGAAGGAGGTTTTTTTAAGTTGCAACTGCGTTCAGGATTGTATGTCTATTGCTGTTAAATCTCAGCAAACAGTCCTTGGTGGCTGCTTGGTACAGGGAATGCTTACTGTGCACCTTTGCTCCTACACTGTTACACAAAACAAAAAGTCTGAGTAATTAATTTGTTCATTTTGCATTGTCACTGCATCTCTTCTTCTTTTTTTCATTTTGTCAAGTATTACAAAGTCTTAGCTCAACAGAACCACCTGAGATGCCCCTAGTATTGGCAGTGGTCATACTGCTTACAGAGGGGAAAAAAAGTATGTTTGAAAGATGGGAGGTACTGAAATTATTTGCAAAAGGAACAGTTTGGGTTGAATTTGTAACTGGATAGATAGATAGATAGATGAGCCACTTCAGTTACCTGTGTAAGTCCTTCCTAGTGTAAAGTTGTAATTATCTTCTAGAAGCTTCGCAGAGGTGTGCTGGAATAGCAAAATTAATGTGTTGAATGGTGGCCAGCTCTTTCAGATGAAGCAACATTGGCAGTTTCTGTCCCACAGGTCTTGAAAAGGTTAGAAGTTGATGAACAGCTGATTTCTGTCCCAGCATCAACAGAGGCACTGTGAGGAATGGGTCTAAGAGGGGAAGCAGATAGATCAGCAGCTGCTGAGAGGTAGCAGATTAGAGGGGGGAAATGTATAGATAAAAAATTTTTTTTTGTATGTAAATCAACATACATAAGAAGCTGTAGACCTTGCAAATCATTAGCAGTCTTACTTCTGTGTAAACAGAAATTCTCCAAACTAACTTCAGGCTGTTACAGTGGGTAATTGAATTACTTCTTTAAAAACAAACCAACAAAAAACCCCAGAAACACACAAACCAAAAACCAAGCTGCAAGAAAGACTAGCATTTTTAAAGTTTAGAAACTGGTTTTGAATGCCTTTGCAATGAATATACTTCAGTGTAATTAAAAGTCATCTTTAAGCATTAGTGATAAGTTATCCTTGCCTTAGTTGTGACTTTTTTATGTAACAGGTTTTGTGTAATTCAGGCATGGAAAACTGGCTAAAGATGGTAAATAATACACCTGTAGTGGTACTATCATAAGTTTAAGTATGTACGTTCCCTATGGAAAACTTTACTTTTTTTGTACCTTTGCTAACTTGTACTGAAGTCGTGTTCATTTTCACAGTCCTGAGGTTATTGGAACATCTGGAGTTAACATTTAGTGATTTTTTTTAATTTTTTTTTTAAATTCAAACCATAGGAATGGGTTTTTTCCAGACTACTGCATCTAGCATGAAAAAAATGCATTAATTTACATACAGGTGAATATTGCAGCTGTCAGTTAAAAAACAAACAAACAAAAAAACCTTGCAAGAGGATCAGATTCGTTAAACTCTTTTTCTTCAAATGAGAAATCTGTGCTCTTTCTTTCCCTCTACTTCTCAATATATTCTTACAGAAACAACAAAAAATGTAAATATCTAACTTGTGTCTCTGTTCTTTTCTCAGTTCCTGGTGTAATTGCTACTTTACTGTTGATGGTAACTTTTCATGTTAGTATGTGTTGCTTTCTTTTGCA
>JANHGO010000042.1:32654041-32694846 GCA_024606505.1 Aquila spilogaster
AGAGAATCAGAAGGGTAAAAGTGAGAAAACTCATGGGCTGAGATAAAGACAGTTTAATAGGTAAAGCAAAAGCCGTGGGTACAAACTATTCTTTATATTCCTAAGACCCTCTGCATAAGATCTAGCTGCTTAGTGTTTGGGTTCCTTTGTCAAATCAAACTGAATATTATCACTTCACAATTATTTCATGAATCTCTTATCTGAGATTAAATGTAGAAGTATGTATGCCTCACATCCTGAACTTTCTGTTGCTAGTATGGTAGCTGCACCTGTTATTATAATGTTCACCACATCTAGATCAGATTGTAAAAGTTAATCTGAATTGATGATTCATATCAGAGCTGAGGTCTTAAATTGCTTGTCTTTTCCATTCTTTCTGTGATCAGTGGATGATGCTAGTGTGAATGGAGTTATGCAATGTGAAGGTTTTTTCTAAGTGAGTAGGAGTATGTAGTAAGTTTAGCTGATTGGCATTAATATCATCAGTGTGACTTTCAGCGCAAAAAAGTCTAAGTCTGTTCTTAGCCCTAAAAGCAATAAGCATGTAGAATGTCAGATCAAAATACTTACATTAGGGTGGAAATAGAAAAGGGATAATTCTTTTATTAAGTCATCAATGAACACGTTCCTTTGCCTCTTATTGCTACTGCTACTACTTTTTCAGTATATCAGCATCCCAAAGAGGTTAAACAGGTAGAATATATTTGCCTGAACACTAGGTACAAAGAGGACTTGTTTTTCAGCTCTGCAAAGCAGAAATGCATGTAGAAAGTTCTGTGTGATCACTATTAATAAGAGTAAAGAAAAGAAAGTAGTAACTTCTGGCTCTGCAAAGAGAACCCCAACTATTAAGTCAACTTGTAATTAATTTCTGTTTCTCAACAGTATGGAGGGATCCATAGTCCGTTTGCCTGAAGTGATTGCCCTTAAGAAGAAGTATAAATCCTATCTGTACCTTGATGAGGCTCATAGTATAGGTGCTCTGGGTCCTACTGGACGGGGTGTAGTGGAGTATTTTGGACTCAATCCTGAAGACGTGGATGTTATGATGGGAACATTTACCAAAAGCTTTGGAGCTGCTGGAGGATACATTGGGGGCAAGAAGGTAAAAAGCTGATAATCTCATGGCTGTTTCAGGCCAGTGTTGTAGTGCTTCATTAAGCATTTCAGTGTTGATTTGTTTCTTAAATTGCCTTGATTGTCCATTTGTTTCATAATTTTACATACTGTCTAGTACAATGAAAGTCTGTTCAATGCTGAAGAGCCTAATCTAATAAAATAGCTCATAATTCTTTAGCTTCCATGTGGTCAGTGGTGAGCTCAGTTTGCAGAAAGTACAGTAAGAGTGTAATATCTTCTTAGGAACTGTTAGGAGCCAGGAAGCAGGGATTTCTCAATATTACTTCTAATGAGATTAGCAGAAAGAGTACCAAAAGCTCGAGTTTTTCAGCTCATTTGAAAAAAAAAATCCATTTCTCAGCTTAGCCTAGTGGAGATGATTTCCTCCAGACTTGAACAGTTTGCTCTTGAAAAGGACTTTGTGCATATGGGTACTGATTCTCTTCTATTGGAAGCCTATTTGCCTTTGTCAGACTCCTTCTTTTGGCAGGAATGGTGTAGACAGTTACGTGTGTCCCTTCTTATATCTTTGCATGTATATTACAGATGAGACTTACAATAAAACTTTACTTCAGAGTAAAACTACCATTTTCCTGTCAGGACAATAACTGTTTAGATGCTAATAGTGACATGTACTTTACTCTATCCGAATGGGGGTGGGACTTGCAGAGGTTCCTGTCTGAGATTTTTACTGCAGTTGGAATAAGATGAGTCTGACATCTTAACCAGAACAAAGCACCATCTTATTCGTTTTCCAATTCCATAGTGGAATTACCTCCCATGGTGTAAGGTGAAGCAGCCAGGAGTCCCTCATGATTGTATTTTAGGTATTCTGTTTGAGGGATTGCTTCAGAAGTAAGAGGCCTTAAATATTCCTGCCTGGGTTATTTTAAAATCCTTTTGCAACTTCCTTTAATTTAACTCTGACTCCAGGCAGACAATAATATAAAATTGAATGCTTCCACATCTTTATAATATATTCCCTGCTTGTGCTGTGGACAGGGCAATCTTAACAATTTTATGATGGAATCTGTCCTGGCATTTGTACTGGTTTTTGTGGTGATTTTGGTTTTTTTACTGGAGTGGTCTGGTTATTATGAAGGATTTTGTTACAGCTAAACATCAAGCAGTCTAGATCTATGGTATGTTTGTCTTTTGTTCCCATATGACCTGTCTTTAGTCTCTAACAAATCTAGAATGTATACTTAATTGAGAAGTGCAGGAATGGTAGTCTGGGTTCTTGCAATCTTAAATAAAGTAAAACATGTAATTTATATTGTGCTGGTAAATGGGAGAAAGTAGTGTTTTGTGACCTGTGCCCTGTTTGGTGACCTTTGTGGAGAAGCAATTATATTGAGCATGATACATAGGCATCTATGGATCCTTCTCCCTATTATTTCTCTTGCTTTATACTCCTGTGGTTATGATAAATAATCTTGAGACAAGGGTTTGCACACAATTTGAGTAGTGTAAATACCTTGTTACAATCTAACGCTGTTGTTGTTGCTAAGCAAATCTGTCATAGTTGTTTGTCTTTGATGAATGGATATTCTTGGCCTGAGACGTAATTATATGTTGTTATATCTCTACTGTTCACACTTCAACTGTTCATTACTTATATTGTAAGATAAGTCCTTGAGCTACCTGTTCTTTTCCAGGATGTTCTGGAAGAGGTTTGTTATGGCCCAGCTTACTGTGTGGTTAAAGCATTTCTCTGGAGTGCTGGAAAAGCAATGTCTGATGACCTCTTTTGTTTTGCTAGGAGCTGATTGATTACCTCAGGACTCACTCTCACAGCGCTGTGTATGCAACATCATTATCACCTCCTGTTGTGGAGCAAATCATCACCTCCATGAAGTGCATTATGGGTGAAGATGGTACAACTTTTGGTGAGTCTTTGCAACATTAAGCATGTGGAAGAGGCCAAACAAGACTCATTCAGAGAACACATTCATGATTGTCTGTTAGCTCATGTAGATTTACCATCCTACTTGGCATATCAGCCTAATAAAGGTGTAAAGCATTTCTAGCTAAAGGTAAGTCATCCTAGGATTACACAGGATAGTGTTGTTTTGTATTAATTTTTTGTTCTGTATCTAGCTTTTCTAGCCTTCCTCTCTTTTCCTGTTCTTCTGCCCATTGTTTTCCCAACCTTTTTGAGTATTCTGTTGTGTATTTCACAGTCTTGCTTGGTTACTGAAGGGGGACGGTGGTTTTGATTTTTTCATCTCTAATATGGCTTGATGTTTTCACCTTGGTTAAAGTAGATGAGGACACTTTTAAAATCCCTTTTTACTTGAGGAGCTATAGGCAGAATTCAAGATCAATGGATTTAATACACTGAGGGAAGCACATTCAGCTCTCTTGATTCAATTCTTTTTTTTTTCACGGTGGAAATAGGGAGGAAGATCTCTAGAACTCTTGATTCATGCAAAATCCAAAAGTGAAATTTATACAACTTATTTGCCTGATAGATAGAAGTGGTTTTTTTTAGGCATGAAATAAGTAACTTATACATCACAAGTGCAGGATATTTTGAAACTGAAATTGTACAGCACTTTGCATGTAGAATACTTTTCCATCTTTATGGATTCTTAAAATGTTGTGAGCAGCTCACGCAGGATGGCAGTATAGCTCGCTAAAGATCTCTTTGTGGCTTTTGATTCAGATACTCTTAGAATTCAAATGCTTGAGTGTTATGGAAGTTTCAGGCATCTGGCCACGAGGTGGTGGTGTATACTGAAGAACTGTGTTTGCTTTTGAACTTGAATAACCTGGTCAGCTAACTTAGCTGGTAACTCCTACAGTGAAAAAGCATGCTGGTTAAATAACTTTAGAATCAGAGTTGTCCTTGTTAATGCCCTCAAAATAGATATTAACCAAATTTCAAACTACCTGAAAAGTTGTGCTAAAGTGCTGGGTGTTGCCATCTTAAAAGTGACTGAGCTCTTCTTAGCTAATGATCTGCTCAAGTGTTGATTGATTTGGGTTTCTTCCAATATCTGTTTGGCTTAATGAAGTGGAAAAAAGAAATGTGAAACAGAAATCAGTTACAAACTATGGTATTTTTGTCCCTTTCTGAGGCTACAGTATAGTATTCATTCAAGCTGTGAAATGGAAGCGATGTCCACACTATGCCTTTCTCTTGCCGTTATGCCAGCAAGACCCATCCACACTGAAAATAGAATCAAATCAGGAACGAATCAGTAAAAAAATAACCTTAAACTCAAAATACCTTTTTTATTGTGTTGCTTAATGTGCACATCAAGCTATATCCTAGTTTGGTGCATAGGACTACCAGTATTCCTAGCCACTCTTTCCACTGCAAAGAAAAGTGGTTTTGGTGTTTGAAAGCTGTATCATTTTAAGGAAGCTTCTGTACTTCAGAGTTCTGATTGAATTTTAGTGCTATTTTAGAAGTGCTAGGTATAGCAACTGAGTAGCCACAGTCCTGTCTACTCAGAAAGGATTTCTCAGCTACAGCTTTCATGAAGTGTTACTGTCTCTGTAATTATCTAGCTCAGCCTTCAGCTAGTATAAGTTCCTTATAGGATAATCCCTGCATGAAATTGTTTTTTCTCTTTTTTTTGTGCATTTCTGTTTCCTAGTCAAGCTCTTTAGTTTCTTTGAGGCTTTAAAGATAGTAGTATTTCATAGGCATTTTCTTTGGATGAAGTTAGCTCAAATGCAATTGTGTGAATTGAACAGCTGCTTAGTGATAGCATGACAAAGACTTTTCCTCATTTAAGGGATTTGGCTGAAAAACTTGTGTTTTGATTCTGTGGAATTATGTTTGAGGCTCTGGAGCACTACAGTCTGACCACAGTAAGTCTGAAGTAGAATAGCGCTGGAGAGTTGTTAATTGTGGAAGGCAAGCAGGTAGAAGAAATAGTGTTAAGGTGTGTTGCTGATAAGCATCTCTGAATAAACCAAGCATTACAAAAATTTAGCTACTTTTAAATTAGTCAAGCTAAATTAATGGATAAGGTGGTCTGAGATAGGACTGTTTTTTTTTCCTTCTGAGAGCACAGGAAATGGAGCTGAATCAGAATGATAAACTGTTAGCTAGATCCAAACCCTGTTCATTCACAACTAACTCTTTTAATGGCTTTAAGAATGCTTGCTTGTAAAGTCTTTATGGCCTTTTTTATCTGTCTGTTTCTGTTCACCACATACTACTTGTAAAAGTAACCATTCTCAATGACATCAAACCTTTGTGGAAACTGTGGTTTTGGATTGAGAGGGTCAGTAGCTGAGGAATATGTCACAGGAAGTGATTCATTTTTATGGACAAAAGATTTTTGTGTATTATTTTGCAAGAATAAGTTAAAATTCTCTTCTCCTATGTTTAGCACTATTTCTGAATCTAATGAAACGTCTGGAGGCTCTGGACTTTCAGTACAAGGTGTAATTACTAAAACCTTACATAACTATAAAAGAAAATATCTAGTTTCAGATCTCTTTAGCAAGCTACCAGTGAATAAGCAAAGTATTTGTAATAGGCAGCACAGAAAAAATACAGATGCTATGAAAAGTTGAACAGAGAAAATAGAACTGATCATCTGCAAATATGCTGCCTGAACTGGGACAGTGGTCTCTTGTGTCTTGGATTCAGTTCAAACTGTTCTGTTAATTCTAGGTACTGTTGATGCATGCAAGTGACTATCAGGCCTCAGTCTCTGAAAACAATTAAAGGAACACATTTACGCTTAAGTGCAAGTATATTACTTTCCTTTTCCTTCAGACTGCAAAAAACAGTTCAACAGACAAAGTGATGGCAGAGCCCTCTTTATAGGTTCTTGGTAACAGTTCTTCCAGTACTATTTCTGTAACTCCTCTGCACTACTAGATTACTGTAGTACATCCATCCTACTTTACTTTGCATTACTTCTCTTACATTTGACTTGAAGATCATTGTGTGATCTTAAAATAAAACATGCTTAACTTGTGATCATTTTGATAACTTCTTCAGCAGAACAGTCCTCAAGAGTGGTGAACATCTTAGGCATGTTGAACGTCTTTGGGGAACTCTCCAGTGATAATGTGCATGGGTGTATCATTACATTTGGCTCTGATATATAGTAAAGTAGAGTAGGGAGAAGGGATGAAGAAGGCCTCTTTCCACGAGTGAATTTTTGGTGCTGGTGTTTCAATTCAAAGTCATTATGATTGAGCCATGAACAGGCAGGTATTGCAGAAACTTGTCAGCAGTTAATCCAGCAACAGTAATTATGCATACAAGTTTACTGTCATCCATCTCATTTTCAGGAGGTAAATATCCCATTTCTAATCAGTGCCATACTAAAATAGCATTTGTGGAATAAGTTGTGGAGACACCTTGGACAAGATAGCATTTCAAATTTGTGTGAATGTTGGCATCAGCACTGTATTGAAAGCCACATTTACTATCCTACATAGCTCTAAAATTGTAGGCAATGGAGGTGGAAGTAGTGTCTGAACTGCTAAATGATCAGAAACTACTAACTTTTGAAGGGTAGCCATTTAGCTGCATGTAGTTTGATAGGTGTTTGTCATCTTAGCACCTCGGTTGTGAGGAACTAGTAGTATATTTGGTCAATTTTAATTACTAAAAAAAAGATTTCTAATCTTACTATAGTTGTGTGCAGTGAACTTGAGTAAAATCGTAAAAGATAGTTAAGCCAATTATAGCCAACAGGAATTAGGATGTACAGCTGTGTTGGCAGGGAACTGTGAGTCTAACTCAACAGTTCAGAAGACTGGATCATTGCTATACTGTTCATATGCACAGGAAGAACAATATTGGAAACAAAACTAAGCCTGATCCCTATAAATTATAGGAGAGAAGACACTGGAATTAGTATATTAACCTCTGTGTGTTTAATTAGGCCCTTGAGTGGGTATATGACTTCAACAGTCAAATCAGCTGCCTCATCAGTAGGAATGTCTTCAAGTCAGACATTCTGTAAAAATTCCTCTTTTCCTTGTAAAAATTATCCTGAAATCTATGCAAGTATTAGAATGTGAGCAGTAGCAAAGAAATGACTCAAATTACATTAGTTGGTATGGAATTCCAAATGATTTATAGCATGTATGTAAATAAAGTTCGTCTCTTGTCATTGCTAGCAGTAGACGTGCAAATGGAAGCAGTGGCTGCTCTTCTGCTTGAAGGGGGAATTAATACTCCTTGTACAGGCTGATTAAAATCGTTTCATTGGAATTTCTTCCGATAATGCACTTGATAATTTAACACCTCATTAACACCTTGAGATCCCAGGTTTCAGTAAAAACTAATTTGAGCAAAGTGAAAACTTTTTGTTGCTGCCTTTGAGAATCTCAAGCTGAGCTGGGAAATGGCTGGAAAAACAGATACTCTGGGGGTTATAAAGAGAATTTCCTGCTTCTCTCCAGAGAACTGACAGCTTTAAACATCACTGTCTGTATTTGTGCTTCCAGCTGGGGATCTTCTAAATCCAGCTTGTTGTTGCATCCTTACCTACTAACCATGCTGCATGGCAAACCTCTAGAAAAATTGCTTTAACCTGAGCTGAGGAGGAGAAATCCTTCCGCTGTTGGTGCTTTGAGGTTTAGAGGCATTGACAGAGCAGTACCCATTGTGTTCTGCATTGGAATGTGTGAGAGTTCTTCAGTGCCTCTTCTCTTGAACTTCAGTCAATATTGTGGTGTTTGTGCAAGAGCTCATAAAGCTTGGTAACTGTACACTTGCTTTGTTCTCAAAACATCCCAGTACATGTTATTTATGTTCCTATATCTACATAGCCTAACGTGGATCTATCATAGCAGAAATAAGACTAGGAACATGGCTTTGCTGAAGTATTTTCATTTTCTTTCAGTTTGTTTACTATGTTTGAGTTGAAATGTATGGCTTTTTTTTTCCTCTCAACACTTGGTGTTACATTTCTGCAATATATTTGTAGAGTGCTGTTCCACCTGGGAAAGGAGAAAGTACTAAGCAGCAGCTTGCTAGCATATATTAAATACCCAAATGACCCACATAAACACCACTTCCTATCATCAGCCCTGGCAACTGCAGCAATTTTCTTTGTAGAAAAGTTAATACTAGTATTACAGTGTTTGCAATTACAGGCACATGGCAGAACTTCATTCTGTGAAGTACATATAAGGCCATTTCAATTCAGAGATTACAGGGAGAAAATGTATAAATTAACAAGTTTTTGACGTATTAGTGTAATTGAAGAATTGTTTGAAGGCTGGTATAGGTGACTTTGGAAAGAATCTTATTATAGCAAGAATTTTCCTTAGGTTCTAAATGCTCAATTACTTCCCTTCTGGTTCAAGGGTAGGTTAACATGCAAATATATGGCCTATGTAGTCCATAGTTGTTTTTGTTTTTCCTGTAACGATGTCTGATGTGGAGTGCCTTTTTCTTTATGATATTGTCAATGTAGATTATGCCGCTGCTCACGGCCGCAAATCTAGGCTGCCGAGTGATCCGCACCTCTGTGTGCGGGGGACAAATGGGACTCACACAGAGTGTGTAACGCCGAAAGTCCGAATTTCATCTGCGCAACAAGCCTTATATACCAGTACACGTGACCGCCCCAGGTCAACCCACCTATCACTACACATTCCCGTGACCCATATTAACTAATCATATCTCTACATGTGTTAGCTACTAGGTGTGTGTAAGCACTACACATGACCCATGTGACCTATCAAAGTATCCACCCCCGTGATGAACGCAGGCATCACGTAACCTTCCCCCATTATCCCACAGATTAAATCTGTTAAACATTAACATTGTGCATTTTTTTGAAAAGATGGTGTATAGTACAGTTTTTTAATGTTCTTAGATGAAAAAAATGTGGCTTTCTACACTGTTTCTACTGCTGTAATGTATGTAGAGAACGTCTATGCTATGTAATATAGGGTGAGCTCCAGCATGGTAGCAGTAATGCAAACAACATATAGCAGTGAAGTAGCTATTGCTTGTTTTTTCTCTTTGAGGATGGTTTCAGAAGAGATTTTATACTAATGCAAATGAGCTTTAGAGGTGAAAGTTTTTCTTAGAATGCTGTCATTTTTGTTTTTCTGAAACTTAAGGTTAACTTGAATACATGTTCTATACTGAATGTATCCTTACTTTTTGACTGTAACTGTCTTTAAAATGCAAAAGTGGCTGATCTTATGGCTGATATTCAGCTGGAGGTGATAGTCCATATGTTTCTGTGTAGCATTTTGTGACTTTGACAATGAATAAAGGAAATTAGTAATGTTAGGTTAAACTAGCTAAGTTGTTTGTGACTTATCCTGGTTTTAAAAAAAAAAAAACATGGAGAGACCATAACTTTAATCATCTTCTCTTGTACTATAATGGCACCCTTCTTATGTTGGTGTTTAAAATCCAAAGTCTAATTAACTTTGATATTAGTTTCCATTGTAGAAAAACAGTATGTACAAAACAGATGGTAGATATAGCTTGCACTCGTTGCTATGTTGTAAAGCTACTGAACTGTCTCCATGGAAGTCTATTATAAACATCCTTTATATAACATGCTTTGTCAAAGCTTGCACATTCCTCAGCTTGTAAAGAAATGTGGTGTTTTTATGTGTTCCTGATGTTCTTTCTCTCTGATGACTTCCAATTGGCCTGCCAACTTACTTGTATTGTACAAAGGTTTGAATATGTTTACTTCTCTCTCCACTGATGCTCTGTCTTATTCACAAAATTAAGAACAAAGATATGCATTTTAAGTTCCAGCATCCAGTGTACCATAATAAAAAGAAAATAAAGTTCTGTTTTTTTATTTTCTCCTTTGGGAGGTTAAGTTTCACTGAAACTGTATTTTTCATTTTCTTCGTCCTTTTTGCAGTGGAGGCATCAGGATTAGTTCAGAAGAACAGTCTGATCAGCACACATTTCTTCTCCCTTTCTTTTCATCAAGGCACAATAGCTGGCAAGCAGGATATTTACAACTGTTTTAGCAATGGCTCTAAATGTTATTCTCATGACTCTGCATTTGTGAGAATGCACAACTTGTATGTGCTAATATATGTATAAGTAGTGGTACCACTGATCTCACAAATCCTTTCGGAAGGTAATATACAGAGTTAGATAATGTGTGTGCTCAGGCAACACAAACTCAATTTCTTTTTTTTTCTGGAGTGATGCTCTTAATCTCATTATTTAAAATTATTGATCCATCTGATCTAATGCATTTTATGTTCAACTTCAAAATAAAGATGACTGCAAATCATAATTATTAGGATGCAATGAATTTCAGCCATGTCACAGATGTGTAACCAGATTTGGTTAACAAAGCACACTAAACACAAACAACTAAATATTAAAAAAAAAAATCATGAAAAATACTATTCTTATGAATTCTGATGCACAAATTGCTTTCTAGATTCACCTATGCAAAAAAATTCACTTGCTGTAGACAATACTCTGTTCCTTAGTATATTCTTCAGCTAGTGTCAGAGTGAAGCTAAGTTTGCAGTGTGACTTTGTTCCAGCTCTTACAGGATAACTTACTTGATGCTGTCTGAGTAGCTACTCTATTTATCTGTGATATTCTGGAATGAACTTATATTGCTTTAAGTAGAACTTCAACTCCTGGAGAAGTTCTTTGTGAAAAACTACATGATGTCTTATAGTGATGGAGGTAGGGTTTATTGCAATCCTTCTTGAGCCTAGTCTCCTACAGGGCTTTGAATGTACCAGAGGAGAGAAGTATAATCAGATGTATGGCCATGAAGCTGAATTGTCTACCCGTCCAGTCCTTTGCACATGAAATAGCTTTGTGTTTAATCTTACAGAATTTTTTTTTGAAATGTGAATACATACTTCTACTTCCTTAATTTTTTTTTTGAGTGGTAAAGTAGTGTTGATAATTTTTAGTCTCTTCTGTTAGACACATTATCTTGAACTCTTATCTGTAATGGGGCTTGTTTGTTTCTGACAACCATTCTCAGCAGGTGATGGTTTGCTTTGTTTTGTTTTGCTTTTCTTTGCCTTTGTCAAGGTATGTCCTTCAACAAAAACATCGAATCTTCTTGCTTATGTCTAGATGAATTTCTTGTGAAAGATCACAGGACTGGAACATCTCTCCTATGTAGAAAGGATGAAGGAACTGGGCTTGTTCAGCCTGGAGAAGGGAAGGCTGCAGGGAGGCTTCATTGTGGCCTTCCAATATTTAAAAGGAGTTTATAAACATGAAGGAAATCCAACTTTTTACAGGGGTGGGTAGTGATAGGACAAGGGGAAATGGTTTTAGACTAAAGGAGGGCAGATTTAGATTAGATATCAGGAGGAAGTTTTTTTTGTTTGTTTGTTTTGTTTTGTTTTTTTACTGAGAGAGTGGTGAGGTGCTGGAACAGGCTGCCTAGAGTGGTTGTGGGTGCCCTGTCCCTGGAGGTGTTTAAGGCCAGGTTGGATGGGGCCCTGAGCAGTCTGGTCTAGTACTTGATCTAGTGGTTGGCAACCCTGCCTGTGGTGGGGGGTGGAACTTGATAATCCTTGGTGTCCTTTCCAACCCAAGCCTTTCTATGATTCTATGAAGAGTTCACACTAAATGTAAGTGAAAAACATAAGGTATTTTTTCTTTAGTGTGTAAATTCCAATAAAGCTTGAAAAACCTATGTGAAAGCGTGAGGACAGTTGCAATTTCTAGGATGTACCTGTCTTTGATCTGGTATAACATTGTAGTTACTACTGAAATAAAGTAGCACATACAGGCTAAACTTAATTCTAGTAGCTGTTGAATAACCAGTGGTAACAGTAACCTTGTCAGCAGAAAGTCCTTTCCTGAGTCTTAAACAAACAAACACATTTACTTTATACCAGAGAAAAGCCAAGACTACATTATGCTCTCCTATCTATTGAGAATGAGTTCTTAGAGTAAATACAAGTCATTGGTTTTACATTTGAGAATATAATGGTTCTTTATTTGAGTTAACTCAAATAGATTACTTACGTTGATATGTATCTACTATTTGGTAATTTCTATACCTTTAAAATCAGTGTGCTGCTGACAATAAATAATGTTGAGTATTTTAGTTTGTATCCTATCTTATATAAGATAAAAGCTCGTGTAAACACAGGATTGTTCTGAGCTTCCTAAACAGAAGAGCTGCATGTTTTGTTTATTTTTGTATGTCTTTTTTTCTTAATGCAGAAAATGATAAGTAATTCAGTCTTTTACAAAGCAGTGCTTACCTCATAGTAATTTCTGTTAGGTTAAGATGAAGTACTGATATGTGAAGTTTGTTTCACTGCTGTCCTTAAACATTGTCTGTAACGTCATGTTTTGTGGCAGCCTGAGTATTTCCAAGTTTTGACAGAAAAGTCAAACCTAGGGGAATGTATGTCCTGCTGAATAGTTCTTCCCTCTTCTCTAGGTATTCCTTCAGACTTCAAAGACAGCTTGAAGCCAGCAAGTATTTTCTTTCATTATCATGCAGGGAGTCTGAGATGCTAATCACTCCATATCCCTGTTGTGTGTCACTGTCTTATCTATACAGAAATAAAAGGCAGCTTTTTAAAATCAAGAGGGGGAAAAAAAGCACTGTAGCTCAAGTACTAAGTCTTATGAAGGTTACTGCTACAGCATCAATGGTTCTTAAGGTTTCTTTTTTTAAAGACTTAAAAATGTAAAAATGTATTCTGTTGAATTCTTCACAGCTGGAATAGGCGGTTGGTGTCCCTTAAGCTGTGAACTTCAGAGGACTGTATGGTGCCTTTAGAGAACAAAGAAATTCTTTTGAAATTTGACAGTTGGACTGGATGATCTTGGAGATATCTTCCAACCTTGGTGATTCAATGAAATGGTCCCATTAAAAAAAGCTCAAGACTTCATGGCCTGATAATCTCTTAAGTAACATGAGAACAAATGTGTGGGAGGGAAAGATGTTATGGGCAGCATATCAACTGATGCACCATATTTGAGGGCACAAAAATACATGAGCTTCACTGACAAATATGTGACATGTCTCAAATGCCACACTGGCATAGGAATTATCTGGGTATTATGACAGCTGAAGCGTTTCTGTATTAAATTACAAATAATCCTGTCTTTTGTTTGTATCAGAGAGTGGTAGTCTTCCTATTTTGGAGCGGTATTTTAAATTAGAGAAATGTGAAAAAATACATAGACTAATTTCACTGGTGAATTGTTGGCTGTTTTATTGGGGATTTTTTGTCACAATCCTGAAAAAAAATATCTTCTATTTTTTGAGAATTCTAGCTTGTATAGGTTTTGCAGACTAGTGGAACTTTTAAAAATGTGGACTCCCAAGAGCTGTACTGAAGTTCACAGTATGCAGGTCAGCAAAATTGACTGTGGATTGTGTTACATTTTTTCTGTTGTTTAATTTAATGTCGTCTCAATACAAATATCAATCTGCTTGTGTGGCAGGATGGACCAGGGTTTTTCAATTAATAATATAAGTTAATTCAGTTGCTGTCTTTAGAAATTTCAGATTAATTAGGAAATCTGAAATGCAAGCTAAAAGGAAGAGTCATGATAAAACCTATAGCAAAACTATATAATGCAGCAGAGTTGGAGAAAACAAAATAGTACAAAACAAGAACAGTATAAATGATTCATTATCAAGGTGAGATGACGCAGTTAGTATGTGTTTGAAAATAGACAATAACTCTTACTTTGTGTGCTCCGATATACACCTAGTAGGAGTTGCCACACGTTTTTCTGTGCATTCTTAGGGATAGCCTGCAAAATTTTCATTGAAAGCTACTGCAAAGGTGCAAGTAATGCTCAGACTCTAAGGAAAGTTTGTTATAGTAGAAACAGACCTATATTCATGTTTCTAGGGAAGCTTATTTGTTGTCTATGTTGTCTTATGCCCCCATTGCACATATTCATTAAGGAAGAACTTGCAAAGACCTTACTGTCTGTAAGGTAAGAACTACCCTTGCTTGTTCACTCAGAGGAGACAATTTCTTTTTTCCCTGTGAAGTTTTTTGTTCATGCACTTAATTGCTTCTTAGAAGACTGAGAGATGTTGTGTTTTATTTTCCCCCCACCCCACCTCCTCTTTTTTTTTTGTTATTTTTTTTGAGTTACAGTCTTCTGAGTGGTCAGCCATTAGCTACAGACTCCAGCTACTGATGGAGGAGATAAGCATCAATGGAGTTGTGTGCAAAGTCATCTCTCCAATTCTGGGTTTTTTCTTTCTCTATTTTGTTATTTTTGTGCATTTTTTTTCTTCTAAGGCCGTAATTCATATGTGTTGATTTGATCTTGGATGGAAGATCACTTGAGAGTAAATTGAGCTAAGCCATCTTTTAACAACACTTTCAACAGACTTTGTTGCCATTCTAGAGTTAAAACTATATGAATGTTTCCATTCTATTTTGTTGTATGCATTTCCTGGAAATGGTCAAACTTGAACTTGTGGTTTTCCCTTATTTTCCCAGGCCTGACACTAGCTTTCCAAGATGAACAAAACATTCTACTGTTGAAAAAAGAGGATGTGTTTCTCAATCACTACATTAGATATATACTATTGAAAGAAGGGGAAGACAAAAGTCAAAATTTGGCTTGGAAGCAGACTCAGAAATGTTTTGTTCAAGTAGTTACTGCTTTTTATTTGGCAGAGTTTGAAGTTCTAGGGTGATAGTGTGTAACGAAAATCATCCAGTCTCTTGCTTTGCTCAAAGTGAAGGTACTACTTGTACTATTGTTTAATTATTCTTCAAGTTCCAGTTCTTGGATTTACTCGAATATAGTTGGGGTGTGCTTCCAGGTGTGTCAAAGGAAGGTCAACTAGTGGTGTTTTGATCCAAAAGAGGTGGAAATCTGTTGGTCCTTCTCTGGTTTCTTTTACTAGCTAGTTGTCTGTGTCTCAGGACCCTTCCTTGCTTACTGGTCTCTGGAGAGTACAGATTGCTATTCCTGCTTTTAAGATGCAACAATGTAGAGCCAGAAAAGGTGCATAACCAGGGCAGTGATGATCTACTATGGTTTATTTAAACTGCTATCTATGTAATTGACCTTTTAATGAAGTACATCTAACTTCCTGTAAAACTTGTTATGGAGGAAGTTGAAGTAAACAGCTTTTAAAGATTATTCAAAATGTCTCTAGTTTTTTTTGATTGTCTGTATTTGTATATCATCAATGTCCTTCATGAGAGACCTGTGCTATGCTTTTCAAGAAGTTATCTCCTTCACTTCTGTGAGTCTAATGAATCCTGGAGCTGCACAGTAGGAGCCTGACAGACTGGAAGTTGCATTAAACAGCTTTCGGTTTTTATTGAAAACATTGTCCTTGGTTCAAAGGGAAGGTAATTACTCTGCCCTGGAATGATAGCAGCCCCTCCTTTTATTGACAGCACACCATCTGGTTGTGATAAATTACATGACCCTGGCAAGGCTGCAGCTTTTTGGTAGCAGTGGGTGACTTAAATGCTTCCTGTCAAGATTGGTGGAAAATAAATGCATTATTTATGGGAATGATTTATTCCCCTGTCATTGGGCACAAAGCTTTCTCTTCTTTTAATGTCTGTTAAACATACCCCTACAGGGAAAAAAATTAGGAAGGAAGATAGTGCATGGGGTTTTCCAGCAACTAATTCTTGCTGCAGGTTCAATTCCTTTAATGTCTTGAGATAGAGCTGGAATAACTGGTGGTGAAAATCTTCTGTGCTTCACTTGTAATTGACACTATTTATTGTACTGTACCACCCAAGGACTATTAATACAGTAAGGAAAGTGCATATTATTAAAGGGTTTTTCCTCAAGGAGTGGTAGTATTTAAACTTGCTGGTTGCTGTAGCTTCAGGGAGGTAGGTTTGTTTTCTGAAAACTTGCCAAGTAGTGAATTTGCATCTGTAAGTAAAAGTTCAGAGTGATATCAGACAGCTTGTTAGCTAATTGATCCTCCTGGCTACAACTGCTTCTTGCTGTCCCAGCCAAAGTGTTATTTCTTCTAATCTGCCTAATTATGTGATGCACTCAGTTCTGTGCTCTGGCAAAAAAAAAAAAAAAAAAAAAAAGTATGAGCCAATAATGATTGTTAAACAAATGTCTGCATGGATATTGAATAAGAGAAGCAGTTTTAGTTATCATAATATCTAAATTACTGCTCCACTCTAAGATGGGATTAAATGCTTGCAAATGGAACATAATAAAAATGAGACTTAGTGTACTGTCTGATTTGTTGAGGATGTTGGATGGTCTCCACTTCCAAATTTTATTTTAGCTCAGAACATGATGATTCTCTAGCCATATTTTTTTTTTGCCACGGATTATAACTTCTGCTTCAGAATCTTTCTGTGTTTGCTATTTGAATTTGCTTTAAGTAATAATCGCAGCAGTGCTATGTTGAAGCCTTTTCTTGCCAGGGTATGTTGATGCCTTTTGTGAGACTAATTGCTGCAGGGAAAAGTATCATCAGCTAGTTCTGCAAAGCATTTTAGTGTTTTCTTCACTTGGGCAAAGGTAGTACTAGTGACATTCATTGCTAGTTCTTACTTTCCTACCACTTCTATTTTTAGAGCTGGAGTCCTTGCAGTTACATTTGCACAGGGTAGCATGAATAACATTTATCTTAGATTTAGATGTAAAGAGAAAACACTTTGAACCTTGCTTTGCTATGCTTGTTATTTCTGTGGCTAAGCAGTTTGGACATTCATGGGGGGATTGGCTGCAGGTTAAAATAACTGAAGCCATGTTAAGTTGTAACTAAAATTCAGCCAAGCATTTTATTCATAACGAGCAAAGTGCCCTGGCAAATTTGACTTGCTTTTTGGCTGCCAGGATATATAAAAAGCGGATGTGTATTATTTTGGGGTTTGGCAGCTTAGGCCTTCATCTTTTGTGGGCAAAATACTTCAGCAGCTTAAATCCGTTTGGGCTGGATGCCTCATGTCACTTTTGTGCGGCATGTTAATGCGTAAAAAGTTTCAGCATACTCATTATTACTAGTCTGTCAAAAAGAAAGATTTGAAATGTCATTATCTATTGTGAGAAGTGGCTAAGAGTGCAGTATGGAAAGGAGTTAACGCAGGTAACTTCAGATTTTTTCTATATCTAGTAAATGCTAAGTTTTAGATAATTTTGGAATTTATCAAAGAGAAAGAAGGAGTAGGAATTCTTGAAAACTGAAATTTGAGGTTGTTCAAACATTGCAACTAGGCTAAGTCATAGAGGTTGTGGAGTCTCCATCTAGGACAACAGTCAAAACCCAACTGGGTATTGTCCTGAGCAGCCTGCTGTATCTGACCCTGCTTGACTTAAACCTTAACTTATATCTACCTTTTTTCAGTTTAAAACCATTACTCAGATTACTCAATGTACTATATTTGTACATATTTTTGTAAAAAGTAAATAAAAAAAAAACCAAAAACCTCACTCCATCTTTCTTACTAGCCCCCTTTCATGTATTGAAGGACTACAGTGAGGTCTTTGCAGAGCCTTCTCTTCTCCATGTTAAACAAAACCAGCTTTCTCAGCCTCTCTCTGTAGGAAAGGTGCTCCAGCCCTCTGATTGTCTTCGAGGCCCTCCTCTAAACCTGCTCCAACACGTCCATGTCCATTTTAGGTTGCAGCAGAACATAAGCCACAAAACTCAACACAGTACTCTAGGTGAGGTCTAAAAAGAGTGGAGCAGAGGGAAAGCATCTCCTCCTTCAACTTGCTGGCCACGCTTTTTATGTAGCCCAGGATATGATGGGCTTTCTGGGCTGCAAGTATGCATTACCAGCTCATGACCAGTTTTTCATTCAGCAGTACCCCCAAATTAATTCTTGTCAGAGTTGCTCTCAATCTATCCATTGCCCAGCCTGTATTCATGCCTGAGATTGCCCGAACACAGGTACAGCATTTCATACTTGACCTTATTGATTGGCCCACTTCTCAAGCCCGTCCATGTCTTTCTGGATGGCATCCCTTCCTTTGACTTTCAACCAAGTCAAGATATTCTTCTTGCATTTTTTGTTTAAGCCTTCTACTTCAGGACTGAACCTTTACTTTCCACAATAGAGAACAAGGAAGTTCTGTCCAAGACATCAGTTCATTAGTGGCTACGGTCTGTATACATACTATTGGGACCAACTACTGAAGATTCTCCTCTCGTAGTGGAAGCATACTCTGGTAATACATTCTGACGTAACCTGAGCTAAATAAAACTGTCTTTCTGACACCTGTAGGTCAGTCACCTCATGTTTCAGTTGCAGCTTAATCAAAATCTGTCACTGAGGCATCTGGTAATGATGGTATGTTTGATAAAGCAGTCCTTCATTGACATTCTTCTTAATAACTTGGACCCACTGTTGGCTAATTGTAGTGACAGGTAGTCATTCTCCCCTGTGGATTCTTTGATGTACCATTCCTAAGGAATGCAAATATTGGAGGACATGCATAGTAACCTCCCTCTGAGTCCTTAAATGTAGAATTTGATAAGATGTTAAAAGATTGTACAGGACCTGTATTAGACTAAATACTAACCTTGTTTCAGTCATGCTCAGGAAGATGCAGATTGATAAACAAAGGCAGAAAGTACAGTAGTTGATTACTGACAGTGTATGTGCATAAATGAACATTAGTATGTGAGTTGCTTCCCACTGCCGATTCTGTGTATAGCTATGAAGTAGCTAGGATATAGTTCTAAAGACTGGAGCGACTAGCTTAACTGTATGCAGAATTATGTGGTGTTGAGGGTGGTAGACAGCCCTTAAGTGAGGAGTAAGTACTTGAATCTTCATCTGCCACATGATAGAGCAGTAGAAATTAACAGCTAGAGTATGCCCATGTGTTACTTTTCTAGTCCCAGGATCCTGCTGTTATCCATTGCTGTTTTTGGTAGCTGTTCATTTGTATAAAAATGACACTGAATCTAGGCAAAAGGATAACATTTGTTGTCTTTCTTTATTGGCTAAGGATTAATAATGTCAAAGTTTCATTGTTTATTAAATGTCTGTAATGGAAAGCATATTTCTAATGGAACTTACTCCTTTTGTGTATTTTATCTATTACTGCATATTTTGTTTATGTTGGTTTTAAGCTGGTGAATTTAGGAGCCAACGCTAGCCAGGTTTGAGGCTGGAGCATCTTTTAAGCCATCTTATTTTTGTGACTGTTGCATCAGTAGCATTATACAGGTTTACTCTCATCTCTTTAAAACTTCAGTTTTCGGAGTGTTATAACAGATATTTTCTTGTAGAAAAGCTCTCTCCTGTAGCTTGGCAAACATTGGCTTCAATCAAGTCAATTGCTTTTTAATACTGCTTTTATACTTAGCTCCTTAAAATATTTATTCATGTTGGTCTCTAAGCATATGCTGTATGTCAGAGTGTCTGCTCACATAATGAAGCCTGCTGTTTGAGGCAAAAGATGCCTAATTAGATAACTGTAATACTGTGAAGGCTGTGCTTGCAGGGGTGACCATTTTAGCTGATTTTATTGCCATGTTATACTGCATCTTTTTTGGTCACAATTTCTCTGAAAAACCTTAGATCTGTTTGCTGCTGTAAAGAATTTACAGTTCAAGTGATGCACGGATTGGGGGAGTACAAAGGAATCCTACTTCTTAAATTAATAAAAATGCTCTCTTGTTGGTTACAAAAAAAAAAAAAGATTATCTAATACTTCCTTACTTTGTTTTGAATGTGTACACTACCTGCTCAGCCAGGTTCTTCCAGCATAGACTTTCTGGGAAACTGGGGAAGTGCCTCTGTTACATGTCACCAAAGTTTTTGAAACCTCTTTTAAGCTTGTATATTTTATATGGAATTTCTTTAGCAGATCATATTTTGCCATTCACATGAACAGATTCTTATCATCTCTTTATGATGAAGCTTGTGGTGCTAACAGTATGTCTTGGAGTTCTGTAAATGCAGTTGGGAGTTGCAAACAAAATCAGAAAGCTCAAATATAAAAATATCCATCAGGGCTTTGAAATACGCCAAAGGCTTCAATCTCACCAGTATATGTAAACTAAATGAGTACACAATACATGCGCCCAGCTGTTTTTTGTCATGCCTTTAAACTCCACTGTAACTGTTTAGCTTAACAGCAAATGCAATGACAGATACTTAGTTTTAGCACAAGTTTTATTTCTCTGGGACCTTTCAATGCCAAGAACATTCGCCATAATTTTTCTCGCTTTTCCATTTCTGAATCTCTGTCTTTGCTTTTGCTGTTTTTTTAAATCAGATTTAACTACTTTCTTCTCTCCTTTACAGAACTGAGCATTTTGCCCTCCACTGCACTGGCTCCACTGTCGGCACTGCCACTCATGTAATCCAGGCAAATCCCCTGCATACAGTTGTGTTACAAATCCGTACACACGAGGTTAACTCAGAGTGGTCGTGAGCCAAGCCCTCCACCGTGGCTCCTAAAATAAATTGCTGCTAATGCTGCTGCCATATGGCTGACAAACATGAGCTCTCAGCAGTCTTTTGATTTCCTTGCTCGTGCTTTCAAGTGTGCTGGCTCTTAAACAAGGCTTCTCCTCCCACTTATTTGTAGTTTATCTCTTGAGTGGTGAACTCAGGAAGCATGCAAGTGTGTCAGAAGAATAAATAACTTGATTCAGCTGTCCACCCTGGTTAGCGGCTCTGCAGTGTTGGGCTGTCTTCTGGCTGCACCCAGCAGGGCTCTGGCCCGGTGTGATCTGGGCTCCAGGGAGTGCTGCTCAGGGTACAACTGTGGGAGCTGAGGCCTCTGAGCTCCCCCTGTGTAGCACTGGCCCCTAGTGGAAGCTACTGGACCCTCCATCATCTCGGGTTCACCGTTAAAGCCTGCTTCCCATTTCCAGGTTGCTTTTAAACCCAAATAACAGAGCTGTTGCTTCTCTCTTATGACCATTTTGCTAAATACTGGCATTTTGAGCTTGAGTTAAGCAGCAATGTGCATTTGTAGTACTGAATTAAAGGATGATACTAATTTCTTTCTTTCCAAAATTTCTCATTGCTTTGGCAGTTTCTCTTGGCATTTGCCTGCTTAAAGTGATGCTTAATAAAGTAATGTGGGAGTACAATATTTCACCTTATATTTTTTAATGTCTGTCTGCAATCTCAGATCACTTAATGTAATAGTATATAATACTTAAGTGAAGACTTGTAATGAAAATCTGCAGACAACATCTGAAATGAAGGTTGTAAAGTTCTTACTGCAAATATTGGCACCAGTGTAGCATTTGTGAGTGCAAATTCAAATGAAGTGGTTTGATCTGTGTGAAGCCACCTTGTTCCTAGAACTCAAACACTGACATAGGAAAAACATGTCAAAGGAGATGAGATCTGTATGTCGTGTGTGATAAAATTTTCACTCTCGTTCCTGTTGATTAGCTTATATAGTATAACCTCGGTACAGACCAGGAAAACTTTGCTGTAAACCTTTTTCTTCTGAGCTGTTGTAATTCTGGTTTGGGGTTGCTTTTGCAGCGGACTGAAAAAAGAAAAAATTGCTGTAAGGGAGTGACCATTCTGGCTTTGTGCAGGTGAGGGCCTTTGGCAAGATTGATCACATCAGTCAGTCTTGATTTCTCCTCCTTTGCCTTGGGGTGTGAGTTCATGTCTTCTTTCTGACAAATGATGTTACAGGCTTCATAAAGTTAACTCTAGCAAATATTACGATCTTGGGTCCTTAATGTTTATTATGGCAGTTGAGAGTTATCACGCTCTCTGTGTAACTTTTCCTTGGAAGATAATTAGTATTTAATCAGTACTGAAATGGAATTTTGTTCAGTGTTCTGATATTTTTTATTTTAAAATCTCTATTTTTTACTTTAAAATCTCTCTCCTAGTTTTCTCCCTGCTGGCTGTAGTCCACAGATAGGTACTACCTGGCTTTAAATCTGCCCCATGTTTCCACTCAGATGTTCTTAACTCATACCTGTCCTTTCTGCCATTCGGCAAATCTAAAAAAGTTTTACTCTTTTGTTTCATTGTGCAAATGTAACCACAAATTGTGCTTGACTTGTGCTTTTCAGGATAAGTGTTGAAAAGGGAATTTTCTATACTGTATATGAGAAATACATTCATACCAGTTAAAAAAAAAAAAAAAAGTACCTTTATGTCTGTTAGGCTTCTCTAGGAAGTTGTCTGTGTTTTTAATGTTGAGATATTTACAGGTATAGTGTCCAGAAAACAACTTGACTTAATATGTTAGCATTGCAAAAGATCTTCAAAAGCCCTCAGGAGGCAACTTAGTGGAGAATCTGTTAAATCAGCAAAAGAATATTGAGTTTCTGGTTGAGATTTGAAAAATGCTTGTTTCCAAAACAGAGTATGTTGAATTATGTCTTCCATTGAAACAGCCAACCAAAAGTCAGAGATATAGGAATAATAAACAGAATGGAAGTATTAAGCCTTTGCAAAAACAAGGGGATTTTAATGTGGAAAAATTTACAAGCATGAATGTATTATAGCATCACTCAGACTTGAAAAAACAAAGTTCTGGAGGATGATATATGTAACCAAGTTCTCATGACCAGCTTACGCAGTTAAGTACTTCAAAATGTCAGAAACTACAGGTTTTCTGAAGTAGAAACTATTGCTGTCTGGATTGTTGATAGAAACAGGTATGGAGAAAGGGTTTCTTTCTATGCCAATGAAATAATATTCTATCTTCAGTTGTTGATGCTGATGCTCTCAGAAAAACAAACAAGGAATATTGCAACCTGATCCATATCCTTTTCAAGTAGCAGTATTTAAACCACTTTATTTTCTGTTTGAAGAGCAAGCCGCGATGGCATTACTATTCTGTCTATATAATGGATTGTGGCTGTTGGTTTTTGGTTTTTTTTTAGTGTGTTTTCAGTGATGGATGGTTCTGCTATTTTTATGATCTTTTAATATGTACAAGTTTGATTTAAATATATATATATATATTTCTAATCTGTGTGTGGTCAAGAATTTCCATAAAATTGGGTTGTAGGTTAGCCATGTCATTGTGGAATGATGGTTAATGCTTCAGAACGCAGTCTTTCCACTTTTGTTTTTATTCCATGCAAGGATATAGAGGCTCAGTTGTTACCAACAGCAGTCAGTAAGCATTACTGTTTGTGTTATAAAATTCTTTTCAGTATTGTTTCCCAAAGAAGGAGGTTGAGATCTGCTTCTTTGGTATTTTTATATGCACACATTTTCTCTCCCCACCTACCATAATCTGCACAAGGACTTTTATTTGGCTGAGTACTTTTTTTTCCCTAACAAATCAGAAAATTAACTTTAGACAGGAGAAAGCATTAATACAGGGGAGGAAAACTGTTTATTAAATTCTCTAGGCAGATCATGGCCATCAGGAGAGGAGGAGGGCAAGAAACCTGCCCTGGTAAAGTCCTGTAAAATCAATAGATGTCCTAGCAAACTGTTTCTGCTGAGGTCATTCTTACTTAAGTACAGCTGTGATATTTTTCTCAGGGTAAACTTATTCTGGGGTAAACGGCTTCCTTGTCTGAAATAAGCCATACCAAGAGAAATGATTCTGCCACAAATGAGGGATGGTACATCTCTCAGTAGATGGTTTAAGGCTTCTCACCTGTAACACCTCTGAACTAGCAAGAGTTTTTAAGGTGGGATACACTTGAAAAGTGTGCAACAAATTGCATTAGAGATCTCATCTGCAAAAAATAAATGGAGAGTTTCCATCTCATGCTAGGATTAACATGCCCCAATTTTTACTTCTTTTTGGTAATTTGAAATACATGCTTAATATGCTGCAGCCAATCTTCAAAATCTCCTTGTTAGATGCATGTTGTTTCTTATCAGAGGCAGCGTGTTATTATTAGTGTATCATCCCAGGTTCTCAAAGAATTCTTACAAATGCACACTAGTAAGTGTTTTAATTCTGCTTCCCACATAATAAAAAGTGGGACTGAGGATGTTCCATTTTGTTACAGCTTGAGCTGTTTCAGTGAGACTGAGTACTTGAAGCAACAGATATCTGTTGAAAGTGGAATAATTACGCATGTACTGAACAGCAATCTGTTCATATCCAGAGTTCTCTTTTTTTCCTTAAGTCTTCCATTTAATGATTGAAATTGAAGATGTTAGCCTTCACCTGATGTGCAAGATTGAGATATGGAATCACTCAGCTTAACTTTGTTGTTCATGCTGGCAACAAAATATATGTTGAATTAAGAATGCAAGACTAGAAGTGGTTAAGCAGCTATAAAATTGGTTAATGAACAATTATGTAGTAATTTCATTATAGCTGTCTGATGTGATAAATTTTCCATTGATTGGTATCTCTTGTTCAATTAAAATGGTACTGGAGCTTCAGCACACCGATAAGTCTCATTGCTCAGGAGCTATTTTATACGTGTGTCTTGCTATGTTGCTTTGAAGCCTCTATATAAGAATTAACTGAAAATTTTAGCATTTAGTTTCCTTTGTACTGTTCCACGTATCTTTGTTTCAGATCCAGGTGACAGCGATCCCTAGTGTAACAAGCAAATAAAATCCTGCATGTGGGGTGGGTTTTTTGTTTTGTTTTGGTATTGGTATTGGTTTTGTTTTTGTTTTCTTGTTGGAGGGGCAGGGTGCTGCTCACTCTCTCCCTGAAGTTGGTTTCCTCCTCTAAGAGTGCAGTGTCAGTCAGTAGACAATTTGTGTACAATGCAACATGCCTTTTATTTCTGATGAAGCCTCACCGATGAAGTGTTGCATTGTTTGGAAGGGCAGATTTGTGACTGTTTTCCAATTACTGCCTTGAGATCCTAAGAAGAGGGGAAAACAAATGCATCCTAGTTTAACTAAATTTTCCCTCGAGTCCAATACCATCTATGATAGCTTATTCATCAGCCTTAACAGATGACAGAAGCATTACAAATATTAGATATTTGTAGTAGAGTTTTTACTACAAATTCTAGGGCTTCTTTGTTCTTTGTAGAAACTATTTTTAGCTTGGAAAAGAGAAATTACTCAGATACAAAAGGAGTCCATCTTTTTACTTTTTTTTTTTGACATTATTGTCCTGCCCATGCAAAAATTCTTGGGCAATTTTTATTAATCTGCTTTTTCACTAAATAAAGAGTTGTCCAAGAATCCTTGCGGTATTTGGATGTCGAGTTTAAGCATGAACTTCTGTGGTTTAAAGAGCAACGTGGCTAAATGATTGTCACTATTTGTATTTAACCAACTCACTGGTGAAGAGTTCAGATTTCATGTTGTGCAGCCTTTTCGTTTTTGTTGGTTTTTGTTCTACAGATAACTAAGGTAAGCATCAACTTCTGCTTCAAAATTCTTGAAGAAATACTGCTTGAATATCTCTTAGATTCTTTTCACTGTAGCTTATGTTTATGTGAACAATGTGACCCATAAAACAGAGGTGGTTGCAGTGATGATGTATCATCCTTCTCACCTGTGAGAGTCTCCGCTGGCCAAGATACTGATTTACTTTCCACCAGTGTTATGGCAGATATCCATCTTATGTGAATTGGCTCAGCCTGTCGCAGAAAACACTCCTGTTGCAGTTAAATCACGCTTCAGAGTTTCTGCACTTGATGGAATGGGCAGGTAATTTGCTTAGAGTTTAAAAATGTAAAAGCATGCATGTGGCATTCTTGGACGTGTAGGGTTGATAGCAACCATGGTGCTATGAGAGGCATGAGAGGAGCTTTTAGTAACTCTCAGTCCTGCTGCTGTGGGAGTTCACATGTGGTTAGTAATGCTTGGGGCATGGGGCTTTAGCTCTGTACCAGGTATCCTGCCCTTCTGCACTCAGTGTGTACAGCAAGCTGTCTGTCGGTATGGAATGAGCAGAGTAGGTTTAAAGTGACTGATGCCATCGTGAGCTGGTATTAGGTTGTGTCAAGTAAAAGCACATTCCTCTTCTCTGTCAGCAATAAATGTTGAGCTTGTTTTAACCACGTGAGCAAGGGCAGTTATTGCATTTCTTTTCTCTGTTCTTGTTTCTTTCTCTGCTGAATCCACACAACTAGAGCTCTGAGCTGAGTGCTGTAAAGGGGGTGTGTTTCTCCTCCTTTGATGGTGTGTGACCTTTACTTCTAATTCCATGGTAGCGTTTTCTTTAGGGAGATAGATGTAGGGTTAAATGATGTCCTGACTGCTTTACTAGATTGCAAGAACAATCTTGTTAGGACTGCAGTAAACTTGTAAAAGGGTAACAAAAGCAAAGGACAAGTTATTAGCTAATACTCCTAATTCCAGCATAGGTCTGTCAGTAGCTAGTTTAAGCTATTTACAGGGCCCATAAGGGACTTGAGATCAGTTGCTGTGATAAGGGGTTCTAGTTTTCCAGCCTTTTGAAGAATTCAATTCCAGTAATCCTCTCTTTCTTCTCTCCCTGAAGGTCATCGCATTCCAGTTTCCTAGATTAAAGGATTTTACCAGAACTGTTGCACAACTCCTGTGCAAGAACAATTGGCAAGGGTGGTGTCTGAGCAGGCCTTCTCTGAGTGATCTTAAAATGAAGCTGCACACTGCCAAGAAATCCAGCTGCTAGAGGAGTGTTGCAGGCCTGGCCGTCTTTCTAGGCCTTCAGATGAGCAGATGTGGACAGAGCTCTGAACTTCAGAAAACATCTGGGCTGGGAAGGGATTTTTGAAGTCCTGTCTGAATGTGGTTTGGGTTAGGAGTGGGATTAGCAACACTGATACCTAGTCACTGCTGTCTCCAAGCGGTGTGTGCTTCAGCTTTGTGTTCATGGAGGCCGTGGGAAAAACTGTAGTAGCAGTTAACAGCCAGCTACACCAGTGGGGCTGAACCCCAGCACATATTAACAAAAATTAAGACTGGATGTATGCTTTTTGCTTTGTATTGTAAACTGTACACAAAATAACATGTGACATCCCTCTTAGAATCATAGAATCCTTAGAGTTGGAAGGGACCTTTAAAGATCATCTAGTCCAACTCCCTACAATGAACAGGGATGTGCACAACTAGGTCAGGTTGCCCAGGGCCTGGTCCAGCCTCGCCTTGAAAGTCTTCAGGAACAGGGCATCCACCACATCTCTGGGTGACCTTCACTCTCACTCTAAAAGACTTCAAGTGGAGAATTTTGTATTGGGGTAGAAGACTAAGCTCACTGATATGCAGGGGAGAGGAGCTGCATGCGGTGCAGGGAGAAGGGAAGCTGGAGGACAGGGAACCTCTGCCAGGTTCTTGTTCACGCTATCTCCATGCTTGGCCTCGTTCACCACAACTGCCATTCTTTCTCAGAAGGTGGTAGTGATGTGTGGTTGGTACATCACGCTGGATATGCTTTTATGATCTCAGTAATTTTGTTGTGGTCGTGGTGACAAGTTTTTAGAGAGAGAATCATTTAATTTAACTGGTAGCTCTGAAGTAGAGAAAAAGCTGACAAGCTTCTCAGACCACAAGCCTGTGAGGAATGCAGCTGCCTTCCAAATCTGTCTGTTGCTGTAGTAGGTGCTTATGTATCTGTAGGGAACTGGGCATGAAACTCATTTGCATCTCAAAGCACTCTTCAATCTGTGAGGACAAATCTAGAATCATAAACTCTTCTTATGAGAAAGAGTTTATGGAAGACTGTGAAGCGGTTGCCAACTACAAATTAAGGTTGTTTTTTTACCTTTAGCCTGGAAGGTTCCTGGCAATTTGGAAAGCCATAAAGGTGCGGAAGTTTCATCTCCTGCCTTGGTGTACTGTAAACTCCGTGCTGTGTGGTATGGGTGAATCTGCATTCTTGGCTGTGGAAGAGGGGCAGATCACAGAAGTTGCATCCAGCAGTGAGTGTTATTAGTGCTCCTGCAGTCATTAAATTTCATGTTTATTTTGATAGAATTGTAAGTCACTGACATGAAATGTTGTCAAAGGTTATGTATTTCTGTACGGGGACAAGCAGATGCAGCTTTCTCAGGAGGTACCATGGTAGCATTTTTTTTTTCTCTTGCATATAGGTTGCTCTTCGAAGTTGTCCTTAGACATTCGTTGTTTTATTGACTGCCTGAATGTTAGAAATGCAAGTAATGCCATTTGGCCCTCTATCTCTTGTCTCCTGGACTAGGCCTAATTTGATTCTTTGTTCATGTTTTTTTGTTTGTTTGTTTTAGGGTTTTGTATTGTTGCATTTGTTAAACCTCACATTGCAGGCTGGAGTGTTTAAATAACCAAGTCATTACTTTGAAAACAGAAAGAAGCTGAATCTCAGCTAGAGAGTCTGATCTAATGTGAGCCAGTTGAAAAACAAGTTTCGTAAACACAAGATGCATTTTAATGAAGTCTTGCTGGTTTGGGGGGAAGAAGGGAAGAAAAATTAAGCTTTTTCTAGAAACTCTAGGGGATAAGAGGTTAAGAAAGCAAGCTGTTCATGGAGGAGAAGGGATGTCTTAAATGGCAGCAAGTACAATGAGAAGTACTAACTCCTACCCGTGAACGGCAGACCAAGTTTTGCAAACTTTACAGGTTTCATTCTTTTTTCTTACACTTCTTTGATGGGATTTTGCCTTTGATTGTGTGGTGGTGGGTGGAATGTCTGATACTCTTGGCTACAAAAACTGTATAGGTTCTTAAAACTACATTTGTTCTGGCTTGGAGAATAGTTATGTGGGTGTGAATGTTTCTTTGAGGCTTGGCATTCCTTTTGGGTAATCACCTTATCTACAACTTTAAAGGGGGGCTATTAATAACTAGCAGCCAACTTCGCTGTGGCATACATCAACACTGCTACAGATTTAATGCATCAGTATATGAATTACTCATTTGGTGAAGGTGGTGTCTGAAAGATCAGTTATCCAAAAATGTACTGGTGGACCAGAGACAAGCAATTGTAAATGTTACCTATCATTGTCTTGTCAATGGCATAGTGTTTAATCTCTTAAGCACATTAGAATACTAGCTAATCAGAAATGTGTTATTGTCAACTGCTTAGGCGAGATGGTACAGATCTTTTCTTGGACAATATAGAGAAATAATACACTGTGCTGGGTTGAAATTTAACTGTTAAATAGGTTGTTCCATGCATATCTGAGTAGCTGGAATATTCGAATTTTACCAGCAGTCTAATGTCCTGTGTACTAATTTTGCCAGTTGTCCAAAAAATCAATTCAGAGTTGGCTGATCACATGATAAATTGGCTGCTGCTTCTTGTGCATAACAAGCTGGATTATCAGAGGTAATCTGTTTTATTTAAGCCCAGTTTACTTTCAGTGAGAGGTTGTGGAGCAGCCGCTTGTTCAGTTCAGCAGGCAGATCTAAGAAGAAAGTGGTAATACTGTCAATGCAGACGGGCAGGAAAACATATGGTGAAAAGTCTCAGCTGATTAATATTCATTAAGTATTCAAACTGTAAGCAAACTGTTCTTTAACGTGCAGGTATCAGTGAATTTTGAGCAAGTTTTGCAACTTGCTTAGAAGCAGCTTACTGTGCTGTTTTGTCAGCTTTGTATCTCTTGACGCAATTCAGATATGGGAAAATTAGGGGGGATGGATTTGACAATTATGCTTGTCCTCCATCCAGCAACAGCCTTATCAGAAAGTGAGCAATTAATCTTGATTAAAAGAGAAGAAACTGAATTCTACTTTTCATTTAATTTTAACACTTCTGTAAGCACAAGTGGTACATTCATAGTCTGTATCTTAGTGAGAGATCTTGTGCTGCAATCACACATGTGGTTTATGACTGTTGTGTCTATTGTCTTAATTTATTTTCTAGGGAGAGAGTGTGTGCAGCAGCTAGCAGAGAACACAAGATATTTCAGGAGACGACTGAAAGAGATGGGCTTTATCATCTATGGAAATGAAGATTCCCCTGTTGTGCCTCTGATGCTGTACATGCCAGCAAAAATTGGGTAGGTTTAACAGGAGATTTTTTTTTGTCCATCTCTTTAAAGTTAGCATGCTACAAGAATATTAAGACTTTTCTAAATGTAAAGAAAGACTGGTTTGAAACCTGGCATGCAGTGGCAAAGCTTGTTATTATTCACATATAAAGAGATTTTTAACACCTTTCTTAAAAATGTTTGGCATTAGATTAGATGATCTTTATTTTTGCAATTTGAGTGTTCCCATGATAAGCACTTAAAAAAGTGGTACATCCTGTGGCTCTGTAATGTGCCTCAATTGAATTTAATTAATAGAAACAAACAATTTTGAAATAGCAGAACCATTTGCTTTGGGATATTGCAGCGGGGGGCATTCCTCATATAGTCAAACTTCTGAGCCTTAGTTCCTGTTTCCTATCAGGAGGATTTTCAAGCTTAGGTTACAAATCCATTTAGAAAGAGCCTGCTGAAAGACCAGCCTCTGCCACATATAATCTTTCAGCTTTGTTAGAACTTAATACAGTGAAAGCTTTTGAGGAAGACCACCTTGGGATTGAATTAAAGAGAGCCTTTGTGATTAGATGTTCTTTCTGCCTCTACAAGAAAGAACTGGAAGCTCCAACTTGTGGTGTTACAAGCTTGTTTAACAAAGGTGTGTATGCGTAAATGTACTAAGACCTTCGTGCTGTCATTGCTCTGTCTCCACTGGTATCATTTTGACCAATTTTCCTTGGTTTTTTTTTGGCAGTGCATTTGGACGTGAGATGCTAAAGCGGAACATCGGTGTTGTGGTTGTGGGCTTTCCTGCAACTCCCATCATCGAGTCCAGAGCCAGATTCTGTTTGTCTGCAGCTCATACCAAAGAGATGCTTGATACGGTAAGTGTCTCATCTCATCTCTGTCTTGCTCATGTCTTACATAAACAGAGACAACAATTCTAGTTTTTGTGGGTTTTTTGTGGTTTTTTTTTTGTTTGTTTGTTTTTTAGAATGGTTCAGTGTTTGGTGTACAAATTAATTAAACCTGATGTTCAGAGTTGTCTGTAGTGGAGTGGGCACCATCTCCTTCCTTTCTCCAACAAAGCAGAGCATCTGTCTTCAGTAAATTTCAGGGACTTATTCTCATTTCAGATATGCAAGAGGGGATGGTCTTATTCCCTTGAGACACTATTTTTTTCCTTCTTAAGTGGGGTCATAGTGACATTCTCAGTTAGCTCTGTGAAAGGTCATGGTGATTGGAAGAGGTGCTTTGAGGAAGGACAAGAGTACGATCAGAGGAACTGTGGGCTGGACAACCTCACCTTGATCCTTGAGAGGACAATGATGGAAAAAAAATACTTGAAAATATTTCCAAGCCTGTTACAGACAAGAAGGTGGTTGGGAATAGTTATTGTGGAATTACGAAGGAGAAATTGTGCCCAGTGTCCAGATATGATCAGGTGGGGACACTTCATAACATGAACAGCGAATAGGAGTTACAGTATAAGCAGACACTTAACAACATATCAACAAAAGAAAATAGTTTTAAGCTTTTAATCCTTAGGTGCCACGCAATTTCTACATCAGTAGCTGAAAATGGCCCTTCTTGATTTCAGTTTTTCTGCAAAGAGTAGTAGGGCAGTGGTGTGTAGCGTTTGGTATGTATATCAGGTGCATTGCTTTATTGGTTAAACAACCTGCCATATATCTGTAGTGCTGTACTTGTTGCTTTCAAACTATTTCTGCCCTGTAAGACCTGAAGGATTCCACCCTGCTGCTCCAACAGCCAGCTGTTAAAGGGATTCCTTCTCCGCTACTTGTCCTGTTACCTTTCCTGTAATTATGCTGATTCAGTTGTTTCTATTCTAAATAATTCTGAGATGCTATTTTTGGAGAGCTGTCTCCTCTCGCTTTTCTCCATTATAAAATGAGTAGTATTAGATTTAGATTATTTGGAGCATGGGAATAGAAATGAGTGCATTGACACAAATGGAGTAATAGCTTCTGACCGGGTAGGCACGGGAGAATGAATGGGAAGGGGGTGGGAGAGAGGGAAAAGAAGAAAATGTAAGTCTCTGAAATCATATTCCTGCAAACTGAGCTGCAACTTAAACTGTGCAAACTTGATGTGCTGATGCTATCTGAGCAATCACACCATCTTGCTGTCTGCTAGTCTGTCTTCTCAGTGACTAACTAGAGTCTTTACCATAGCAAGCTGGTTTCGCAGAGAGTTTATAAGCTCTGTGAGAGCACTATACTTGCTGTCTTCCAAATCCAGTCTGCAGTTTTTATTACTCTGCTTACAAAAGTGCTCTCTTCCTATCAGTCTACTTACACATCTTCTAGCTTTCCAGAAAGTATTTCAAGGTTTGTGCGTTTAACTCTGAGGACTCACTTCTAGAGTATATCTCTAGGTGCTAAATGCTCCAAACCAAGGGAAATGCTTGTTTAATATATTAGGGTTTGTCTGCCTAAGAAAATTAATCCAGGACAAAATGTATGAATTTTCAAGAGAATGAAGAAATCTTGATTTTTAGCTTGGTACGTGAAGGCTTCAGTCCGAGTTAGCATGAACTGCTTCAAAGTTTGAAGTGACTGCATGCCCTGAACCCAGAACACTGGCAATTGGAGTTAATAAGTAGCAAGTCTTTGTGTCAGTGACTGTGTTCTGCTTTTCTGCTGACACAGTGAAACAGAATAAGTTTCAGGCAGTTAGTAATTAAGACAACAGTCAGATAGGAACCCTCTGCTGAACTGTGGCAACAATATCCAAGAGGAAAAAAAATGAAGTGAGTAGAAGTGGAGAGAGCTGGCACAGTTTGCACAGGTCAGTGATAGAGAGAACTTGGTAGCCTGTCCATGTGTGCGTGGATACTAACTAATGCTGTTATCATGGCATTTTTCCTAAACAAAATTAATCTGAGTGCAGAGCATGGGGAAGAGAAGCTCGTCTTATAAATGCTGATATTTGTAATGCTTCCTTGTTCTTATTAAATAAAACCATGTGATGGGGAACAGTTCTCAGTTACAATTTTAACCATTTTATGTAAATAAAACTTCCTTGCCTGAAAATATTTGGCTCAGGATCAGAGTGAGGTCCCTCATAACCTGCATCCCTGTGGGTTGGTGCTTTCTTTTTAGCGATGAAAAATATATATTACACTCTCTTAAAATCAGAGTTCACCAGTGCCATTTCCTTTGTAGTCTTTGTTAGTCACATGGTCCTTTTTGTTTTAAATTAATAAAATTCTAAATCTGCATTCAAGAATAACAGCTAACAGACTCTTTCAACAGAAATTAACCTTGAATTGTTTCCATATGGGGTCTTTACTTTAAGCTCTGGCAAACTGTGCCCACTCTCTTGTTTGGTTTTGTTTTTATTGAGGTCCAACTTCTGGTCTTGTCATTCCCCCAGATTTTAGAACGGCGAGGTTCTTGCTGCCAGATATAACAAGCATGAGGGGCTGTTGTTTAAAGAAATAAGAACTTGGACTATTCATCCAGGAAGGAAAAGCATGTAGGGGATATTAACCTCCATCTGCCAGCTGTTCTCAAGAGACAAGCATTTGACCCAGAACATGTTAAAACCAGAGTGTTGTTGTTGAATTAGTGGCATTCAGAAGGAATGTTGAATGTACCTATCTGAACAAATCTAAAATCTAAGGGAGTGCAGAATGCCTACCTTGGGAGTTCAGAAGTCTCACTTAAGTTGGAAGTCATCTTTTGCGCATATCTTTGTCACTCACCATAGACAAGATAGATTATTAGTATGACATACTGTTGCACATTTGTCTGAATTAACTGACTTATTTTATCCACCTTGTTCCAGGGGTGGTCTCTAGAAAAATAGAAGCTTAAGCTTTGGCTTCTAACAAATCCTACTGTGAGCCAGTGTCTTATCAAAGAGATCGCATGATTATCTGAGCAGGGACTTTCCTCGTTTCTTATGCTAGCAGGTGCTTGATCTCTGGAGAACTTCATATGGTTTGCATTCATGTCATACGATGAAAGGTTTTGCAAGCTCATTAGCGGTATTCTTGGCCACCAGTTGGCTAGGTGCTGCCTCTATGGCTACAGTTAGGGAAAGCTTCTTTACAGGCAGAAAAAAATGCTTGGGATCCTACCCAGAATGGCTTTTCATTCCATGACAAAAATATTCCATACAGTATTTGTTGCATCACTAGTTGTACGTGGATAACTCAAATCTAATCAAATTCAGATATTTTAAAATGCATCGAGAAAAGCTGTTAGCATAAAATAGCAGGCTGTTTTTCACTGTCTTATCATTTAAAAATAATGGTATTTCAGTATTAGATAGTATACCAACACATAAAGTATTTTCATACCTGAATGATAGAAAAAGAGGCGTCAAACCTCCAGGTACATTTTCCTGTTTCAGCTGTGTTAATCCTTCTAGAGAGGGAGAAATGCTTTTCTCAGTTGATCTGTGTATGGACAGGCATGGCTTTAATTGGGCTGACAGTGAAAAGTAGGGTAGTATTGCTGGCTGCTATATTTATGTTTTGGAGCTGGAATAGTCAGGTAGGTGCAGAGTCGCTCTTGGTTAAATTTCTTGTGCAGCTCACTTGGTCTGGAGGCTTTCAAATACTAAAATTAAAAACTAAAAAGAAAGGTTGTGCATACCTGAAGCTACATAATTCTAGCCTGGTAAATTTCCACTTGGTCTGCAGGCATGCAAAAAGGAAGATGTGCTGATAGGTCTCTTGCATCTGTTTCCCTTGCTGATACACTGTGGTCTCTTTCTCAGGCTTTAAAAGAAATCAATGAAGTTGGGGACCTTTTGCAACTGAAATATTCCCGTCACCGTTTAGTACCTCTCTTGGACCGGCCATTTGATGAGACTACATATGAAGAAACAGAAGACTAAGCTCCCTCCATATGCCTTGGTGGGAGGGACACACCCTGTGGGACACTCTGTGGCATGCAGGCCACAGTCCATGAACAACACACTTCTGACTGCTTAGCGTAAAAGACATTTCTTCACAATACTGAAGTAGCCACATCAACTCTAAATGGCATTTTGTAAATAGAGAGAGGAGAAGGAAAAAAAAAGTTTTGATTAATGTGTCTTCAGGGTCTGGCCCTAGAGGTGCTTGGCTTTATTTCTTCATGTTGCTCTTTTTATTTATTTGTCTCAATAAGTTCACGGCAATCCACGTTGGCTATGGCTGATCAGCTCAGATTTTGTATGTGCCAATAGCCTCCCAGATGCTGGCTGAGGTGTTGTGAGCATGCGTGACGCTGGCATGGCAGCATTTCCACTGTCACTGCTAGGTGTCTGAACTTGTAGTAAGGGGTGAGCTGACCTGTCTGTTGATTGGAGACTTCCTAGAGAAACTGTTGATTGCTAACTTCAACATATTTAACAAGATTGATAATCAACCAAAGCTTTTTTCTTTTGCAGTTACTTGTTTAAAACTTGAATATAGCTTTTTTTTTTTTTTTTTAAATAAATGCGTTGCTGACATGTCACTGACAGGACCATTGTTCCCAAACATTTAGTTTTACAAGCCACAGGCAGTAAGACTTCTGGGACTCTAACTACTTTTCCTTCCCAGTATGGATACCAGATTGCCTCCTGGTTGTGACAGTAATTGTCCTCTTCATATAGGGTAAGCGATTGAGAGGTTTTTGTTGTTGTTACTGAATTTTAAAATGGGGATGATTTGTCTTCTGTCTGACGTACTTCTGTTTAAAAAAAAATAAGTGTTTTTATTGTGTGCTGCTTTCTTGGTTTCTCATCTTCACATTACTTTGTTTTTTGCTTTAGAACTAGTATAAAACCATGAACAAGCATATCTAGTAGCTGCTAGGTTCTAGAAAGATGTTCTTGGAATTAAATAAATTACGGAAAGTGTTCTTCTTCCTGTTAAGACTAGGACCTCTGAATAAGCAGACCTACATGATGGATTAGAACCATTTATCTCATGCAGATCTGTGAAAGAATGCTACCCTCTGCCACACTAGTTCACTGTTTCTTGTCATGTATGAGATGATCTTGTTGTGCAAGGCTTTTATGCTAAGAGTATGAACAGCTTGGATCTATATCAAACACTTGTCAGCAAAGTCTCAGTTGGTAGCTGCATATCATATCTATGTAGGCCTTTCCTGAAGAGCAAATGTCTTCATAACTGCAATTGTTTGAGATCGTTACTTTTTTGTATTTCTGTTACTGTGAGGTCAAATCAATGTTCACTGAGTCAGTTGCTGTTTAGAATCTTTTTTTTCCCAAATTCCATGCTGTCTTACTCTGATCAAAGTTTTGAATAGCCACCTTTGCTTTAGCACACCTTGGAGATGGTCTACAATGTAGTTGTTGCATCTTGAGTTCTTTCAGTGAACAAAATGGGTTGTTTAAGTGATAACAAAAATATTACAACCAGGATCCATTGCTGTATAGTTCTTGGTGTGTTTTGTTTTTCCTTCTTTCACACTCCCTCCTCCTTCCAGACATACAGATTATCTGCAAAAATAGTAATGCTTTAACACCGCATAATTTAGGTTTGGGTTAGCATGAATGATGTTCTTTGCAGGTGGTTGCAGAGGTTTTTAAACAAGCTCTTCATCTTAAAGCAGAGTGCAGTTCAAAGTAATGTGGTGCTTATATAAGTTATTTTATGTTCACTCTTGCAAGTAACAGGGAAAGAGCTCTTTGGTCATTGGAACCAAGCAGTTCTGCAAATACGTCTTGTTGATTAAAGTGGAATTGGTTTTTCTTTTACACAGCATCTTCACATCTTTATAGATCTTATTATATGTTAATATAGCTGAAATTAGAAACACTGGTTTGACTTCTACCATTGCATTTCAGATATTTCATTAGATGAGAATTAAATCTGCCTTCAGGATAGGTTTGGGTTAACCACTTCTGTTTCAGTTCCCTAATGCTGATTTGCTGGCCTTCTGGAGCAAGGTGTGTGTGCAGCCCAAGAAGTCTGTAACCTGCATGCGCAGCCTTGCTAGCAATGAAGTAATCTCATTTGTTCAGCCACAGAGTAAACTGCAGTTACGTGAGCTTACTTTAACTTTCAGCCTTTCTCACCTGTGTTCTGCCCAGGTCAAGCTCTAACATTCCAGCAGATGACCTGCTTTCTGACTTGAAGCAGCTTTACCTCAAAGAATTGTTCTGTTCTTTTCTTGGTTGTAGTAGGGAACAAGAGGAGGTCCGTGCAGGAATCCCCCTTCCTGACTCCAGTCCTGATACTGTTGACTCAATCCTGGAACAGCTTGAACTGACAAAACCAACTGACTCAGAGACATAGGCATGGGTCAGTGGGGAGCTGTTTTGAGCCTTCTGAGATGTACAGCATGCTTGTATCTGCAGCGTGGTCAACCTTGTGATGTGTTAAGTTAGAGATGGATTATAACAGATACTGTAAGTCTCTAGTCTTAATCTTGTTTCTGAAATTCAGTTTTAGGGCAGCTTATTTTTGGACAGGAGGAAAATAAATCTCAATAATTCAAATAGCTCCTATGTAACGCATCTGGAACTGTCAGTGTTTAAAAATTATAAGTCACCATGTTGGGATTCCAGTTGTGCTTGTCCAGTTGTACTTGTTTGAGGAGATTGTGTTCATGCTAAACTTCAGCCCTTTAATATATTTCTGCTGTGTTATGCTGTCTGCATAGGACTTTGAATTCCAGGTTTCAAAGACATTTCAGAAATCATTCAGGCAGTTAGTAGCATTTGCAAACTGCTTGGTTACATTTCATTGCCATGTTCTTTTGAAAAAGCAACGTTTCCCACCCTAACATCCCAGGAAGTGGTTATTCAGTTGCCAAACTCTGGTACCTGATAAAACTGCTTCTGAAAATTAAGAAGTCTACCATAGAGCACTTCTGTGTAAACAATTCACCGAGCATGAAAGTCAGGAAAATCATTTCACACCCATTGAAGCACTCTGCTCCCACAGGTGAAGGAGCAGACCACTACTGGTTTGTGGTAGGCAAGCCTACAGCATGCACACTGTCACAGTGGTGTATAGGGAGGATTGCTGATCTGATATTTATGTGCTGACTAGAAATCTGTCTCCATTCATTTCTACTGTTAGGACAAAAGGAAAGAACCAATCTTGAGAGATCACAAAGGAAGAAAAGCTACTTGAGAAATAGACTTCAGTCCCTGCCAACTTCTCTGAGACATTCTAATTGAAAATGACTCCTGGTATTTCTTAAGAGGGATAAAGTTCAAAAGAAAGTGAAGGCTGCTTTTGAACAAAGGATTTTACCCTGTTATGTACATTGTCTAAACTTATTCATAAATATACAATAGTTATCTTTCCCGTACCTCTCTAAAGAACTTAGCAAGAAAGATTTTGCCTCTGCTGAGCTGAGTGAGGAGTTCAGAAGCTGATGGTCCTATTCTCTTAAGAAAATAGAGGCTCTTAGTGCTCAGCATCAGTGAGGAGTGAGAGATCTGCTGCTTGTCAGAATTTGGCCTTTGCAAATCAGAGACCTTTGTCTTGAGGAGCCTGATTTATAATTTTTCTAATTTTTCTTCAGTTCTTTGGCAGAGTGGAAACAAAGTAGGGTGTTTTTTTTCCTTCTGTTTGTGTTTGTAACCAAGTATTCAGGGCTGGTTTTTTTTATTGCTTTTGTTTTTTTACACAAGACATGAACTTATGTATAATATGTGTATACGGTGTATTTAACTCTTTCGGTTTCTGTGTTGTTTTTTTTTTTGCCTTTGAAGTAGCATCTTTAGAGCTATTCTGGTTCTTGGTTTGGTGGTGTAGTATGCTTCTGCTTTAGGCAAAATCTCAGGAGTGAACCAACCAAACATCTTAACGTGATGAAGTCATTTAGTGAAGGAATTGCATCATCTGTCCTCTTTTGCTCTCTCTTAAAAGAACGTAGAAGTGGAACCTGCTGCACCTTCACACAGAACAGGAAAGGGGAGTGTTCCAGTGAAATCAGTGATCCAGCCCTGTGCTGTGTGGATGAAGGAACTCTGACTTCCTGATACAGCAGGGATGGAGAAAAAGGGGTGGTCTGTCATCAGTAATTCTCAGCTGTATTGGGATCTTTCATGAGTACTGGAACAAGGATCCTTAAAGTAGGAATGCAACTTCAGTGCCCCAAAGGGATACTTCTCTAAAACTTATCCACGCCAAGTAATCAAATACTTCCTCTCCTTCTGTACATATATTTATTTCTTTACCTCTGAAACGTCCTTTACTTACTCCTGTTTTCTCACCAGAAGCCATATTATCTATTCAGACAGATCACAGGACAGATTAGAGGAAAGCTGTGAGCATGAGCTATTTCATCTGAGAGAACGTCTTGTAGCATTGTATTTGGAGAGCATAAGCTCCCTCAGTTCATCACAGAATGGAACTTGTGCAGATTTACTCCAGTGTAAACTGCTCAGTCAAAATTGCTGCAGCTTGTACCCAGCCTGTGAAAGCCAAGCTCACTGGGAGCTGTGTGGGTTGCAGCTTCTGTGTGGAGCTCAGAGGTAGTTGTGATCTGTTCTAATGGTGGTGAAGCACTGAGCTGTCACTGAGTGCCTCAAACTTGTCTCTCAGCAGGGGAATTGCTGGCTTCAGTAGTGGACCACCAGTTGGGGGAACACCAGTCATATGGTCTGTGTCCCTTGACTGTGGTTTTAAGAGGAAGAAAACAAAACCCAGAACCTCATATGTTGTTGTGATGGCTTGTGTTCCTGCAAGCATTCCCTGTCTCACAAGCTGTTTGTCTGTTCAGGGGTTAGGATGTGAATTTAGAGCACAGCCATGTTTGTGTGAGTGCTGTGCTGTGCTTTATCTTTGTCTGAGGAGAGATGTTTGGTACAGACACTGTTTACATCCCCAGAAGGGGTGGGTATAGGAGTTGATGACTGTGGTGCGTGTTGAAGGCCTTAAACTGTGACTCTTGGTGTGAAGAATTGAAATTAAAACTGACCTTGAAAGATGCAAGTGGATTTTAACCCACGGAAGAATACTCTGTGCTCTTAGCTAAGCAATACACACTTCTTGTTTCCTTGTGAGGGAGAGGTCCAGCTCTGCTTTCTGAGCCCAGCCAGCAGCTGTTAAGAAGCAGGGAGATGTCTATTGAAGGCCAGAAATGGTGCAGCTGTGCACTGATGCTCCTATGTAGCAAACATCGGTGACTGACCCTGGGCAGCTGAGAGCGGGAGGATTACTGAGAGGGTCGGGGATGTCAGCAGCAGTGGCAGCTAGCAGCGATTTCAATAGGAGGTGACCAGGCCTCACCTGAGTATGTCACAGGTTGGTGTAGTTCCAGAGATACCCTCGGTGATGTAAAATGTGCACCAAAGCAGCTGATTTTTATTATTATTATTATTATTTTTATTTGCCAAATCTCATGCTGTCCAGACAGCGTTTCTGCTACCCCCTAACGGTGTACTGAGCTAACTGCAGCCCCAGCCTTCTGCTATCAGAACAGCAAGAGGTGAGCAGCACTGGAGCCTGAGGCTTTGGGCCATCAGCCCGAAGCCAATGGTGGCCCACGTTTCCACGAGCCCTGGGCAGCATTACCGAGTCACGGCACTTAATCCTAAATTGCACTGTTCCTATGCCTCTGTGTTGCTATAATGTACATATCTATTGGATTCTTTTGTAGATAAGACATTTTAGATAAAATTTTTAAATGGGCTCCCCCTCCCAAATATTTTATGCCAGATGTCTATAGTTTTTTTTTACACTGGGGATTAACATAAGGTTGGATGCTCTGTGGGCAGGGAAAGGATAAATGGATGGTACATTGGCTTTAAAAAGGTAACAACGCATGTTTTAAAAGAAAAATGGAGAAAAAAAAACTGCTTGGAAAAAAAAAATCCATTCAAATATATTCTATGTTCTGCATAATAAAGAGTCGAAAAAGAAAAGTTCTGCTGTGCTCTTCCTTAATGTCGTCTGTAGGGCTGGGCGAGCCGGGAGCTCGGAGGGAGCAGCGCGCTCCGTTCGCACCCTCCTTGCCGGCGCAGGAGCCCTTCCCGGGGGCGGCGGCGGCGGCTTCGGGCCCCCCTCCGCGCCGCTCCCGCCCCTC
>JANHGO010000042.1:32698150-32725242 GCA_024606505.1 Aquila spilogaster
CCCCGACCCAAGAGCAGCACTGGTGCAAGTGAATTTGGGGCAGCACTCAACACATCCAGTCCCTCACTTCCACTTCAATCAGTTCATACCTCGCCTCGCCTCGCCTCGCCTCGCCGGGAGGGCGCTGCCCCGGCGCTGCGGCGGGTCTCCCCCGGAGGGAAGCGTCCGGTGCCGCGGGGCTTGTGCAAGGCCGGCGCCGCCGAGGCGAGGCGAGGCGAGGCGAGCCGCCGCCCGGCAGCGGAACAAAAGAGCCCCGGGCCGGGCCGGGCTGGCCCCGCCAGAGGGGCAGCGCCCCGCGGGGCACGGCCGGCTAGAGGGGGTCGCGG
Organism: Aquila spilogaster; assembly: GCA_024606505.1. Classification (NCBI taxonomy): domain Eukaryota; kingdom Metazoa; phylum Chordata; class Aves; order Accipitriformes; family Accipitridae; genus Aquila; species Aquila spilogaster. Next base: position 32,698,477 of record JANHGO010000042.1, read on the forward strand.
CCGCCCGGGCCATGCAGCTGCCGAGAGGGGAGGAGCGGCCGGCGGCGCCCCGGAGGGGGCAGCGCCCGGAGGGAGCGGGGGGGAGGTCTGGCAGCGCCGGCAGCCCCCGAGCGGGGCAGGGGCGCGGCGGGGCCGTGCCCGGGGCCGGCTGCCGCGCCGCTCGCCCGGGAGGGGCTTGACCGCGCTTCGTGCGAGAAGGAGCAGCTCCCCGGTGAGCGGCGGGGAGCGCCCGCCAGTCCGCCCTCCGGTGCCCGGCGTTGCCTGAAGACCGGCGGCAGCACCGGGGAGCGACTGGGCGGGGGGAGGAGAAGAGGAGGAAAAGAAATCAGATTGCCGAAAGGATTAGGAAGGGGGGTGGGGAGGCGAAGCCCTCTCCTCCCCCCTCCCGCACGCACTTGCGGAGCTCTCAGAGTTGCCCTTCAGCATCGGTTGCACCGGGAGGCGAACCCGGCGGCGGCGGAGCCCGGCGTGCCCCGGCTGCGCTTCTGCATTTTTTTCCGCCCGTTTTTTTTTTTTTTTTTCCCTTCTGGTTGGTTTCCCCGCTCCCGCCGAGGGCCGGCGCGCCCGGCAGTCACGGAGCGATGCCGCTGCCGGGCGGGAGGGTGGTGCTCGTCCTCGGCTTCGTCCTCCTGACAGCGCTCCTGGCCGCCGTGCGGGGGCTGCCCGTCGGCAGGCAGCGCGGCGGGCCCAGGGAGAGGAGCTCCAAGCTGGCCGAGGTGAGCGGGGAGCGGGGCTGACGGGCGGGGCCCGGAGGCCCAGGTGGGAAGCGGGGAGCCCGGCCCGCGGTGCCGCGGCTCCGCCGGTCCCTCCCAGCGGCGAGGACGGGCGGCAGCGGGGAGAACGGCTGCGGCCGGCGGCTGCTCGCGGGTATCCCGCGTCGCGTCGCGGCGGCGTAATGCGAGGAGCGTGGCTCTCAGGTACGGCGCGCGATGGTCGCGAGAGGGGAGCGCCGTGCCGAGGGCCGAGCACCGCGACAGCACGCGTACAGCGCAGCCCGCCTCCTGCGTCCCGCTTCCTGCTCTGAGAGCGGAGGTCCGGGGTGAGACGGAGAACGGAAAGCTTTCCCGGCTCCATCTGCGCTCCCACACGCTGCAGCGCAGCAGGGAGAAGGTGGTCGACGTCGTCCCGTGTCTACTAACGCACAGGGGATGCGTTTTGAGAGGGAGTCCTCCGTTTCTGGCGCACGTGGGGAAGAACGTTCGTTGCCGGGGAGTTGGACTGGGTGACCCTTCAGGGTCCCTTCCAGCTCAAACGGTTCTGTGGTGAACTGGGAGCAGTCGTGCCCGGTCTGAGCTGCAGCAGACAGCACGGGCACAGTAGTGTGGTGGTTAAGGAAAGCCGGAGTGATTTTGGGTCATGGGCACAGATGGTTCGTGTTGCAGAGCCGATAGGTCCGGTCTCTATGGCAGCGGGGCCGCCACATCTGGAGTATTGGTTACACTGCGGGTAATGCCCTGCAGATGTGGGCAGGACGGAGGGGCCCGCGGGAGAAAAACAGAAGTGACGGAGCGGGGCAGATGGACGGCCACGGCGATTAAACAATTACGGGGCGCTGACTTATTCTAATTAAATGTCTTTACATAAAGCAAACATTTTTTTCTCCGTTAAATTTAAGTGGGATTTTTTGTAATCTCTACTGAGCCTGAGTTGCCCTTCTATACTAAAACAGTGCAGAAAAGTTAAAAGGCTGTCGTCGCGCTTTTGAGTTAGAGAGACTGTAGTTGCAGGAAGGACTGAGGCAAAGCATGCTTCATGAGTGCGGCCTCGCTGGTGTGTCCCGGGTCCTGCACCCCAGCAAGGACGCCTCACTTCAGCCCTTACAAACGGATCGAGCACTCACATTTGCTGTCTCTTCACTGCGACACTGCAGAAAAGCTTTGCCCTATTTACTCTGAGTCCAACATAAGCCACAGATGCGCTGAGGATATTTTATATTCAGGCTCTTTAGCAGTTGAAAAGAGAGAATACTTTCTTCCAAGCCATGCCTGAAAATCTAACAAGAGAAGACATCCCCCAGTTGTCTGGCTCTTTGGCCGTGTTTCAGAAGGTGTGCGGGCTCCAAAGCAGCTTGCGGTGACCAGCAGGGTTTTCTCCTGCAGGCTGACTGCCTCGCAGCCAGATGTGGGCGGCTCTGCGGCAGCTCACCGCAGTGCCCCCAGCTCACGTGTAATGCTCCAGGTTTGGGTAACAGAGTGCTCAGAAGTGCTCATGTCCCTGTGGGGACAGCTCGTCACATTGCTTAATGCCTTGTTTGTTTCTGAAGTCAGGGGGTTTAAATGCAAAATATGTTTTGATAAACTCCCTGGATTCCAAAATATTGGCTTTGAGCATTGTTGGTAGATGCTTGGATTCTTTCCGACTGATACACATCAGTTCCAGTGCTCTTCTAGGAAGTATGAAATGAGCGATGCTCCAGCACAGCAGGAAAGCAAGCTCTAGAAGTGATCGAACCTGCGTTCACCGATACAGCCACTGTGTGTAGCTGTGCACAGAGGTACCCGTAACAGCACCAGCACTGTGCTGGCAGCGAGTCTCCTGCAGCGCAGCTATGCCGTGGGATGGAGATCCAGGAGTGTGCTGTTGGAGTTCCCCTGCCTGAAGCTGCTCAGAAGAGAGGTAAAGGATGGTAACAAAAGAAATGCCAAACAGTGTAAGGGTTGTACTAGGTTGCAGTTGTGGGTTTGCAAAGCTCCTGGTGCAACTGGCCCATGGGAAGTAAGGAAACAAGAACAGCACTTGTATTTACCGATCGCATCCGGCAGCGAGAGAAGCAGAGGGAAACAGAGTTTGGAATGAAAGATCTACACTGAGATGTTCTGCTTGCTGAACAAAACAGTTGTGGCAGTTCTGATCAAAATCACAAGCAGCTAGGAGCCCAGGCTAGAGGAGCACATGGAGTTAAGCGTGGCATCAGGTGGTGTGTGCCTGGAGCTGCAAGCAGAGGGAAGGAGTCCCAAGCCAGGTTGGTCAGCTGTGCTAGAAAGAAGTGGCTGGACTGGAGCTGCCGGGCCATGAGCCAGGTCCCTCGGCACCTGGCAGTGCCAGCACGCTGTGTGGGGACACTGCAGGGACAGGAGAGGTCTGGGTGGCATTGCACCCCTGGAGCCCCGCTGCTGTCACTGCGTGGGCAGCCCGGCTGTGTCAGTGGCAGTCACTCTGCCTGCGGATGTGCTTTTTACCTTTTCAGTTCTTCAGCAATTAAGCGTTCTTGTCCCTGGCTTTGTCCTTGGCGGAGGTCGGATTTGCGGGCACAAAACGTGCACTGAAGCATCCTTCCGCCCTGAAAGGGACTCTTTGTGTGCGGGGAGGTACTTTACCCTTTGTAGCAAATTTCCTTTTGAGAAGTGCCAAATTATCTTAGTCAACACTGTTGAAAACCCTCCTGCCCCGGGGCCGAGTCGGGCACAAACAATGGGAGCTGGGTGCAGGGGAGCCGCGCAATCAGGGGCTCCTTCCTTCTCACTGTGCAGACTGGGCTGTGCGGCCCCACAGCCAGAATCAAAGGGGTTCCTGCAAAAGGCACACGGAGGGGAAGGGATTAGGCGCAAAACTCTCCGCAGGGCATCGTCCGGCCCTACCTGGCAGCACGGCTGTTCCTGGGGAGCCCTGTGGAGCGCTCCCATCTCCTCCACTCCTGTTGGCCTGGACCAAAAGTCCCCATTGCCCCCCAGTCGCTGGAGCTGGGGCTGAGCACTGGGGATGGTGTCAGGCTCCTGCATACCTTGAGGACTGATGATGGCAGTTGTGCCTCCAGCCGCAGTCTCCTCGAGCCCGTCTGTGACACAAGTAAGCTGGTGTGGAGCATGCACCTGGGATTTCGTGCTGGTGTCTTAGGGTCAGGGAGTGGAGAAAGGAGCCTTTTGCTTTTCATGGAATCAGTAAACATTTTTCCACTCAGAATAATTCCCAAACTATCCACCTGGTACTTCCCAATGGGCAGGGTGAGGCAGGCTGTGCTGCTCGGTGTTCCCAAGCACGTGGCAGCTGTGGTCTTAGTGCTCAATGAAACACCAGAGCCAAGAGGACGGCAGGGCAGGCAGCAGCGCTTCTGTGTAAAAAAGGTTCCATTTCATACAGAAGTTTGTAAAAGTGCAAGGGCGTCTTTATTAATAGAACATTTTTGAGGGGAACATTCATTAGGCTGTCGGATGCTTTTACGTGGCCAGCTGTACACATTGACTGGCACAGTGTGTGTCAGGGCTGCTCAGCTTCTGTACCTTCCCTGTGCAGCGGGACTCTGGGGTTTATCTGATGAGCTGTTCGGTACCTTAGAGATGAAGACACAGAGAGGATGGTGACCCACCTGCCCTGCAGCCCCGGTTAGCTCTTGGCTGTGGATTGCATTTATCTCCCAGGGAAGGACATGGCTTCAAAGGGAAGAAGACACTGTAAATTTCTCCCGGTCATTACTGCCTTTGCTGCTCCCTGGTGCTCCCAGCTGGGCCAGGAACGTGTCCTGAACTGTGGCAGCCATCATTACACACAGCCGTTCTCTCTTTGGGAGAAAATGCTCCAGGCTGCTTGGCATGAACTGCATTGCATTGCACTGGCTGTGGGGAGGAGGGATGAGGATACTTGCTCTGCTGTGTTTGGGGGTTTTGGTCTCAGGGTTCTGCCTGATCTGCAGTGGTGGAGGAGGCAGCAGCTGGAGCAGTCAGAGGGCTGCGGTACTCAGGCTGACAAATGTATGTCATTAGCTGGAACAAGTTAATGGTTACTGGACCACATGGCAACAAGTTAACGGCAACTCAGATGCATTAAGAGCTTATGTATATTATGGCTCAGCTATGTTAACAGAAAACACGTGCCCAAGCTAGGGGTTTGCCTGAGAGGACCAGAGGGTATGGCTCTGTCTGTCCCCCTCCCTGCGTGGTCCCTGAGGGGCCCTGGTCCCACTCCCATGGCTGCGCTCTGTCCCAGCATCAGGCCAGCTGGGCGGCACTGGGGCCCTTCTGGGCGAGGTGCCCCTGCCCGCAGCGTGGCCTGCTGGGCTGGCCTGTGAGCACAGTCCCTCAGCACGAGGAAGGCTTGAGACCTCAGATGCTGCAGGGACACCTTGGCTGTGCCAGCTGGACATCCTGCTGGCCCCATTTGGTCCTGCACACAGCCGCACGGTGTCCTGGCTCCTCACTGCGCTGTGAGCTGTTTCTCCATGCTGAGGTGTTTGCCCCGCTGGGGCTGGCTCTGCTTCAGAGACAATGTAGTCCCAGACCTTGGGAAGAGTTCTGAGATTGCAGTTGCCGCAGTTGTGACAATAAATGAGGGACGCGAGGAAGTCTTTGATGCTGCCTCCTGCGGCTCCCTCCTAGGGACAACTGGGCTGTGGCCATTTAGAAGAGAGTGTTTCCTTGTAATCTGAAGTATTTTGATAACTGGGAAAATTATAGTCATGGGGGTGTAATAATTATCTGCATGGCTCTGTTTGCTGCCACCTCCTACTGGTCCATTAAAAACAGGATCTTCCCACACCAGAGTGATGACCGAGTGCCTCATCTGTTCCATGAACACTTACAGAGCTCTCTCAGAACATAAAGGGAGTTGCTTGTGTCATTATTTAACAAAACAAAATGAAAAAAAGAACTCACGTGAGTTGATCATTAGGTGGACAGACAAGTAGAGCAGCTGGGAGATCTTGGTCCCGTGCTTTACTTGCACCACAGCCCCTGCACAGGCAGGAACGTAGCCAGAGTGGAAGAAGAGCGGGAGTTGAAGGTGTCTGATCTTCAGGAGCTCGTCTGTCAAAAAAAGAAAATTCCAGTCTCTGTTTGGTACCTTGCAGGCTCATGAGCAGTCAGGTTTGCCACAAAGCTCAAGATTAATGTTAAAAAGTCAGAGGGAGCTTGGAGGAAAGAGTGGGAAGATGCTTGTGTAGACTCAGCTCTGTTCAGGAAAAGATTAATACTTCTTCTGGTTGCATTCTTGTTTCAGTAAAACATGGTAAGACTGTTCAAAGGAAACAACACAATCAGTAATGATTAAGCAGCAAAAAAAAATTCCTTGTAAGTATAGCCCACAGTGCCACACCAGCTTTTAACGAATGTGTCATTTTCTTCACTGCGTTGTTAACGATCCCAAAGCATAACCTGAATGTTGCCTCTCATCTGACTCTCACATGCACAGATTTCAAACTAAATGAGTTTATGTTCCCACTGACCAGTGGGGGATAGGAGCGGGCAGAAATGGCATTCTCCAAGTGCTGATGCACAGGCTCCGGTGATGCTTCGCCCCCCAGGAGCTGACTGGAGTGCGCTTAGCTTGGGTTTATCTTGGTAACGAAGACCAACTCTGCTCAGTAACACATGGAGGTGCAAGGAGTGCTGCCACTGGGTTCATATGTAGAGCCCTGGCAGCTTTCAGCACCTACAGAGATGCTGTTAGGGGGACAGGTATTGGTGATATGGGTAGCAGCAAAGTTTTGGCATAGGACAGCCTAGCACAGGGACTGGTCTGCTGATGTTTCAGGTTTTAAACTGCTTTTTTAAGACAGGGTTAGTTCAGAGTCTCGGAGAGTTCATAGCCAACTTGCAGATTTCAAGACTAGAAGAAATAATCACGTTGCTGAATTTCTTCCCTAGCACAGATGCTTTATGTATGTTTGAGCCAGTACCTTGTGCTGGGCTGTCTCCACAAGAGATACAGCCTCTTTCCTTGTTAGCTTGTTCCTGCGCTTTGTCACCTACAATGTCAAAGCATGATCCTTATTTTTCAGTTAAATTTGTCTGGCTTTGACTCACCAACATTGGTTCCTGTTCTGTGTTTCTGTTCTGGATTAGAGTCCATGGTGCCTGATGGGTTGTTTCCTTAAAGAACCAGGAGATCAAGTGATTGCTTTATCTTTTTAACCTGACATGAATTGTACAAGTCTTTCACTGGAAAAATCTTTCCATCCTCTGGAACCGCTTTGCAGCTGTTCTCTTCCTCATTTTCAGATTTCCAAGCAACTTTAATAGAGGTGTATGAGGAAATGGGAAAATATAAGCTTTTAATCTCTGTAGAAAAATGTGTGACCTTTCCCCACACCTTTTCCATATACCCTGTCACCCCTGTTAGGTACAAAATGTGCATGGCACTGGAGTGAATTGCTGACATGTTCTTTCCACTTCCTAATGTCTTTGCTGAGTTTGTACCCCGAGGTGTTTAGGTGATCCTGCACGTGGGAGAGCCAGGATTACTTGGGAAGGGCTCCTGGGCTGGTAGGAAGGCAGATGTGATCCTGCCTCTTGGTTTTTATAGCCTTCAGCCTAAGCACAGTGTTCACAAATGGAACCACGTGCTGTTTGTTTCCCGGCAAGGTAAGACATCACTGGGCATCATGTGGACAAAGGAGGAGCTGGAGTTGGGCTGTGGCAGTTCCTGGTTTGGTTTTTCCTTTGGTAGTACAAGCTGGTCATAGAGGAAGGCTAGAGCTGGGCAGTGGTCAGGAGATGGCTTCCAGGCACTGTGCTGTCCATTTCTGATGCATGGTGGCAAACTTGATCTCCCAATGCTAGAAGGAGATGGGAGCTGACAACAACTGAGTTTGCTGCGTTTTACTGATGGCCAGGTTTGGGCTATAGAGGACAAGTTGCATATGACCTCATGCACAAATCCCATGCAAAGGCTCTGTAAATGGGATGCAAACAGGCAAGGTCTTCTTCGCGAGTCACCTGTGGGGGCCACCCAGGAAGACACCCACAGGGGCCTTTGTGCCCCCGTAGGATCTGGGAGCAGAGGGAGCTCTGTCTGCCCATTAATGCTCCCCCAGCCCGCTCTTGTGTGACACTTTTACATTTTCCCTGTGGGAACAGTACTCTGAATTTCTTGAGCTTGTTTGGGCGTAAAATCTGAATTAGGCACTGAGTGTAAGTTTGGAGACTCAGAGTCTGTTCCTGGCTCAGTCGCTGTGATGTCCTTGGGTGAGCTCAGATCTCATTGCTAGAGACCTTCGTTTCCATGTGTATTAAATTTGGGTCCTCTGTGAAAGGAGCTTACCCAGCCCGGTTAAGCTTGTTGCAAATTATGCACAATCACCAGCGTCTCAATGTTGCTGGCTGTGCAGTGCTGGGGGGCTGTATTCAGCTCACACAGCTGGGAGCAGGCCCAGTGCTGCAGGCAGTGCCGTGTGGTCAGCGCTTGCCGAGCACATGAGGCCATGGCCAGCCTTTTCCATCTCCCTGGCAGGGGCTGGAGGCCTGGAGGAGGGGCAGCGGGGTGCTCTTCTGGTGAAGACCCATCTGGTGAAGTCTGTCACAGGCTCTTCCCTGCACCCAGCCCGCTCTGGTCAGCAGCCAAGGGACCAGCAGTGTCCCTGCTGCTCTTTTCCCCCCCCCCGGGGATGGGGAGGGGGATGCGGGCTTTGATGTGCGGGCACAGGGCTGGGGACAGGCTGTGTGTGCTCATGAGAGCCTGGCCGGGCTCCAGCTGCCTTTGAAGTGCTCCAGTGATCAGGATGAAAGGGAGGGGAGTCCTTCTCCAAACCATCTGGCTCTAATTGCAGGTAGAAATGCCTCTCCGCATCCCCCGTGGGGAGGGGCACGCCGCTCTCTTCGTTAATCCCGCCACTCTCGTCTGGGCTGGTGCACAGGGCGAGAGGTTGGGAACAAAAGGGGGTTTCAGCCAGGCAGCCAGAAATAGACGCTGCTGGCAGAGCTGCTGGGGCTTTGGGCACCTCTGCGCCCAGTATGGAGCTGCAGGGCTCCAGGGAAATTCCCAGGGAAACCCATGCCACGATAGAGCTTTGCCAGTTGTTCCCATCTCCAGTTTCATCCCTCTGATTCGCACCCTTCCGTGCCAGTGTGGAGGTGAGGGCCATGGAGACACAGGGCCAACCTGACTGTGTGGCAGCTGAGGGTCCCCGCCCACTCCTGCCAGGCCACGCAGGGCTGGACAGAAGGGCTCCGTGTGTCACTGAGGTGGCAGCAGCAGACAGTCACTGGCAGTAGATGCAAGTTGTTTGCTTTGTTGTATTTGGTTGGGTGTTCTTCCCAAGGAAATAAAGGCAGTTTGGTTATATCACCAGTTCTGTTTCCTCCTTGCAATAGTCTTTGGGCAGCATCTTAAATCTCAGTTACTTAAAGCAACACGGGTTTAATTTTAAGTCATCTACACTAGTATTGATACACAGAGTGATTTCTTTAGGTGAAGTGCTTCCCCTTGTTGTAAATCCCCTCACATGAGCTCTGGCAGCTCTGTACTCATGAGCAACTGTTGCTGTTACCCATTGCCAGGAACCAAGAAACAGCCAAAAAGGGAGAACAAGGAGTGGAAAGCCAGGTGGCACCGGCACTGGGACAGCAGAGACATGCAAAAAGAGGGTGGTTGATGGGATGGGAGCACAGCCTGAGCAGACCTGTAAGCTGCCTGAGTGCAGTGATGTCCCAGCACAGTACAGGCCTCGTGGTGTTAATTAATTGTTAATCACTGTTCTGCTCCATGCTGCAGTGAGATGAGGCAGGGGAACTGTTCAGCACGGAAGAGCAGATCCTGCTTCATTTGGCAGCAGTCACCCTCAGGGGATGGCTGGGTGAGTGAGGGGCCGTCCTCACTGCCTCTTCCCCCTGCAGGTCTCTGCCTCATCAGATCCCCGTGCGGCCGGGGATGAGGAGATGCCACCGTCGGGCAGGGCACGGGGCCTGCGGCGCAGCGGGCAGGCAAGCCCACGGCGGCACCGGCGTCGCGGGGCTGCTCAGCAAACAGCAAGGAGCCCGGTGCAGCCCCAGCCCAGTGGTGCTGGCCAGGAGGAAAGCCTGCCCTTCGTGCTGGACCTGCAGAGTTTGCCAGGGCTGGCCAACGTCGACCTGAGCGCCCAGAACCCCAACATTCAGGTGAGATGCAAGGCTGGGTGGGATGCGGGTTGGATGATTCCCTAACAGAAAAACTTTCAAGAGCAGCTTTCTATGGCTTTATGGGGTTGTGTGTCTTGGTATCTTGGCAGCTCTCTCAGGTGCAAATAGCACCTCAGCCTCTGAGGGGCTCCTTTGGCCAGTCTGTAGTGTTGCCACAAACAGCGCCTTTCACTCTGACCCTGCTTAGTCCCTTCAAATGATGAGATCTCTTGTACTCATAGTCTTTTAGACCAAAGCAGCTATGGCCTCAGACAGTCCTTTTGCCAGAGGACATCCCACAGGCAGGCTGTCAACCATACCCTGACTCACCACTCTGCCATATATCTGGCTTTCAGGTAACCATTGAAGTGGTGGATGATCCTCAGGCTGAGATGGAGATGGACTTGTTGAAGGAAACAAGCAATGACTGGTCCTTGACGTCCTCTGAGTGGTTGTCCCACAAGGACCTCTTCTGGCCTCTTTTCTGGGAATACACTGACCCCAATGAGGGGGAAGAGGAGGAGGATGAGGATGACAATATGGATGTAGGGGACAAGGAGGAGGAGGAAGAGGAGGAGGAGGAGGATGAAGAAGAGGAAGAAGATTACACTGCAGAGTATGAGGAGGAGGAGTCCATGCTCAGTGGTGTAGGAGATGACTGGGAGCAGCGGTGGCCTGGTCAGAAGAACTGGATCTTTAAGGAAAAATATAATTATGGTGAGTCCTCTTGAGCACAGTCAGCAGCAACTGCCCTGCAGACCAGCACTGCTCTCCCCTGCCCAGCCCACCCACAGCCCTGTCTCACTGTAGAGTGAGCATCCACGCACAGAGGATCCTGAGCACCAGGGAGGTTGGGAATGGGCAGTGATGCCTGGCTGAGTCTCAGTGGCCATGGGCAAAGCTATGAGAGTGAGAGCCTTTGCTTGAGGGCTGCCAGTGAGGGCAGGGTTGGCTCCGGGCATCACGTGTCTTGGCACCACAGGTGGCCCTGTGTCCCTGTAAATGGCATCTCAGGAACAGGGGAGAGCTGAGGAATATCTGGGGTGGCTGCTGTCTCCTTCCTGCTGAGGCTTTCTACAAGGTTCATCCCTCTCTGCCTGTCCTGTGCCACATGCAGACTATGAAGATGAGGAGGAATGGAGCCCATGGTCCCCTTGCAGCATCACCTGTGGCAGCGGCAACCAGAAGAGGACCCGGTCCTGTGGCTATGCCTGCACAGCAACAGAGTCAAGAACCTGCGACCTGCCACGCTGTCCTGGTGAGCACTGTTGGGGCACTGTTCCACCCTAACATAGGCTGGTCCCCCCACTGCTGCAGCTGGGCAGACTGGGCCTGGTGCCAACATGGGGAGGGAAAAGGGCATGGGGAGCAGGCTGCTCTCAGGGCAGGAACACTCCTTGTGAGCAGATCAGTGAGGGGACACTTGTTCCCAAAATCCATCCCAGTTTTGGCTGCTCTCTCAGGTTTCAAGTGCCAAGTCCCTCTTATCCAGAGGATTGCTCGTGGTTCAAGAGCTAGCTAGGTTGGATATGATCTGGAATAATGAATGTGGGTGCTTGTTTCCATGAAGAAGCTCTGGTGGGGCCTCATGGTGCCACAGGCAGTTGTGTAAAGCACAGGGATGGTGGATTGAGACCCTAGCTCCCTGTGTAACTCCTCACACCTGTCTCACAGAGAGCCTGAAATCCAATCCTGAGGTTTACAGAGAGCCAGTTCTGTGTACTGAGATTTGCATAGTCCCTGTGCCTAGGCCCTTGTGGCCCAGTTCGTCCTGCATGTCTTCATCCTGGAGGCACAGGGCTGTGTCACCAAAGCAGTGGAGGGAGAGGTGCCCTTTGGGAGGAAAAAAAGCCTGTCTTCCTTTTCTGGAAGTTCAGCCCATCTCTGGGGGCGTTCAAGGCGAGGTTGGATGGGATCCTGGGCAGCCTGATCTAGTGGACAGCAACCCTGCTCACAGCAGGGTTTGGAACTAGGTGATCTTTAAGGTCTCCTCCAACCTAAGTCATTCTGTGATCCTTTGCTTTTTTTTTTTTTCCCTTCTCAAGGAGCAGAGGGAGAAATAGTCTTCCCTACAGAGGAGACTCCTTTCAGAAGTGACAACACCACAGAGCTGTTCAACTCAGGTCAGCTTTTGCCTTATCCTCATGCTGGGGGCCTAGGTGCCTTCATACAAAACCCTGTGGGAAGATGCAGCTGGTGGGGAGGGCTGTCCCAAAGGCTCCCTGGTCTGGTGTCCAAACCTTGCTCCTTTCACTGCCATGTGCAGGCTCAGCTGAGTTGTATTGCCAGCAATTCTGGGACACCCAGTGACTCCCACAGCCAAATAGGATACAGTGAAAGCGATCTTACTCCATGTCTTGCAGCAGTTGAAGCCAGCCTGCAGCCTACCCTCCTGCAGCTCCACCATGGTGGGATGCTGCTGTCCTTCCCCTCCAAGGAGCCTGGTGGCTTCTGCCAAGTTTTGTGGGGTCTCCTGGTGGAGCTGGCAAGGCTGCGGACAGTGGCAGGGCAAGGAGTGGTGCTTGTGCCCTCACCCTTTTGCTGCCTCTCTCCTAGACGTTGACAGCTGTGAGAAGTGGCTGAACTGCAAGAGTGACTTCCTCACCAAGTACCTCAGCAAGGTGCTGACAGACCTGCCCAGCTGTCCCTGCTCCTACCCTCTGGAGGCTGTTTACAGTGCCGTCAACCTGCGGGACGAGCGACAGGGCAAGAGCTTCCGCTGGCGGGATGCCAGTGGCCCCAAGGAGCGCCTGGACATCTACAAGCCAACAGCACGCTTCTGCCTGCGCTCCATGCTCTCCCTTGACAGCACGACGCTGGCAGCCCAGCACTGCTGCTACGATGAGCACACCCGCCTCATCACCCGGGGGAAGGGTGCCGGCGTTCCCAACCTCATCAGCACCGAGTTCTCCCCAGAGCTGCACTACAAGGTGGACATGTTGCCTTGGATCCTCTGCAAGGGCGACTGGAGCCGTTATCATGCCGTGCGACCACCCAACAATGGGCAGCAGTGTGCAGACAACCCAGCCGAGGAGGAATACCTCTCCCAGCTGCAGGAGGCCAAGGAATACTAGCCACAGCTGTGCAGAGAGGAGACATGGGGCCAGCATGCGTCTGGCCGCTGACAGATCCTGCCCTGACCCAGGTTGTGAGGGCTGGAGCCATCCCTCGTGCTACCCTCCCTTCGGAGCACAGCTGAGCCCTAGTCCTGTTGGTGGGCTCCTCAGGGGCCAAGTGGAGCAAGGTCTCATCTCAGCGGGATGTCTCAGCTCCCACCAGGTTTGTGAGGGTGCAGGAGGTTGTCACTGTGTCACCCCAGCTGTGCCAAATGGGGCAGGTCCCCCACCACCACTCTTTTTTGGGCAGCGCAGAGCTGGGGTACAGGGGATGAGAGGCAGGGGCTAGTGTCAGGGGAAAAGGGATTGCTCCCTTGTACTTTTTCTAACGTCTCCTCCATGGTCTTGCAATGCAAGCTATGAGTGTGCAGTGTGGAGTGGTCTCAGTTCCCATTGGTGTCATGCTGCATCTGAGGAGCTGGCTGGCTGCAGGCAGAGCTGCCTGGTCCTGTTGGTGTGCTTGCTCTGGCACATGCTGGCCTCTTCTACAAGGTGGGATCATCCTTCTTGAAGGGACAGGGCTGTCCCAGCACTGTATGTGGAATGCAGCCTCCCCTCTCCTTGGCTATTTGCATTCACAACTGGGAAGAAAAGGGTGGAGGCTTAACAAGGTTTTGTGGATTAGTGAGTGTATGTGGGGCAGGGGGATGAATGGCCGCATGGGCTTCTGTGGCAGGATCACCTTATCTCTGTGGTTTTGGCTGCTAAAGGGAGCACTCAGTGCCAAAGCATGAGAGGTGGACCTTTGAAATAGTTCTTCACAGGAGAACTGCCCAGGTCTGCATTGCAGCCTCTCTACCTCAGTGCTTGGGAGAGCAAGCTGTCTGCACCTGTGCAAGTTCCATCACCGGCCCTACTCTGTCTCGGATCCCTGGTGGCTCCTCAGCAGGCTTCAGTGCTTGGAAACCGATGTAATATGGCCCAGCATAGAAAGTCCTACATTTCCCACCCTCAGCAGCCAAGCCCCCACTTGGTGCTGTTACTGAAAGAGGAGCAAAAAGTTCTGAGCCAAGTTCCCTATGGTGTTGAGGACACATCACCACTGGGAGCATGCAATGTTACCCTTTCTAATTTGCTACTCATCTCTTGTCCTTCTGAATGCATTCTCTATGCGGTGTTTGCCTAGACCCTCACCAAGAGGCAACTCAGAGAAGCATGTCCTGGTTGCACCCTGCTACTCTCCAGGCTTGCTGCTTCACTGGACAAGCAAACATGGCTCCAAATGAGGAATAAACACGCTAATAGTGTCAATACATGGTGTCTGCAAATCATGACACTCTCCATGGCCACTTTAGTCTTGCCTGTTTTATTTCTTTTTCAGTTTTACAGAGGTTCTTGGCAGCTTCTCCCATCATGTTTTTGGGAACTCCAGAGCTCCTGAACTTCCCACAGGAAAACTAGGCTGAGCACCTTGATCTCTGGACATTCAGTAGTTGAACCTGGCTGAAACTATTCTCAACTTTCATTTAGCAAATCTTATGCATCAAAGGAAATAAAAAAGCAATTCAAGCAAACAGGAAGAAGACTGGAGTCATTTCTGAACTAGAGATTTCAACTAGGGCAGTTGGTTACTCCATGTTCTTCTGCAGAACGCTGTCAGACCAAAACATGTCTGTCTAGGTTCAGCTGGCCTTGAGTTGGCCATCCTGTGCTAGTTCTGTCCTAATTCCAAGAGCCTTCTCCAGAGTGAGTGAACATTCATAGTCAGGTAGCTCTTTGGGGAGTCTTTCTAGGACTGTCTTATGTAAGTTGAATATCTCTTGAGCCTCTTGCCTCAGTTACTAGTGGAACATTGCATCCATAGACATCAGTAGATAGAACTTCATTGCTGATAAAACAAAAGTATTAGTGAAGTTATCGCTGAATTATTTAGCTATGTTTTAACACTTGGATCCACAGACCCCAGTTATAGGTGTCATCAACATGTAGGCAGATGCAGTCCATTTTCTAAAAGGCATGCAGCCTTAAGATGGTAGGCATTATGTAAAGAGTAAGGAGACAGATGTAACCAACAGACGTGGATGGAGACTCAGACCGTGGTAAATTTTCATCACTACTTCATGCTCCCTAGCTGAAGTGGTTGTTTGCTCCCTAGCTTCCTATGAAGAGGTAATTCATAAGGAGATGGTCCAGAGGGGATGACAGTGATCTGGCAGATTGGTTCTGGGAGCCTGAGACATATGCAAGGAGGCTCACTGACAGATTTGGAAGTGTTAGTACTGGAAGAAAATAAACTGAGTGCTGAGCTGTGGGAGAATGAGCTTATTGCCTTCTGCTTCAGAAGAATTTAATTCCCGTAAGACATCTAAACTAATACAAACAACTGTATGTTCCTGGTGGACATTATTGGACCTATACATGAAAGAGACTTTCAGTAACTCAGCCAATTTGTTTTACTGGTCTCTGAGGCAGCAGTCCTAATAAGGACTGTTACCCAGGTATTGCACCCTCCCATGTTTATACTGGGGATATCAACCAGTCTATAATTTCTGCAATAAATGCAGTTCCCATCCAAGAGCAAGTAGAAACATTTATTGCATTAAGCCCCTACTAAAATCTGATTGAAAGCCAAGTGGCTGTTCTGCCTGGCTGCCTCTGTGGACTGGAAGATACAGGCATGAACTGCAGAAGAAATGCAGCAGTGGTGTTCCTCACTTACATGAGCACCTTACACTCCGGGAGGTTTTGCAGAGCACCATAAGAAAAGCAGACATTAAGCAAGCGTTTATTTTTATATGCCATCAAAGATTCTGTCCATCCCACTGCTATTTAAGTGATGAATCTATTACCTTCCACTTCTTAAGTTTATTGTGTTGTTTTTGTTTTTAATATATAATATATATGAAATTTATTTCTACAAGATTTCATAGAGAGTTCTTTATTCTGACACTGCAATAAAGCACTTTATGTATGTGTGTGTTGCTGATGTCTTTCAGTTGGGACTGAAGCATACGCTGTTAAAACATTTTGTTCTGTCCGAGTGGGATGACACTGCACTGAGCGCTGAGCACCTTGGGTCCCTTCACTGCTGCATTGCAGGAACCTGGTGGCTTTGCTTCCTTATTATGTACACGTGGTGGCGTTGAGCACATTTCAATAGCAGAGGTGCATGCAGATGCTTCTGAATGTTGTGAACAACAGTTTCCAGTTGATCACAAATGCTCAAAGGAATCTAATTTTCCTGATCCCATTTCCAATAAGAAGGTGGTAAGGCAGAAGGACGCAAACCAGAACACTATGTATTTCTTTCCTAACTGTGATTCAGATCCTGACAGCCTGAATTGTGTAATGGTGCAGAAGTTCAGGGCTTATGTTCTTTCCAAGCTTTGTCCATCCCCAGCATGTTATATTACATGGTTCCTTCATATGCCGTACTTATTGTGTGTGATAACTGTGGTGCTGAAAAACAGGGGTGGGTGATGCTGGTAGACAGGGTCTGTATATGTGCATGTGTATGGGTGTAAACTGACTGTAAAGAGAGACGTTGTCTGTGTGTCCCCCCACTTTTGGCACTTTTGCATGTGTCTGTTAACTTACCTTTCCTTCCCCATCTCCTGGCTTGGCTGATGTCAGAGCTTGGTGGGACACAGCCTTTCTCTGTCATGCCATGAGCTGTAAGATACTGATGAGGTTCAACTAACAGCAATAACAAAGACAGACAGGAACGTGGAACCGGAGGCAAAGGGATGCCAGGGGAGGGCCACAAGAATTGAAATTCTGCTCAGAAGGATGGAAATCTCCTACAAGATCATTGGGTTCTGCTGAGAGGTGCACTGCCTGTGCCTCAGCCCTGATGCCGGGTTTTATTCCACATTCAGACCTTACAGGAGCACCCTGCTTATAACAGGTGTTGTGCATGAGAACAGATGAGAAAAACCCAGCATCTCCCCAGCTGGAAAACTGATTTGGCAAACAAGCTGCACAGCCAAAAGCTAATGATAGCAGAAGGATTAGCAAAGCTTTCCAGGGATCACAGCTTTTTGTAGCTGTTAGTTTGCTGCATAAATTGTGACCAGTTCTAAGCGAGCTGTTATTTCCAGCTGTTTTCCCTTCCTCTCTCTTGCTTCTTTTGCCTTGTGCATGTCTGTCAGAGTTTATCTGGAACTGCAGCAGGTAACTCTGCTCCACAGCTGCACCACTGCTGGCCCCTGCTCGAAAGCTGCAGGCAGTTCCAGCAGGTAAAGGCAGCTCCATCATGCCGAGCTCCCACCGGTCTTCTGCGTATTGAAACCACCATTGCCTGGAGCCTGACTCGGCATAGCAGGGCGAGCTCGGCTCTGCAGGAGAAGCAGCACAAAGTCACTCTGCTCCTGCAGTGGCAGTCAGAAGTTACTGCTCTGTACAACATGCATTTATTGGTCAGACGAGGTCCCTGTGATGCTGGATGCTGAGCCCTGCTCCAAAACTGTCCTACAGAAATCCCGCAGGAAAAGGATGTGAAACAGGAAGAATTACTGCCCTAGCTCTGCAGGTGAGGAAAGGAAGAACCAGAATTGGAGATGCCACCTGAGACCACAGTCTGCAGCAGTTTCAAGCTGTGTTTTTGCCCTCTGCTCTATGCCTGCCACTTCTCAACCTGGTGAGTTATCCCAACCCAGTTTAGCAGCCTAGCATGTGGCTCAGCTGCACCACTTCCCTGGCACCCAATGTGCAGCTGGGTGGAGTGGAGCAGCCCAGGGCACAAGCAAAGTGTGGTTGTGATGACAGTCCTTGGGCCTTGACTTAAACTTGAGCCTCTGGAGATGGTAAAAAAAATACCATTCCAGGCAGAAATCAAGCATTCTAGCTGCAAAGGGACCTCACTGTAGTGACACATCATGCCACAGAGGATGGGCCCCCACATTCACAATTGGGAAAGGAATTTCTCGCCCTCCTTCCCCTGCCAGGCAGCAGCCAGCTGCCCCTCAGAAATGCCGGGAGATGAGCCCAGCTGGCGGAGCCTGGCCCCTGCTTTGTTCCAGATCCTTGAAGGTATGTCAGCTGTTCTCCTCACCCCACGTGGGGCCTGGCAGTAGGGACCACAGCCCTGCCTTGCCGGCTCCCCACACAGGGTCCCCCAGGTGGTCTGATCCCCACCAGCACACCCTGTCCCAGCAGGCCCTGTCAGGCTGTCCTGCAGGCACTGGCTCTGGGAGCTGAGCGGCGCTTGGTGGGACCACCATGAGGCCTCTGATGTGTCCGGAGAAATGCCTTCCCCAGACATCGTGGCCTTTGCACCTGGAGTAGTGGACCACAGATAATGGATTTATGTGGGGCCTCCCAGAATCACATAGCCCCACCATGGGGATGTGAGTAATCATCCCTCACTAATGGGTCCCTCTCTCCCCTGGTCTTAAAGATCTCCCAAGATGGAGAGGCCACTGTATTCCTCAGTTGTACTGTTCTTGCAGGGAGTCACATTTTCCTAGCAGCCAGCCCAAATCCTTCCTGCTTTAAGCCTGGTGCATCTTATCTGCAGTGGTCACAGAGAGCATATTATTTCCTTATTTGTTCCTACCTCTCACATTATTTGCAGACTTTTATCACTGCAATCCCTCTTCCCCTGCCTTGCTCCTCTGTCTTCTCATCTCCAGACTAAACAAATGCTGTCTGTCAGGTTTTCCTCAGAAGCTGCACTCATTCTTGTTGCCCACCGCTGGACTTTCTTCACGTAAGCCATGTCTTGCTTGATGTGTGCAGGCTCAGAACAGCCTGCGGAGCTGGAGCTGTCTTAATGCTCTGCGGAAAGATTTCTTCACAGAGCCTACAGACAGTGGCCCGCTCAGGCAGCTTTTGTTCTCTTCTGTCATTATTTAAATTTATGCTCATTTGAGAATTCACCATAACCCACGCAGCTTAAATGTCATTCACAGACATGCTCCAAGCCTGTCATTTCCCCCTGTATGCGTGTTACTGGCTGCTCCTGCCCCACTGCAAAGCTTTGCAATTCAGTAAAGTCAAGTACATGTGTGTGTGTGTTTGCTGTTTTCTCCTGAATCACTTTTCAATTTAGTCAAGAACATTTTCAGCTCTAAACTTGTCTTGTAAGGACTTTATAGCACTGGTGGTGCTGTAAATTATTTCAGACTTCTATCAGTTATATTATCTTCAGTACTGAAACACACTGGGGTCATCAGGGCTCTACTAGGTCTTTCCTGGTCCATTTGGCTCTTGCTAGCAATGACACAGATCTGCCAAAACCAGCATCCAGCCTCTGGTGGTAGCCAACGGCCAGTGACTAGAAAGAAAGAACGAAGAGAAGGGCAGGTGTGTTGCTGCTTCCCTGAGATATTTTCTCTGCTGCCAGCAGCTGGTGGCCAGGAGATCTCTCAGGCCAGATGCGATGGATGTTTTGTTTAATAGCCTTTGGCTGTTTCTTCCTTCCATAGATTTGTCCACTCTTGTTTTGAATCCATGTAAACTGTTAGTGGCATGCTATCACCAGCTGCAAGGCAGAATTCACCGAATGTCTTTAGAGACCGAAGTCCCATTGCTTGGAATCCCATGTTCATTCATTTGATGGATGTTCCTTACTCATTTTGTCCATTGCCTCACAACTGCATGGCCATTTAGCATCTATCTCTGATGTCTTGTTGCTGTGAAAAATTCACTGCTTAGTTATGATTTCTGGTTGTTTTATTATTGTTTTTGTTTTCATTCCACAAGACTTTCCCTCTTAGCTTGTGTCATTTTAGATTCTTGAAGACCCTCTTGGCACAGGAATATGAACTCACTTTTCTTTCTCATTTTACGTACCTCTCCCTTCCTCCCCCAAATGGCTGAGGGTTTGCAAACTGTCTGGATCTCCTCATGCTTCCAAGCAAAGCAAAGGTCTAGGGCACCTCATTAGCATCTATATCCTTTAGATGGATAGGTGGATGCTTTGCTGAGAGCAGGCATATTTTCACCAACATGAAATGAGGCTCAGCAGCAATACTGTAAGGCATTGCCACTGCTGTGCCCCATCACAGTGAGCATATCCTGATACCTTCCGTCCCTCAGTCTAAGTGCTAGTTCGCAGCCTGGTGTTTTAGCACAAGCTTTCCTTCAGGGATGGTTGAATTTCATGCACTGTGTTGAGAAGAGCAGCCCCAGCCTGGCTACCTGTCCTGTGGGGGTTGCCAGCCCAAGGGGCACGGAGCCAGCTGGGGCAGCACCGGCATAACTCATGGCCATCAGTTCTGCTGGAGGATGAGCCCCCTGACAGCCTCTGAGCATAAACCCAGAGCCTGAGAGTCCCAGGCTCACAGGCTGCTGACTGAGGCCAAAGCGTGTCCTATTAGAGTAGCAGCAGGATGCCCAAAGTAAACCTTGTTTGTGATGAAAGGAAGGCAATTAAAATTCCACTTCAGCTGCCTTCCTGTCCCACTTCCTAGTTTTCCAGCAGCAGGTGATTAGCTCAGCCTGCCTTCTGCTGTCCTCGCTCAGCTGTGCCAGCGAGGACCTGAAGCCAGCAGCACTGCTGCCACAGCGTGGTCAGCAGCCCAAGCACTGCCAGTACAGCACAGCTGGGGTATCAGGTTTGGTTCAAGTTAACTTAGAATGAGCTCATCTTCTGCGTTTTCAAGTAATTTGCCTCTTCTCTTACCAAAGCTCTCACCTTCTCTATGAACAGACTCACTAGCCTTGATGTTTCACATTTCCCGTGTTTCAGCCCAGAATTGTCTAAATACAAACACGTGCTATTCAGTAACATCAGTGTGTGTGTACCACATCAGCCTTCTGCAGCCTGCAAGACACTTACAATAGCTCACCCATGCACAAGAATCCTGTGGAAAATACCTCCAGCACTTTTCTCAGCCAGATGGCCTTGAAGGGCACATCGAAGGAACATGGACACAGGGAAGTCTTACCCTATGTACAAGTGGCTGGTCCTTCCCACAACTTCCTATTCACTCATACAGAATTCGGATTCCCATTGCACTCTTGATGTTCCTAAGCACTATACCATAAATAATCACCAGTCACCCTACTGGTTAAGTGTTGACACTTCCAAGCAGAATTCCTCTCTCCCCTTCCTCAAGACCTGGTTATGTGCTTTAAAAGACACGTCTGAGAACAAACTGTACCAGCAGAAGAAAACAAGCCAGGGTTGCTTTCTTCCTCCCCCACAGAAGTAACAGCTGAAGTGGGGTCAGCCAGAAGAATTGCACCTTGTTTATTTTAGGGGAATAAATCCCACCCCCACTGAGAGCCTACAGTTTGTTTTGGCCTGAAGCTCTTGAGGTAGCAGACCCTTGCTGGAACCATCTTGTAGGTGGGAATTTCCCCAGCAGTGGCCTGCTGATTCTCTTAGCCGTTGGGTGACTAAATGATTGGCATTCCCATAGTGCAAGCTGGTGTAAGTGCATGAAAGAACCATCTAAAGAGAGGGATATGCAAGCGAGGAGAGGCATGGCTTTAACAGGATCTTAGACCCCTTCAAAAATGGCAAGGGTTTGAAATGTTTATTAGCAGATCAAAAGCAGAGTGAAAACAAGCAGCTGCTCAAACTAAAAACTGCACCAAGCTCATGCCCTCCACTCATCCAGAAATGAGAAGTAAATCACTTTGGGATCAACAATCCTCATTGATCAGTGTATTTCCAGACAGATCCCTCCCTCAGTCTGGCCACTAAACCTTTGAACTTAAGCCCATCTGAGGACACAAGTACGCGGTGTTTTTTAAGTTAGGTTTATTTAGCAATAGAAGTATGTACATGTAAGAGAATCCCCTGCAGCACGAGACATGCATGAAGCAGTGAGGGACTGAAAGTGGTACTGCTCAATGGCTTTCCTCATCACCTGTCATCCCACTCTACCCAGCAGCAGGGCCAAGATTAGAAAGGGAGAGGTGAGAAATTTATCAGTCCACGTGGCAGAGTCTTCAGGCAGCGTCTTCCCAACAACCATTATTAAAACAAGCGGGCACCATAGCCAAATGTCTGTTTAATGCCCTCAAAGTAGTAGCGCTGCCAGCCTTGCTTTGTTCTCTCCTCCTCACTGGCAGGAATTCCCTTGCCTTCCAAGCACACCTCTGTCTCACCACCTTTGTCAGTGAAATTCAAGGTAATTGTTGCAAAGTGCCCTAGAGGAAACAAAATAAACCTGTCAGCAGGGTGCAGTACAGTATACAATGTCCTGAGGAGCTGCTCTGCTCCTCTCACAGAGCACCACTTAAAAAGACTTCTCGGGATCCTTCCAAGAAGGATCTATTTATGACAGCTGCAGGCCCTCCTTACAAAGGGAGGCTGGAGAGAGCTCCATTTTCATGGGGTTCAAAGCAGTTTCAGCTACAGCCAAGCAAGCTGAAGCTGGTACTTCATTGTTCCTAATCCCCAGCTGCTGCTTTGGTAGTAGCTCATGACTACGACTTGACTGTGTAGAATACAAAACTGGCCAAGACACCCCAGTCACTCCCCAGAGTGAAGAGTGAAGCAGGGCTGGAATTCAAATGCAGGCTAGAACTGTAATACCATAGTCCAATGTGGACTACTTACCAGCTGGCCAAGACTTAAATCTCCATTTCATAACAAGCTGCTTCTCAGGGACCTTAAAAATGAAGAGAAAGAGAGATTGACAATAAATATTTTTTTGCAAATTCTGCAGTCTAATTGAAAACAACTATAACTGTGCTTGATCTGAAGTCCTTAAAAGAGTCCTCTGAGAACACCACAGCCTGATTTTAAATGGCCTTTTCTTTCCACCCATCTTCCAGGAAGGTAGGCCAGGATGAAGCAGATAAGGAACTTAGCCCAGAAGAATAAAATGACAGGAGGGCTAAAGAGGAAAAGGGTCAGTTATTATAATTAACACCTCCCCCACCCTCAATAAATAATTAAAATCACACAAACACAGGACAGGTGCAGGACTGGATGATAGATTTTTCTCCCCAGACCTAAGTCCCATATATAGACCCATACTATAAGGAGCCCTTCAGTAGCCACAGCAACTACAGGTAACTACTGGATAACAGCTTAGGGATTCATGATTAGCAAACTGAAGGACTATTGCAAAATTGCTTTTTCAAAAACAAAAAGGCTGCCCAAAGCAAGACGCAGCTGCATTAGGTAGTACTTACTAGGTCAACAAACTCTCCTGTGACACTGCCATCCAGCAACTGAAATTTGCCTCCTTTATCAGCCTCCAGGGCTGCATGTGCGTGGGTGAAAGCTTGGACCATCTGAAAAGAATTCAGGAAGAGACCTGGATTACTTGACTTTATCTGCTTGCAAAATTGTTGCCTAATACCTCCCATCTAGCTACAAAACTTCTGGAAGAGGAGGTAAGAATAAGTTCTTCACCAAGAAAAGACAAAAACACAGCCCTGGCCAGAAAAGCGCAGCTATAGCTGATACGGCAGCATTTTGAATACCAAGGGAAAAGAACCCCTAGCTTTCACTGAGTGCTCTATGCACTTGTAGCTTTCACTGAGTGCTCCATGCACTAGTTCTCTAAACCACAATTTGATTAACTTCGTTGAGTTCCTTAGACAAACCTTTATTTTATTTTTAAAAGGAGGAGGAATTGAAAACTAAGATTTTAAATAACGATACAAAGCTGCTAGGTATTTTACATAACGGTATGTAAGGGAGAAGAATCTACTCCATAATTAGGCTTTGAAAATACCTAAACTTAGAAGTAAAAAGCAAACAAAAAAAAATATCAAAAAGCACGCAAACGTAAATCCCAAGAGATCTGATCACATGCAGTAAGGGATACACCTACAGATAGGTACTGACAGCAGTCTGGAACTGGCTTCTGGATGACATTAATCCACTCTTGTCAGCTGTGTGAAGAAACGCACACACGAGCTTTAAGCAACTGTTCTGCAGACCAGCTTTCTTATTCCATTCTCATGGATTATGAGAGTCCAACAGAATGCCTTAAAAAGCTTCTTAGGAACAACCTCCTATGTGCAGCAAACAACAGTTCTCAGAATGAGCCTGGAGTTACCTCTTGAGTAACAAATACTCGGTAGAGTTCCTCAGGAGATGTTAAGAACGTGTCCTTCAAGTTGATCTTACACGTAGGGATCTTGACTCCTATGGACTTGGACTGCGCTGTGGCAGTACTGCTGCTAGCAGCCGCCTAGCAAAACAACAAACAAAACTGGAACACACCCATATTTTTTTTCTCCAAAACCTCAACGAGCAGTCACGTACCCAAGAGAAAAACAAAGGCGTTGGGAAAAGATGCTTTAGTTGAGTACAAAAAGCAGATTTAATCAGTCTGCTTGAATAAAGAAATATCATACACTGCAAAGGGCAAAAGGCCTGTATCACAGACTGCTAGTTAGTGAGTACATATCCTACGAGCAGCAGAAGTGCTCTTGTAAGCCCCAGTATCTAATACACTGTGCTCTTTGTCAGAGCTCCAAATGTACATTTGCAGTTTTATTTACCTTGCTGTCTTTCGCTTTAGGTGCCACCTGAGGTGTTGTTTCCATATGTTCACCATTCACTGTGGGCAGTATCATACCCTGGGTGAATTCTGGAAAGACAGAAATGTGCTCATGAAACTAATAAAAGATCAAGCAAACCTTTTATCTATTCTTTGAAATACACAACTGAAAAGGCCTTCCTGGTTTCTGCCCTGCTTTTGCTAGCACCCACATCCTGAAGAGTTAAAATAAATAAAAGTAAATAAGACGCAAACAGGCCTCAATGCTGCACCCACTACTCCCTACCAAAGGTTATAACAAAAACTGCCTACAGTAACAGTTAGGAGCTTCCTTCCTATACTTAGCCCAAACATACACCATCTTACACATTACTTTCATATCAAGGTTTGCCTTGCACTCGCATTGCTTTTTTTCTCTCACTCTCCAATACAAATAGCAACCAGATTTCAAACACTTTCATCTTGATCTAAATTAATCACACTTTCCCATTCCTTTACAGACCAGACCATCTGTCCCTTTCTCAGTTCACTGTAGTACAGAATCAAGCTACTTTCAACTCCACCTTCAATTCATCTTTTTAAGCAATAAGGTAATATACCCGGGAACCCAGGGGAGGTCCAACCAGTGCCCTGTCCAGCAGCACTTTTGCAGATCCACTAGAAGTATCAAGCCTCTTTCATCATCATGTTTGTTTTTTTTATATAGCTCCACCACTTCTGCCTTTACCAAGTATAGAACAGTTGGCTCCCTCCTTCCTCTTCAACTGTTCACACTGGCAAAATTCCATCATATATCAGAACTTTATTAAAAGCTGTATAACCTTGCATGCTGCGATACTTATTTCCCACCAACTATTCTTTATTCCAGCCCACAAGATCACATGAATCTTTCTGAACAGCATTCTCATCTTCTTCTAGGTGACTGCACCTTCCAACTTGCACACAAACTTAACACCCAAGGATACAGAAACATGAGCCAAGAAAAACAGCAATCAGCAGTGGTTTGAACAGAACTTGAATGACAAATGTCTGTGGCATAATACAGAAAAACAGGTATAAAAGGAACTTGAACGTTTCCACCCCATATTAGAGAGCACAACTGAACTCAACCAAAGCACAGTGCTGGAATCAGCTTATATTCTAAAAAAACATTTTGTTCCAGATGCTGAGACAGCTCACTCATTGACACCAGCAAAATCTGCAGAGCAATTTCAAGTTGTCAGTTGTTCTCAAACCCAAACGGCATTAGCTGCCTTTAGCAGTGTGGCAAAAGAGAAAAGGCCATCTTTGAAGGAAGAGAACAAGATGAAGGTCAGATTGTGCCACGTGCAGTAGGTTATGTTCTGCATCGGTGTGGTAGCAAACATATCTTACTGGCTTCATTTTCCTCTATCACTGAGCTTCAATACATGAAGGACAGTCATAAAACTATTAATTTTTGGATTACCACTGAAGACAGTAGCTCTGGGTTGTGCTACAGTGCCCAGAGACAGCAGCAGTTCTTGCCAAATGCTAACAAGTTCCAAAAGGAACAGAGAGATAATTGTTGTTGCACAGACATCTTCCTGAAGAGATGGGGTGAGGAACTGGTATTCCCTCCTCTCTTCACATTCAACACTAACCCACACAGGTCTTATAACACCTCTTCTTCTCACATACCTGTTTTGAGAGTGCTGATGTACGTTTTTATTGCATCTCTGATTTTTTTTGCACCCTCTTGCTTCATCAGAGTCTTCAAGTTAGTGTCAGGCTCATCTTTAGCAAGGCTGACAAGGATCTAAACAAGAAGGACAGGTGCTAGTTAACAAACCAATACCTGCACAGTCCTTTTAGTGCTTGATACAACATCACAGAGGGACTTCAGCTAAGCTGTCACAAGCATCAGCACAACTTTGCACTTCACCTATTGTCAGCCTACATTAACATGCACATTTACTTAAAAACTTTCATATCTTATGGATCCCGATCATCTGGAAGACTGAAATTCATCAGATGAAGATACAGTATAACTTCAGCAGTCCCTAATGTTTAAAGTTTCTACAGAAAAGAGATACTCCTGCTCTGTGAATTCTCCCTAAACCAGAGGGGCAGCCAGCAGTACCGGCCTGCAGCTAGGCTTACCTCCACTTCATCAATGTCATTCTCATCTGAGAGATTAGGAATCTCCACGTAACCTTTGTATTTCACTCCTGTGGTCGAGGTGCCTGCAACAACAAAGGCGTTGTTCAGATTAATGCTTCTTACTCCAGTTCTTCTGTGCACAACCTTGTATCACAGCACAGCACTCTGTAAGTAACCGTCAGCTCACACTGGAACCGGCCCTGAAACAAGAGCAGCTGCCGCCACTCACCCGTCCAGGCCAGCTTGATGGCCCACTCGTAGAAGAAGATGAGCTTTCCCTTGCGGTTGCACTTAAGTCTAATTTTATGACCTGGCATTTAATAACATGACATGGATATTTATAAACCAGGTGAGATATTAAATGGT
>JANHGO010000042.1:32725342-32753731 GCA_024606505.1 Aquila spilogaster
CTGGGGAGCATCCACAGGGTGGCCCCCCTCATGCGTCCGATGGAGGAGATGCAGGGGTGCCCAGAGTTGCTGTGGGCATCTCAGGGTCAGCTTGGCTTCCCCCGCACCTGGGATTACAGCGTGGCTATTGCATGTCTGTGCCCACCCTGGGGACCAGTCCTGGGGTTGCAGCAGAGGTCCCACTAGGAAGTGACTGGCCAAAAGGAAGAGGAGGGCTCAACTGGGGACTAAGATGCTGCTGAAGTGGGGCTCCCAATTTGGATGTGCCCTAGCTTTCCTCTGACTTTGGACTTGACTCTGCAGCCCTACAAGCCTCATGCTTCCATCTGGTGGGGGAAAAAAAAGTAATTATTTTTTGGTGAGGCACTTAGAAGTAACAGGGACTGTCCTGGAAAAGCGTATGAACAATTGAGTTATGAATGACACAGACTGGAGCCAGAGAAGAAGGTTTCCCTACACTGAGACCTTTTCTCCACTCCACACTGACATGACGGAGTCATTAAATCCTGCCACTGGTCTGGGGAGAGGAGCTGCACTCACCCCTGGGTTGGGGAGCTACAGCCAAACACCTGGGGCAGGCGCTGCTGGCTGCACGTCACCCCAGCTTTGCCCTTTCGGAAAGCCAAGATGCAGCATCCCTGTCTGCATCCCTTCCTGTGCAGGCTGTGGAGGTGGTCCTAGTCCAGCTCAGGTGCCCATTTTGTCTGTTGTTGAAGGGATCCCTGATGGATTTGCATCTGTTTGGTCGGCTGCCTTCCCTGCCCCTCTGCCTGTGGGGGGTGGGGAGCAGCCTGTGCATCCTGCGTGGGACAAGGGGAGTGGGTACCCCCTGCACTCCCACCTGCCCTGTGTCCCCCCCTCACTGCAACCTCTTCTAGCAGGCTGGTGGGGGGGGCGAGGGGAGGCCTGGATTGGTCTAGTCCCTCCTGTTTCTGCACTTGCTTTGCTATATTTGGGGTTTTTTCCTTTTGCAGTTTTGCCTGGGCTGAGGCAGGGAAGGAAGCAGCAGCTGGAGCCGTCGGAGGGTTACAGTGTGCAGGCTAACAAATGTGGATCATTAGCTGGAACAAGTTAATGGTTACTGAAGCACATGGTGTTTAGAGCTGGAACAAGTTAACAGCAACTCAGTCCAGTGCATTAAGAGCTTATGCGTATTACAGCTCAACTATGTTAACAGAAAACACGTGCCCTAGCAGGAGCATTTGCCAGAGAGCACCAGAGGGTATGCATGTGTGTCTGTTCACCTCTCCGAGGGACCTCTCTGTGTAGTCCCTGCTCCTATACCCACTGCTGTGCTCTATCTGAGCAGCTCCCAGCTGGTCTCGCTGCAGCAGAGGTCTCAGGGGTATCTTCCTCCTCAGGTAAGGGTGCCTTGCCACCAGCTGGGTTCCTCGCCACAGGCACCACCTGTCAAGGGTCGGCCCTTGGACCTGTGCACTTAGGCAGAGTCTCTGGTGCGAGGAAAACCCTGGCTACTGTGCTGAGACATGTCAGTGGTGCTAACCAGATGCCCCAGCTTCTCCACTGCAAGGCTTGTGTGGCCCATCTGTGTGGGAGGCAGGGCAGTCCCTCCTGGGGGGCAGGTGGGGAGGAGAAACTGAGCTGTGGTGGACCTTCCTGAGAGCCTTCTCCAAGTACAACACGGGAGACCTGCGTCTATTCCTGGCCTTGCTGCAGGCTACCTGAGAGACCTGGGGCACGTCATTTTCTTTGTCTGCAAAAAGGGGGGTTTTACAGCATTAGTCTCAGTGTTAAAGAGGGAGAAGATACTCATGGTAGAGACGTACCTGCCTGTGACACTGAGGAGGGCAACAGCCAGGCATGGCGAGAGGTGAAAAGCCACCAGGCTCCTACTTGTCTGCCTTGTGTCACAAGTGACCTGGGGAGTCGGCTGAGGATGCCACGGGGAAGTTACTCATCAGCACGCCTGCAGGAGAGCCAGTTGCGGCAAGCGGGGCCAGGCTGTGCCAACAGGGATGCGCAGTGAGGAGCACTGACAGCAGCCTGGCCAACCGCCCTGTTTTCGGTCTTGCACAAAGTCAGCTATGCCATGTCCTTGCTCCTCGCAGTGCTGCATGCTGCTGCTTCTCTGTGTTGTGGTGTCTTCTGCTCCAGGGCTGGCTCTGCCTCAGGGGCAACCGAGTCACCAACCTTGGAAAGAGTTTTGAGATTACAGTTGTCGCAATTGTGAGACATGAAAACAAATGAGACATGAGGAAGCCTTTGATGCTGCCTCCTGCAGCTCCCTACTCAAGACAGTTGGGCTGAAGCTAATTGGAAAAGAGAGTGATTCCATATGATCTAAAGTATTTTGGTAACTGCATGAAAATTATAATCATGAGGGCATAATAATTATCTGCACAGCCCACAGTTTACTGCTGGCTCCTGCTGGTCTGTCATAAACAGGATCTGCCCACACAAGCGTGATAACCAAGTGCCTTGCCTGTTCCACGAGCACTTGCAGAGCTCTCCCAAAACCTAAAGGGAGATGCTTGTGTCTTTATTTAAAAAACAAACAAAAACAGCACTCAAGTGCGAGTTGACCCTGATGTGGACCAGTGAGTAGAGCAGTTGGAAGATCATGTGCCACTTGTGCCACAGCCACTTTGTGGGCAGGAATGTAACCCAGGGCAGAAGAAGAGGGAGGCAGCTGGAGGTGTCCACTGCCTTAAATTACCTCTGGCAGATCTTCCAGAGCTCACCTGTCAAAACCCTGAGTGATGGCTCCTCCTAAACCACTTGCCTATAAGTCTAAAGGTGCTGTGTCTGATCATTGGGATTGTGGCTCAGGAGGTCTTACAGACAGTAACAGGGACTGGGTGACATCTTTGCCTTCCCTGTTTTCTTGTAGGTACCCACCCAGCTCTTGACACCTCTAGAAGCACGCTGTGCTTCGGTGCAGTTCTGGGAAATCCGTTAAGCGGGTGATGAGCTGGTGGGTAGCAGAGGTCACTTGCCTGATGTGCATCCAGTGGATTTTCCATCTGGCTGAAAGACTGCCCGTGGATGGGTAATGTGCTGATAGATGGGTTATGAGCCAGGAGGATCAAACTACAGCCCTTGGGAGGCAAAGGCAGTCTCAGCTGGCTGGGCTAAAAAAAACCCTTTCTTTGAGCAGTGTCTGTGGTGGGGTCATCAAGGAGAGAGCATGCTCAGCACTATGGGATGGAGGCAGCGTAGCACACTGCATTTGTTCCTGTTGATGACCCTGCTGTTCAACTTTCCTTTATTTTAAAGAGACTTAACAGTGTTACTTGTTAGCACTGGAAGAACCTCCCCTTTTTCCCACTCCCACCGGCGAAAACTGTCCTGAGCCTTTCCACAAACTACAGCCCCAGACCTGCCCCCAGACAGGCCGGGCTTCCTTCTGAAGCAACCAACCAGCATCCCTCTGCTTCCATAGCTTTATAACAAAACCCTGCTCTGGAGTTGTTCCTGCCTGGTTTCAATCCGAAGATTTTTTTTGAAAGCTCTCTCCAGATCTTTGCAGCTCATTTAGGTGAATATGGAAGGAAAAGTTTTATGGTAAAAAGAAAAAAAATGTTCTGATTTCTATTTTGTACTTGGCTAATTCGTAAGTGGGCAAGTTTGCAACAAACTGCAGGACAGATTTTAAAATAATTTTGCAGACAGCTTGGGGGAAAGAGTAGGAAGATGTTTGTGTAGACTCAGCTCTATTTGGGAAAAGATCAATAGTTCCTCTGCTGGGTTCTTTTTTCGGTACAGTGTGGTAAAACTGTTCAAAGGAAGCCTAACACAAGCAGTAATGATTAAGCAACAAAAACCCCCATTCCTCATAATTATAGCCCAGTGCGATACCGGTCTTTAGCAAATACGTCATTTTCTTCACTGCAGTGTTAACAAACCCAAAGCACAGCCTGAACGTTGCCTCTGATCTGACTCCCGTGTGCACAGGTTTCTTTGCTTCAAGCTGAACGAGTTTATGTACTCGCTAATTGGCTCGGATAGGGGTGGGTGGAAGCTGCACCCTCTGAGCTTGTCCTATGCTGGGGACTCGCTTGTTCCACACTGCTGATGCACAGGCTCCAGCAGTGCCTTGCTCCCTGGGAGTTATCTCAAGTGTACTTGGCTTGGGTTTAACCCTGTGATGAAGAGCAGGTCTGCTTAGCAATGTATATAGTTACAAAGAGCACTGCCAGTGGGTTCACTGGCAACTTGCAGTGCCTACAGAGATGCTGAGAAACGTGCTGGAGGGACAAGTACCTGTGGTTGTGGTGGCAGCACAGTGGTGTCCCTGGTTGCCAAAGGACAGTACAGCACAGGGACTAGTCTGTTGATGTTTTCAGGTTTTAAACTGCTGTCGGATCTGAGATGTCACATCTCTAATAATTTTTATGTAAGAGCTGCAGCATGTGAACAGCAGTCGTTTGCTTTCTTAACCCAGGTTCAATTCAGAGACTTAGAGAAGTTTATAGCAAAATCACAGATTTTAAGACCAGAAGAAATCACTAGATCCTTGAATTTCTTCCCTAGCACAGATGCAGTACATATGTGTTGAGCCCAGTGACATGGGTTTGACTGTCTCCACAAGACATACTGCCACTTTCCTTGTTAGCTTGTTCCTGTGGTCAATCACCTACGATGTTAAAAGCACGATCCTTATTCCTCAGTTGAATTTGTCTGGCTTTGCCTCAGACGTGTTGGTTCCTGTTATGTGTTTCTGTTCTGGATTAGAGAGTCTCTGGTGCCTGATGGCTTATTGCCTTAAAGAACTGGGAAATCAAGTCATTGCTTTCTCTTTTTAACATAACAAACAAATTGAATTGTACAAGTCTTTCACTGGAAAAGTCTTTCCATCCCTTGACATGGTTTTGCAGCTGCTCTCTTCACCATCTTCAGATTTCCAAGCAATTTTAATAGAGGTGTGTGGACTAGAAATGGGAAAACATCGGTCTTTAGAGAAATAATGTGTGGCCTTTCCCCACACCTTTTCCATGCACCCTGTCGCCCATGTTATGTACAAAGTAGGCACGACACTGGGGTGAATTGCTGACGAGTTCCTTCCCTTTCCTAACATCTTTGCTGAGCTTGTGCCCCAAGGTGTTTAGGTGGTCAGTCCTACATGTGGGAGAGCCTGGATTATGTGGGAAGGGCTCCTGGGCTGGTAGGGAGGTGGATGTGATCCTGCTTATAGCCTTCAGTCTAAACATGGCCTTCACAAATGGAAAGTGCATGCTTTTTCCCAAGTGCTGCCCCAGAGTTTCCCTCGGGTTCCTGCCCTGGAAGCCGTTATTCCCAGCCAGGCAGGATCTCCCAAGTGTATGCAGGAGGAGCTGCAGCAATTTCCCCTTTGGCTTTTTCCTTTGGCACTGGCTGGTCACAGGAAAACTCTGGAGCTCGGCTGTGAGATATTGACGGCTTCCCGGCACTGCGCGCTCTGCTTCTGCGGTGTGGTGGCAAGTGTCCTTCCCTGGCAGCAGCAGGAGAAGGGAGCTGCTGACAACCAGCTCTGTGACGGTTTGCAGCCTTTCTCCTGCGCTCCGTGGAGAGTGGGGGAGTAGAGTTTTCAATCTGCACAGGCCAGCTCTTCTCTTCCCCTAGCTGATGCACTGCAGTGGCTTAGCTCCGGGCTTGATGGCTTTATCCAGCTGTTCCCGAGGCAGGGCAGAGGAAAGGGTGCGTGTCACACAGCAGGAGTGCAATCCTTGAGGGCAGCTGCCTGTGTGGCTGGCAGGAGCCCCTTGGTGACACGGAGAAGACACATCTGCCCATCAGGATCGTGGTGCCATGGATGCTCTGACCCGGAGAGAACACTGGGCCTCATAAGACCTCGCTAAAATCCATGGCTTGATTGGCTGGGGCAGGGCAGTGAGCAGGACCTTGCTCAGGAGGGACATCTTTTGATGCAGGGACAAATTTTGACCCAGCAAAGCCTTTGAGCGATGCAGACATTAGCAGGAGGGAAGGGTTGGGTGGTAGAGTGCAGTGACCGTTGCTGAAGGACTCTGGGCCATCCAGGGCAGACACCCCCGGGGTCTTTGTGCCTCCGGAGGATTTAGGAGCTGAGGGAGCTCTGTTCGCATTGCGACACTCTCACAGCCAGTTCCCCTGGGGCAGTTTTACATTTTCCCTGTGGGAACAGTACTCTGAATTTCTTGAGCTTGTTTGGGCGTAAAATCTGAATTAGGCAGTGAGTGTAAGTTTGGAGACTTGGAGTCTGTTC
This sequence comes from Aquila spilogaster, assembly GCA_024606505.1. NCBI lineage: Eukaryota > Metazoa > Chordata > Aves > Accipitriformes > Accipitridae > Aquila > Aquila spilogaster. The sequence continues at coordinate 32,731,527 of JANHGO010000042.1, forward strand.
GTGGCTCACTTGCTCTGATGTCCTTGGGTGAGCTTGGATCTTGTTGCTAGAGGAGACCTTGCTTTCCATGTGTATTAAATTTGGGTCGTCTGTGAAATGAGCTTACCCAGCCCTGAAAAGGTCATTGCAAATTAAGGAGGAGCGCCAGCCTCGCAGGGCTGTTGGCAGCCCCTTGTGCAGGGGTTGCGCTGGGCACGCGCAGCTGGCAGCAAACCCAGCACCCGCGGGTGGTATCATGTGGCCAGCATGGGGACATGGCCAGGTTTGCCTGCTCAGCCCCCCCTTGCTGTTTCTGCTCCACCTGGACTCCTCCTTGCTGCCTCCCAGGGAGTCTCTGGGCACAAGAGGAGATCTGGCAAGGGGCTGAGACACTGGGACACAGGCTGGGGCAGAGCTGGGCATCCTTGCCATGGGTCCTTCCCAAAACCATTGCGGTTTTGGATGAGGGCAGAGGGAGCTGGGAGGGGAAGGTGCAGGCAGAGGGGTCTGTCTGTGCCCATGTTTGCTGCCAGCAGTGTCACAGGAGCCCTCCCGGCCAGGGAGAGGGGTGAGCCCCAAATACACCTCGTCGGGCAGCACAGGCTCCCTCCTCCCCGCAGCCCTCTCTCCTCCGGGCCCATCTGGTGAAGTCTGTCACCAGCCTTTCCCTGCGTCCAGCCCGCTCTGGGCAGCAGCCAAGGGACCAGCAGCGTCCCTGCTGCTCTTTTCCCTCCCCCAGGGACTGGGGGGTGGAGGGCTTTGATGTGCGGGCACAGGGCTGGGGACAGGCTGTGTGCGCTCATGAGAGCCTGGCCAGGCTCCAGCTGCCTTTGAAGTGCTCCAGTGATCAGGATGAAAGGGAGGGGAGTCCTTCCCCAAACCATCTGGCTCTAATTGCAGGTAGAAATGCCTCTCTGCATCCCTCCGTGGGGAGGGGGCATGCCGCTCTCTTCGTTAATCCCACGGCTCTCGGCCAGGCTGGCGCGAAGGGCGAGAGCTTGGGAACAAAAGGGGGTTTCAGCTGGGCAGCCAGAAATAGGCAGCCGCTGGCGGAGATGCTGGGGGTTTGGGCACCTCTGCTCCCAGCCTCGAGCTGCAGGGCTCTGCAGACCTTCCCAGGGACAGCCCATGCTGCGGGGGGCTTTGCCAGTTGTTCCCATCTCAGGTTTCTCGGGCGCACTGGAGCCTGCTGGCCCTTTGACTCGCACTCTTTCATGCCAGCGCGTGCCGAGCGCGGGGAAGAGGAACGTGGGAATTCGGCGTAAGCCCGGCCATTTGGCAGGGTTCGCTGGCCGCCTCCCCGCATTGCCGGCTGGCCGGCGCTGCTGCCCTGGCAAGGGTCCCTGCCCACTCCCCCTGCGCCTCCTGGGCAGGGCTGGCCCTGAAGCGCCACGTGCCACCGCAGCGGCAGCCACGGTTAGAGCCATTGGCAGCGCTGGCAAGTAAGTTTTGTTGTCCTATTCAGCTGGGCATCTTCCCTTTCCCAGGGAGATAAAGGTAGCTGGGTTATATCTACCAGCAGTTTCTTTCCCTCCTTGTGGTAGCCTTTGGGCAGCATCCAAAATCTCAGTTAAACCTGTGTTGCTTGAAGTCATCTGCCCTAATACCTACACCACAGAACAACTTATTTAGGTGAGGTTTTCCCCTTTGTCACAAAGCCCTTGTTATAAACTTTTAATATAAACATATAAAACTATTAAACGTGAGTTCTGGTAACTGTGAGCAGAAGCAGCCCTTGCCATTACCCGTCTCCAGGTACCAAGCAATGGCCAAAAAGGGAGAGCGAGAAGCGGAAAGCCAGGCAAGATGGGCAGTGGGACAGCAGAGGGGTGCAGAGAGAGTGGTCGTGGGGATGGGAAGCACCAGCCTGAGTCTACCTGTAGGTTGTTCAGGTGCAGTGGGGCCAAGCCCTGGCACAGCAGAGGCCACTGGGTATTAACTTGATTAATTAACATGTTAATTACTGCCTTGATCCTGCAATAAGATGGGGTGGAAGAACCATTTGGTGGAGGAGACCAGACTCTCCTTTACTGGGCAGGAGTTTGCTCCCCACACAGCCACCCTCAGGAGATGTCCTCACCACCTCTTCCCTCTCCAGGTCTCTGCCTCATCCGACTCCCGTTCGGCGGGGGACGAGGAGCTGCCGCCATCGGGCAAGGCGCGGGGGCTGAGGCGGAGCGGGCAGGCTGGCCCGCGGCGGCACAGGCGCCGTGGGGTGGCTCAGCCGGCTGCCAGGAGCCCAGCGGTGTCCCGGCCCGGCGGTGCTGGCCGGGAGGAGAGCCTGCCCTTCGTGCTGGACCTGCAGAGCTTGCCAGGGCTGGCCAACGTGGACCTGAGTGCCCAGAACCCCAACATCCAGGTGGGAAGCAGGTCTGGGCGGGCCGCGGGGGGATGCGGGCAAGTGCTGCATGTGCTCCCCAGCCTCATTTGGTTCCCTAAGAGGAAAGATCTCGTGAGTGGGGTCCGTGTGGCCGCTGCCATCTATCTTCTTGGTAACTACCAGATGCAAATAGCTGGCACAGACCAGCTCCTTGCCAGGGGAACTTGCTCATGGCCTTTTCCCTGCCCCCCACAGCCCCCCTCCATAGAGCATGAGCAAACACTCCTATGGGGGTGACCTCTCAATTTCCAAGGGTGGTGTTGGTGCCTGTGGGTGACCACCAGCTCCCCTGTGCCTCCGGCTCTGCCCCTGTGTCCTGGTTTCTGTCCCTCTGGATAAGGCGAGACCTCTTGCGCTCATGGCCTGGTCCTGCAGCCCAAAGCATCTCTGGCCTCTCGGGCAGGGGCATGGGCTGGTAGGTCTGTCCCAGGGCTGTGCCCCAGCTCACTGCCCTGCCTCATATCTGGCCTCCAGGTGACCATTGAAGTGGTGGATGATCCTCAGGCTGAGATGGAGATGGACTTGTTGAAGGAGACAAGCAATGACTGGTCCCTGACATCCTCTGAGTGGTTGTCCCACAAGGACCTCTTCTGGCCCCTCTTCTGGGAATACACCAACCCCACTGAGGAGGAGGAGGAGGATGCGGAGGAGGAAGAGGATGACAACTTGGATGTAGGGGACAGGGAGGAGGAAGAGGAGGAGGAGGAGGAAGATTACACAGCAGAGTATGAGGAGGAGGAGTCCATGCTCAGTGGGGTGGGTGGTGACTGGGACCAGCAGTGGCCTGGGCAGAAGAACTGGATCTTTAAGGAAAAATATAATTATGGTAAGTCCTCCTGGGCATGTGCAGCTGCCCTGCAGACCGGCACTGCCCTCCCCTGCCCTGCCTGACCCGCAGCCCTGTCTCACTGCACAGGGAGCAGCCCTGCACCAGGGATCACAGCACACTGGTGCTCAGCTCCTACTTAAAAAATAAGCAAGCATGCCAAGGAGCAAGGCTAGCACCCAGCTGGTGCTGCCAGCAGTCAGACATGCCAGCGTCCCAGCAGGAATTGCCCTTGTATGTAATCAGACTGGAGCGTGGACTCTAGTGAAGACATGCTCAGATCAGAAATAGGGTGTAAATGTTTAATGGCAAGTGCTGCTGCCATTAATGCAGGTCCCTGCAGTGGCACCAGTGCCAGAAGCCTTTGCCACAGATCTGGGTGCTCCCCAGGAGAGGAGCTGCAGAGGGTTAGATGGCAGGTGCCCGTGGGCAGACGGGCCAGGGCACCACAGCAGCTCCCTCCTGCACCTTCCCAGCCATGAGCCCCAAACCAGTCCTCCTTTGCTAACACATGATACTTCAGCATCATGGCCAGTGCACTGGGCAGGTTTGGTAAGGATGGAGATGGGCAGCGATGCCTGGCTGGGTTGGTACAACCATGAGCAAAGCTGTGAGAATGAGAGCCTTTGCTTGGAGACAGCTTCCCTGGGCTTGCAAGTGAGGACAGGGTTGGCCAGCTTGGCATCACGTGGCTGGGCACCTCCATGTGCCCTGGGCAGCGCCGGCCCTGCAACCCTGTAAAGTACATCCGAGGGACAGACCAGAGCTGCGGGAGGTCCCGGGTGGCTGCTGGCTTCCCTCCTGCTGAGGCTTTGCTGAGGTCCACCATTCTCTACCTCTCCCCTGCCATGCACAGACTATGAAGATGAGGAGGAGTGGAGCCCGTGGTCCCCTTGCAGCATCAGCTGTGGCAGTGGCAACCAGAAGAGGACCCGGTCCTGTGGCTACGCCTGCACAGCGACGGAGTCGAGGACCTGCGACCTGCCACGCTGCCCTGGTGAGCCCTCGGCCATACCAGTGCTTGGGCACTGTCCGACCCTGGTGTGGGCTGGTCCCCCACCTCTGCAGGCTGGGCATTGCTCATGCTTCAAGAACTAGTTATGTTTAATGTGATCTGGGCTAAAGACCATAGGGGTTTGTTTCTATGAAGAAGCTCTGATGGGGCTTCATGGCTCCCCAGGCAGTTACATGGTGCGCAAGGGTGGTAGAGCTGGTGTCCAGCTCGGTGGGCGACTCCTTGCACCTCTCTTACACTGGGAGCTTGAAATCCTCTCCTGAGGCACATTGAGAGCCAGCTCCATCCACTGGGATTTGCATAAGCCACAGCCTTGGGCGGGTCTGTCCTGTGTGTCTTGCTGCTGGCCCTTCCTTCCAGGCACAAGGCCGTGTTGCCAAAGCAGTGGTGGGAGAGGGGGTGGAAGAGGAATGGTGTCTGGTGCCCTTACAGAGGAAAAAAGCCCACCACTCTTCCTGGTGTTCAACCTGGCTCTTTGGGTTTTTTTCTCCCCTCTCAAGGAGCAGAGGGGGAAATGGTCTTCCCCACAGAGGAGACGCCTTTCAAAAGCGACAACACCACAGAGCTGTTCAACTCAGGTCAGCCTCTGCCTCTGCCTTGCACTGGGGGCTTCAGTGCCAGACCCCACGGGAGGTGTAGCTGGCTGGTGGGGAGGGCTCTGCCGAGGGCTCCCACATCTAGTGTCCACACCTAAGTCACCCAAACCACTGCCACGTGCAGGCTTTGGCAGTCATGCTGGGAAACCCGGTTCCTCCCACAGGCCTGGTACAACACTGTTCTGCTTTGCAGTGCAGTGGCTGAGGCCAGCCTGCCGCGTGCCCTCTCCCATGGGGGGATGCTGCCAGCCCGGCCCCTGTAGTGATGGGTGCCCCAGGCAGAGCCCCTGCAAGGGCAGCTCTGCCCCAGCATGAAACCCCTTCCCTCTGTCACTGCTTCGGGGATGGAGCCTGGCTCCAGCTCGTCCCAGGAGCCTGGCTGCTCCTGCCTGGCGGTTGCAGGCTCCGCTGGTGGTGCTGGCGAGGCCGCAGGCAAAAGGCAGCTGGGTAAAGTGGGGTGCGGGCTGCGCATGCCCTCACCCTTTCGGTGCCCTCCCCCCCCCAGAGGTGGACAGCTGTGAGAAGTGGCTGAACTGCAAGAGCGACTTCCTCACCAAGTACCTGAGCAAGGTGCTGACGGACCTGCCCAGCTGCCCCTGCTCCTACCCGCTGGAGGCCGTCTACAGTGCAGTCAACCTGCGGGATGAGCAGCAGGGCAAGAGCTTCCGATGGCGGGACGCCAGCGGCCCCAAGGAGCGCCTGGACATCTACAAGCCGACGGCGCGCTTCTGCCTGCGCTCCATGCTCTCCCTCGACAGCACCACCCTGGCTGCCCAGCACTGTTGCTACGACGAGCACACCCGCCTCATCACCCGCGGCAAGGGGGCCGGCGTCCCCAACCTCATCAGCACCGAGTTCTCCCCGGAGCTGCACTACAAGGTGGACATGCTGCCCTGGATCCTCTGCAAGGGCGACTGGAGCCGCTACCACGCCGTCCGGCCCCCCAATAACGGGCGACGGTGTGCTGACAACCCTGCCGAGGAGGAGTACCTCTCCCAGCTGCAGGAGGCCAAGGAGTACTAGCCGCAGCCGTGCTCAGAAGAGCCACGGCCACCGCCGGCTCCCAGCCTGGCGAAGCCCCGGCCCTGCTCACGGGCTTCTCGCTGGCACCGGGCAGAGCGGGGAGGATGCGCCGTCCGTCTCGTCCCTTCAGAAGGGCACCTCGCCCCTCCTCGGGTTTTCCGAGGGTGCTGGAGGTTATCGCGGTGCGATCCCTGCCGTGCCACCCAGCGTGGTCCCGCACCCTGGGGTGCCTGGGCTGGCGTGTGGTGAGCCGCAGGGGATAATCTTTCAATGCAACCTGAAAGCTGAGCATCTGCAGGGCAAAATGGCCTCAGCTCCTGCTGGCTTCACAGGGCATCTGAGGAGCTGGCCTGCTGCAGGCAGAGCTGCCTGCTTTTGCCTGTACACCTGCCCCGGCACACACTGGTCTACTTCTGAAACTGGGGGGGGCTCCTCCTAGGGAGGGGCAGGGCTGTCCCAGCCATGTGTACAGAGTGGGGCCTCCACTCCTCTCGGGTTTTTGCATGCACGGTTGGGAAGGAGCAGGGAGAGGCTTCGCAGGGCTTCGTGGGTCCGGGAGGTGTGTGGGGCAGGAGGAGACTGGCTCGCCTGGGCTCCCTTGGCAAGATTACCTTGCCAGTGTGGTTTTGGCTGTGAAAGGGAACAGTGGGCGCCAAAGCCAGACACGGGTGGACCTCAGAGGAGGTCAGCACGAGGGGGACACCACCTGTGTGCATTTCAGCCCCTCTGCCTCAGTGCTTGGGGGAGCGGGGTGGCAGCACCCATGCAAGTCCCACCACCCCCCTGCCTCCAGGCCTCGGCTCCCCGGCAGACCCCGCAGTGGGTTTCAGTGCTCGGGAGTACCCGTGACACAGCCCAGCAGAAGGTCCTGCGTTTCCCACCCACAGCCCTGCTGGGGGCAGGAGGCAGCTCGGCCACTGCTCGTCCCATTGCTGGAGAGGAGCAAAAAGCATCGAGCCAAGTTCTCCATGGGATCGGGAACAAGTCAGGTGCTGCTGGGAGCACCCAGCGTTGCCCCTCTCTGGTCTGCCGCTGGCCTTGGGCCCTGCTCCATGCTGTATCTGCCCAAGTCCCCAGTGAGAGGCAGCCCAGAGAAAGCGAGTCATGGGCGCACCCTGCGCTCCTCAGGCTCTCTGCCTGGCCAGGCGAGCAAGTGTGGCTCCAAAGGAGGAAGACACACACATGCTAATAATGTCAATACCTGGTATCTGCAGATCATGGATCATGATGATCTCCATTGGTGCTTTGGTCTTGCCTGGGTTTTATTTGGCTTTTCATAGATCCATGGCAGTTTCTCCCAGCATATTTTGGGAGCTCCCCAGTTTCCCACAGAGAAACTAGGCTGAGCACCTTTATCCCTGGACGTTCAGTCGTGAAACCTGGCAGAATCTGTTCATAGTTTTATTTAGCAGATTTTAGGCATCAGAGGAAATAAAAGAGCAAGTCAAGCACACGTAAAGAAGAATGGAGTCATTTCTAGACTAGAGGTTTCATCCAAGGCTGTTGGCTACTCCATGCTTTTCTGCAGGACACTGTTGGACAAAAAAGCATCTGTCTGGATGCAGAGGTCCTTGGTTGACTGTCCTGTTCTAGGTCTGTCCTTCTTGCAGGAGCTTTCTCCAAGGCCAGTGAACATCCATGGTCTGATAGCTCTTTGGGAAGTCTTTCTGGGAGTGTCTTATATATGTTGAGTGTATGTTGATCCTTTTGCTTTGGTTACTGGTAGAATATTGCATCCTTGGTCATCAGTACCTAAGCCTTCATTGCTGGTAAAACAAAAGTATTAATGAAGTTATCACTGAATTATTCTTATTTAACTATTATTCCACACTTGTATCCCTAGACTCCAGTCATGGGTGCTATCAAAACTATGCAGACACCGTCAATTTCCCAACAGGCATGCAGTCTGAGATGACCAGTGTTATGTAAAGGGTGAGAAGGAAGACACAACCAAATAAGCATGGATGGAGACCAGACCCTGGTAAATTTTCATGACCATTACATGTTCCCTAGCCCAAAGGTCATTTGCTCACTTGTTTCTGGTAAAGAGGTAGGTCAAAAAGAGGTGGTCAAGTTTGGGTGGCAGTGATCTGGTGGCTTGGTTCTGGGAGCCTGGGATGTATGTGGGGAGGCTCAGCAACAGACATGGAGGCATTTGTATGGGAAGCAGACAAATTGAGCGGCCGAGGCCATGAAAGAATGAGCTTGTTATCTTCTGTCATTTGGCAGAGCATCTTTTTATTTCCTCTCCCATATCATATATCATCATTAACTTCAGCAGACTGTCAGAGGAGCTTATTTACCATTAGTGCACAGACTTCTTTAAAACAACCTCCCATTAAATGTGCCTAGTCTCCAGTATTAGACCCATACATGGAAGCAGGACCTCTGCAAACAGCCTTTCTTGAAGGAGACTTTCAATAGCTCAGCCAATTTGTTTGTTAGACTGGCTGCTTTATGGGGAAGTGCTTTTATAACAAGGACTGTTACCCAGGATTTGCACCCTCCTGGTCTTTATACTAGGTATGTCAACCAGTCTAACGCCCCCAAAAGAAACTATAATTTCTGTAATAAACAGAATTCTCATCCAAGGGCAAGTAGAAAAATTTCTTGCATTGAGAACCCCCCCCCAAAATCTTGTTGAAAGCCAAGTGGCTGTTCTGCCTTGCTGCCTCTATGGTTTGGATGATACAGGCATGAAGTGAAGCATGAGAAACAAGAAGCGGTGTTGTTCCTCACACAAGCACCTTATGCACTGGGAGGCTTTGCGGGGCACCATAAGAAAAGTAGACATCAAGCAAGCATTTATTTTTATATCCCATCAAAGATTCTGTCCAGCCCACTGCTATTTAAGTGATGAATCTCTAAGCTTCCACTCCTTAAGTTTATTGTGGTTTTTAATATAAAATATATATAAAATGTCTTTTATTCCTACAAAATTTCATAGAGAAGAATTCTTTATTCTGATGCTGCAATAAAGCACTTTATGTATGTATGTGTTGCTGATGTCATTCAGTAGGGACTGAAGCATATGTTGCTATTTGTCTTGGTTGAAAGGGATGACACTATGTTGAATGCTACGTGTCTTGGGTCCCCAGCCCCAGCTGTACTGCAAAGACCCTGGTGGCTTTGCTCCCTTCCCTTAGTATTTGCATTTGATGGTGTCTGGCTGCAAGAATCATGGCTAACAAAGAGTGTCCGGAGCCCGCTGCCACAGACATTAGATATGCGAAGTGCTGCTCACGGGGAAGGAAGCTTCCTATGAGAAGACCATCAGGGTCAGTGCTGAGAAGAAAATGCATTGCCTGTGCCTCAGCCCTGACCCCAGGTTTTATTCCATGCTTGGCCTAGCCAGAGCTGGGTGCTGGCCAACCTTACACCAGCACACTGCTTTAAGCAGGTATTGAGCATGGGAGGGGGTGGAAAAAAGCCCAGCATCATCCCAGCTGGAAAACTGGTTTGGCAAACCACCTCCAGAGCCAACAGCTAATGATAGCAGGGGGATTTGCAAAGCTTTCCAGGGATCACAACTTTTTGTTGCTGTTAATTTGCTGCATAAATCGTTACCACTTCCAAGCTCTTGCTTTTTCCAGCTGTTTTCCCTCCTCTCTTGCTGCTTTCGCTTTGTGCTGGCTGCACATCTGTCAATGGTTACCTGCTACTCCAGTATGGGGCTCTGCTCCACAACTGCCTCGCACCATTGCTGGCCACTGCCTGGGTGGAGCAGACAGCTCCTCTTGGTGAAGGCTGCTCTGAGCTTCCCATTGGTCTTCTGCAACATCAAAAATATTGTTGCATGGAGCCCAAGCCAGGGGGAGCGGGCTGAGCTCTGCTCTGCAGGGAAAGTAGCACAGAGAAAATCACTCTCTCCCTGGAGGGCCAGCCAGCAGTTACTACTGTGTATATAAGACGCCTAATATGCCTTTATCCTCTGCAACAAGGTCTTTGCTGTGCTGGATGCTGAGCCCTGCTCTGAAACTCCTGGGCTAGAGAAGTCCCATGGCCAGAAGATGGAAGCAGGAAGAACTGCTGCCCTAATTCTGCAGGTGCTCAAGACCTGGAGATATCACCTGAAATCATGGAGTGAGTCTGCAGCAGAGTCTGAAGCTGCACCTTTGCCCACTGCTTTGAACACAAGACTTCTTGACCAGTTGAGTTGTCTTAGTTTGCCAGCCTGGACTGGACCTTCACGCGACTCAGCTGTACCAGTTCCCTGGCATCCAACTTGCAGCTGAGTTTAGTCTGTACACAAAAGGAGCTGTGCCCAGATTTTGCTAGGCACAACGGTGAGCATGTGCTTGTCCTTGCTGACCTCCCCTCTTGGCCCCAGATGAGTCAGGAGCAAGCTGTGCAGAAACCTTTTGACTGAATGACACCTTGAAGGCACAGGTGCGTGGTCAGCTGCCTGGGGGACAGGCAGGGTGAGTGCAGCCCATCTCTCAAGAATGCACGTGAGATTTCATAGAAACATGTTTACAGCAACAGAGATCCCATTAGCTGTCTGCTTTTTTCAGGGCTCCTGCTCCAAGAATCTGCTTCTTGGAAAGCACACAAAAAGCCCAGCTGGGCCCAGAAGGAGCCACTTTGGGAGGAGAAGACAGAGGAGAAGAGTTTGGCCAAAGCCTGTGGAGCAGACCTGAACTGCAAGGCCTGGCCTTGGCCTAGGAAAGAGCAAAGTGTGGTTCTGATGGTCTGTGAACCTTGAGTTAAAACTGAAGCTCTCAAGAGGAAAAAAAAAGAAACCTTTCAGGCACCTCTGCTCCTGGTCTGTAAAGGGACCCACTCCACTCTGTGGCTGCATCAGTCCTCCGGGCTGGATGTGCTGGTGGCACACAGCCACCAACTTCTCTGTAGAAGAGTAAAAAAAAAAAATCACACTAGCTGCAGTTTTTCGGCAGTAGCCCTGCTGACCGCATCGTGAACACTGGGCAAACAGGAGCTTGTGGCAAGACCTGGTCTCCTGGGCTTTGTCTTTGCCCTGAGTGTGGAGAATCTCCCCCCAGCTGGTCCTCAGTACCTGGCAGAGCCGGTCCTCTGCTCCGTTTTCACTGATGCCATGCAGAGGGATGCTGAAATCACACTGGGGTAGCCCTGCCTGATGTGGCCACAGGATGGGATTTACTCTCTCCATCGCCACAGAGGATGGACCCACACGTTTGCGGTTGGGAAAGGAATGTCTCACCCTCCTTCCCTGCCATGCAGCGGCCAGCTGCCCCTCGGAAATGCCTGAGAGAAGCCCAGCTGGCGGGGCCCAGGCCCTGCTTTGTCCCAGGTCCTTGCAAGCATGTCGGCTATTCTTCTCTCACTGCATGGGAGCCCAGCAGCAGGGATCACAGCTCTGCGCAGCTTGACCATCGCGCACGGGCCCGGGGCCACAGCAGAGCCCGTCCGCCAGCCAGCATCGCTGGTCAGGCTTGTCTGTGCCGTGGGAACTGAGCAGCAGCTGGCAGGGCGTCCCTGAGGTTTCTGAAGAGCCAGGAGAAAGTACCCCCACCCAGCTAGGCATCACAGCCTTCACACACAGGCACATACCACAGAAAATGCATTTAGATGGGGTCTCGAGAAACTACATAGCCCCACCATAGGGACGTAGGCAAATCATTCCTCACCGACGGGTCCCACTCGCTCCTGGGCTTCAAGCTCTCCTGTGATGGAGATGCCACACTAACCCTCAGCTTTACTGTTCTTGCAGGGAGAAATGTTTTTCTAGCAGCCAATCTAAATCCTTCCTGCTTTATTTTAAGCCCACTGCATCTTATCTGCAGTGGTGACAGAGAGGAAGCATATTCTTGCCTTATTTGCTCCTACGTCTCATGTATTTCACAAGTTTATCATTGCGCTCCTTACTTCCCTCCTTCTCTGCCATCTTCTCTTCTCTAGACTAAACAAATGCAATTCTTTTAGGCTTTCCTTAGAAGCTATACTTGTAGACCTCTGGTTGGTCTCATTGCCCACCACTGGGCTCGCTCCAAGTAATTCACATCTTTCTTGAAGTGTGGAGTCCAAAATTGAAGCCATGGGGTCTTATCTGGGACTTTCTTAATGCTATACAGAAAGATTTCTTCACAAGACCTACAAACACCAGCCCGCCCAGGCAGCTTTTATTCTCTTCCATAACGTTTTAAATTTATGTTTATTTGAAAATTCACCATAACCCACCCAGCTTAAATGTCTTTTACAGATGTGCTGCCAAGTCTGTTGCTTCCCCTCTTATACACGTTACTGGTGGTTTCTGCTTCAGTGTAAAACTGCAATTCAGTGAGGTCAAATATACCTTTTTTTTCCTCTTGGATCACTTTTCCACTTGGTCAAGATAATTTTCAATCCTAAACTTGTCTTCTAGGGGTTTTACAGCGCTGGTGGTGATGTAAATTATTTTGGACTTTGAAGTTGTCAATCAATTATATTACTTTCTATACTGAAACATACTAGATTCATTACAGCTCTATTAGGCCTTCTCTTATTTACTAGTAAAAAATATATAAAGCATTGCCTAAAGTCTTAATAAAGCATAGATATTATGCCAGAGAAAGGCATTAGGTTAACTCGGTATGAATTGTGCTTGATGTAACCATGATATAGGTGTGCTGGTCATTACTTTTTACCTGATTAGCTGGGTATTTACAGGTTACTGACTGCATTGTTCAGTATTTTTTCACGAGTTGATCTAATTCTCTTGGCCCTTACCTCTCTCTCTTCTTCCCTCCTTCTCCCCAGCCCCATTCCTCATTGAATTCTGAAAGATTGCTCCACTTTCCCAAGCAAGACTTCTAAGGTAAACTGCATCAGGCCCTGTCATGCTGGAAACATCCAACTACTTTCACTTTGGCTTTTTTAAAAAATATTTTATTTAAGTTCTTCCCATTTTGCCATTGCAGTAGGGTTGGGATGATGTTTCAAAGCAGTTTTAATTGTTACTTAGGCTAGGGGCTTTCAATCTCTTTGATTTGTGGCCTGATTTTCCCATAGAAGTTTCACATACATAAATACAAAACAATGAGAAAGGGCCAAGTGAGTCATGACATAGGTCCACCTAAACCTGCATCCAGTCTCTGACAGCAGTCAACAGCAGGTGACTAGGAAGGAAGAGTAAAGAGAAGGACAAGCACGTGTTGCTTTCTCCCTGAAGTACTTTTCTTGTTGCCAGCAGCTGGTGGCCAAGAGGATTCTTGAGCCAGATGTGATGGTCGTTCTTTTTAATAGCCCTTTGTTGATTTATTCTTCCATGAATTTTTCCACTCCTGTTCTGAATCCATGTAAACTTTTAGTGGTACCATATCACCAGCTGCAAGAAATCCCAGAATTCACTAAGTGTGTTCAGAGACCCCTTTGGCTGGGAGCCCATATTCTGTTGTTTGATGATTGCTTCTTACTCACCTTTTCCATGTGCCTCATAAGTGCATAGCCAGTTAGCATCCACCTCTGACCTCTCATTACTGTGAAAAAGTCACTGTTTACTTCTATCTCTGTTTTCTGGGGTTTTAACCTTTGTTTTCTTTAATTCACAAGAATTTCCCTCTTATCCTGTGTCAGTTCAGATTCTTGAAGAGCCTTTGGGCAGGAGTACACACTGGACCTTGCTTTTCTTCCTCATCTTATATAGCCCTCCCTCCCCCAAATAGCTGAAGGACCTCAAACTGTGTCCAGCTGTCCTGACACTTCCAAGTAAAGCAAAAAAGTCTGGGGTTTCTCATTAGCATCTGTATAGCTGCACCAGACATCAGCTGTAGCTGAAGGAGTGGGTCTCTTTGCTGAGAGCATGCAGGTGTAGCGCAGGGACCTTCACTAGCGTGCAGCGACTTAAGGCTCAGATCGCTTTCACCAAGTAAACTAAACGGCTGAAGTGGTGTAAGGCATTACCACCGCTGTGCCCTGTTAGAGTTAGCGTATCCTGACACGCTCTGTGCCTCAGGCTAAGCGCTAGCTCACAGCCTGGCCTTTTAGCACAAGCTTTCCTTCACCGGTGGGTTAGTCCAATAGGTTGGGTCATGAACAGCAGCCGAGGCATGGCTACACAGCCTGTTTTGCTGCTGTGGGGATGGCGATTTCCAACCTGAGGGGCAGGGAGCCAGCTGGGGCAGCACCAACATAACTCAGGCAGTCAGCTTTGCTGGAAGAAGAGCCCTCAAACGGCCTCCGAGCAAAGCCCGGAATCCGTGAGCCCCATGAATATGGGTTGCCGGCTGAGGCCAAAGCGTGTCCTATTAGGGTAGCAGCAGGATGCCCAAAGTAAACCCTGTTTGTGATGAAAGGAAGGCAATTAAAATTCCACTTCAGCTGCCTTCCTGTCCCACTTCCTAACCTTCCAGTGGCAGGTGATTAGCAGGGCCTGCCGCCTGCTGCCCTCGCTCAGCGGTGCCAGCAGAGCCCCACTGCAGGCAAGCACTGCTGCCGCGGCGCGGCCAGCTGCCCGCACGGCTGCTGAAGCATGGCGAGGACACTGTGATTCAGCTGTCCAGTTTGTCTCAAGTTAACTTAGAACGAGCTAATTTTCTCAGTTTTCAAATCATTCTGCTCGTCTTACCAAAGCTCTTGCCTTGGCTGTGAACACGCTTGCTAGCCCTGCTGTTTAAGGTTTCCCATGTTTCTGGCCAGGATTTCCCAAAGAGAAAACCAAACGTGCACACTGCACAGTGACATCATGTGCTTACATCATATTACACTCCTGCAGCCTACCAGATGCATACAGTAGTTCATCTGTGCCTAAGAATCCTGGCAAAATACCTGCAGTCCCTTTCCCAGCCAGATGGTGCTTTAAGGAAGACAACCCTGCAGGACATAGGGAAGCCCGACCATACATACATGTGCCCGGTCTTCCTACAACTTCCTTTGCCGTCACAGGTCAGCACAGGGATAAGTACACAACATAGAACTTAGTTGCATACCGCACTCTTGATGTCTGTACACACCCTACCATGAATAATCAATTGCTTTGGAATAGTGAGTGGAAAAGGCTAGAAATGCTCTCCATAGTTTAAAAGGCAACTCAAACAATTACATTTGGGGTTTTCTAAACAGGCACTAAAGTTTTTTTTCCTGCCTCCTCTACTGAAGGCGATGGGTACAACACGCCATCCAGATTTAAAAAAAAAAAAAAAAAAAAAAAAACCAAAAAACAAACAAACAAAAAAAACCCAAACAGTAATTCTCACCCAGTAACATTACTCACTTCCAGCTTACTAGAGGTGCTCTGCAGAAAACACTAACAGAAAACAAAGTACACAAGAGCTCATGCCTCAAAGGCAAAACCAAGCACTTCAGTCACCCTTGAGGTTAAGCAGATTGACACTTCTGACCAGAACTAGATTTCCCTGCATCGTATAAACAAGTTTATTGCTTTAGAAGACATCTCAGGGCACTAACTGTATTAGCAGGAGGGAACAAGCAAGTGGTTTCCCTTCCTCACCAGTTGATGCAACAGCTGAAGTGGGGTCAGCCAGAAGTACTGCACCTTGTTTATTTTACAGGAATAAATCCCACCCCCATCGAGAGTCTACAGTTTGCTTTGGCCTGAAGCTCTTGGAGGTAGCTGACCTGGGGCCCCACAACCTGCTAGAACCATTTTGTAGGTGGGAGTTTCCCTTGCAGTGGTTTGCTGGTAAGTCTTGGACATCACGTAACTAAATGATCAGCATTCTTGTAGAGCAGCCTAGTGTAAGTGTAAGAAAGGACTGTGTTGAAGAAGGGGATGTGGAAGGGAGGAGAGGAATAGCTTGAACAGGATCTTAGATCCCTTCAGAAATGGGAAGGGTTTGAAACATTTACTAGCGGCAGATCAAAAGCAGAGAGAAAATGAGCAGCTGCTCAAACTAAAAACTGCATCAAACTCATGCTCTCTACTCCTCCAGAAGCAAGAAGTAAAGCACATTGGGATCAGCACTCCTCATTGATCGGTGTTTTTTCAGACAGATCCCTCCCTCAGCCTATCAACAGACCCTTTGAACTTCAGCTGATCTGAGGACACAAGTTCCATGGTGGTTTTTTTTTTTAAGTTAGGTTTATTTAGCAATAGAAGTATGTACATGTAAGAGAATCCCCTGCAGCATGAGACATGCACAAAGCAGTGAGGGACTGAAAGTGGTGCTGCTCAATGGCCTTCCTCATCACCTGTCATCCCATTTTACTCAGCAGCAGGGCCAAGATTAGAAAGGGACAGGTGAGAAATGTATCAGTCCACGTGGCAGAGTCTTCAGGCAGAGCCTTCCCAGCAACTGGTATTAAAACAAGCGGGCGCCATAGCCAAATGTCTGTTTAATGCCCTCAAAGTAGTAGCGCTGCCAGCCTTGCTTTGTTCTTTCCTCCTCGCTGGCAGGAATGCCCTTGCCTTCCAAGCACACCTCCGTCTCGCCACCTTTGTCAGTGAAGTTCAAGGTAATTGTTGCAAAGTGCCCTAGAGGAACCAAAGCAAATCTGTCAGCAGTGTGTAGTATAGTATATGCTGCCCCAAGGAGCTACTCTGCTCCTCCTCTCACATGGCACCACTTAAAAGACTCCTCAGGATCCTTCCCAGAGGATCTATTTATGACAGCTGCAGGC
This sequence comes from Aquila spilogaster, assembly GCA_024606505.1. Lineage (NCBI taxonomy): Eukaryota > Metazoa > Chordata > Aves > Accipitriformes > Accipitridae > Aquila > Aquila spilogaster. The sequence continues at coordinate 32,747,882 of JANHGO010000042.1, forward strand.
CTTCCTCAGAAACAGGGAGGAGAGGGCTCCCTCTTCATGGCGTTCGAAGCAGTTGCAGCCACAGCTGAGCAAGCTGCTACTTCATTGTTCCTTAATCCCTGGCCACTGCTCTAAACAGTGGCTGGCTGGTGATTCTGACCTGATTGTGTGGGATATGAAGCTGGGATAAGGCTGGTGCAGCTCCCAGAACGCCGTGTGCTCCCCGATCACGAGCCAGAGTGCAGTGTGGCAAATGGGAATTCTTCAAACACAGGCAAGGGCTGTAATACCATAGTCCATTTTTGGACTACTTACCAGCTGGCCAAGATTTAAATCTCCATTTCATAACAAGTTGCTTCTCAGGGACCTTGAAAAGAGAAAGACCAAGTAGTAATTTTTTGCAAATCCTGCAGTCTAGTAGAAAACAACTAGAATTGTGTTGATCTGAAGCCTCAGAGATCCCTTGAGAAATGCATACACAGAAGGAAAGAGATTTTAAATGTCCTTTTCTTTCCACTCCTTTTCTAGGAAGGCAGGCCATAGTACAGCCCCAAACGCTGAGACAGTGTCCCTGTCCAGAAGACTTTAGTGGCAGGAGGGCTGAAGAGGAAAAGGGTCAGTTACTACCCCTCTAAGCCCTAATAATTAAGTAAAATCACACAAAGACAGGGCAGATGCATAACTGGAAGCCAGATTTTCTCCCCAGAATGAAGTTCCATATATCAATCCATATTGTAAGGAATCCTTCAATAGCCACAGCAATTACAGGTAACTATTGGGCACCAGGCAGAACTCCACAATTAGCTAACTGAAGCAGTTACAGAATTGATACCTCAAAAATAAAAAGGCTGCCCCTGAGCAAGATACACCTGCACTAGTTAATACTTACTAGGTCAACAAACTCTCCTGTGACACTGCCATCCAGCAACTGAAACTTGCCTCCTTTATCAGCCTCCAAGGTGGCTTGTGCGTGGGTGAAAGCTTGGACCATCTGAAAAAAATTCAGGAGAAGACCTGTATTATTTGACGTTATCTGCTTGCAAACATGTTGCGTAATGCCTCCCACCCAGCTACAAAAGTTCTGAAAGAGGAGGTAAGTCAATAATGTAAGGTCTTCATCAAGAAAAGACAGAAACTCTGCCCTGGCCAGAAAAGCAAGGTTATAGCCACTACAGTAGCATTCTGCCTGCCAAGGGAAAAAAAAAACTCTAGCTTTCATATTCTATGCAGTGTTCTGTAAGCCACACTAATTTACTTTGCTGATTCCTTAATGAAACCCAGTTCTAAGAAAAGGTAGTATTTTTTTCTTTTTCCTTTTTTTTTTTTTTAAAGGGGGAACAAAAGACTAAGACCATGTTTAAATAATGATAAAATGCTGCTCTCTCTTCTTAAACTACATAATAGTGTGCAGGAGAGGGGAAGCTATTCCCAAAGTATGCTTTGGTAGCACCTAACCTTAAAAGGAAAAAGCAAAACAAAACCAAAAACCACAAAACTGTAAATCCCAAGAGATCTGACCACATGCAGTAAGGGATACACCTACAGATAGGTGCTGATAGCAGTCTGGAACTGGCTTCTGGCTGGCATTAATCCTCTCTTGTCAACTGTATGAAAAGATGCACACGCGAGCTTTAAGCAACTGGTCTGTTCTGCAGACCAGTTTTTTTATTCCATTCTTGTGGATTGTGAGTGTCCTACAGAATGCCTTAAAAAGCTTCTTAGGAACAACCTTCTATGTGCAAAGAACAATTCTCAGAACAAGCCTGGCATTACCTCCTGAGTAACGAATACCCGGTACAGCTCCTCAGGAGATGTTAAGAAGGTGTCCTTCAAGTTGATCTTACATGTAGGGATCTTGACTCCTATTGATTTGGACTGCGATGTGGCAGTACTGCTGCTAGCAGCCATCTAACAAAACAACAAGCAAAACGAACACAGGTAGTTTCTTCACAAAAAACTCAACAAGTAGTTAACACATCCAAGAGGAAAAACAAAGGCCTTTGGTAAAGATGTAATTAGGTATAGCCATATTTCAGTGTAAAAAACAGATTTATTGCTCTGCTTGAATTAAGAAATATCACGTGCTGCAAATCGAAGCAGTCAGGCCTACACCACAGATTGCCAATTCCTGAATATATATATCCTATAAACAGCATAGGTTGCTCCTGTTAAGCCCCGGAATCTAACACTGTGTACCTTTCTTCTCAGATCCAAAAGCATGTTTACACAGTTTTATTTACCTTGCGGTCTTCTGCTTTAGGAGCCACCTGAGGTGTTGTCTCCATATGTTCACCATTCACTGTGGGCAAAATCATGCCCTGGGTGAATTCTGGAAAGACAGGAATGCACCCATGAAACTAATAAAAGATCAAGTAAACCTTTTAACTGTTCTTTGAAACACACAATCAAAAAGGGCTTCCTGGTTTCTCCCCTGCTCTTGCTAGCACCCACAACTTGAAACAGTTTAAAAAAAAAAAAAAAACCCAAACCAAAAAAGCAGACCTCTTTTTACAAGCAATTAATTCTTCTTGCCCTCTACTCTCCACTGAAGGCCGTATCAGAACCTGCCTACACTAACAATTAGGAACCTAATTCCTCTTCCTAGCCTAGACATACCAATCACTATCGTCCACATGTTGCCCTCATATTAATGTTAGCCCTACACTTATGCAGCTTTTTTTGTCTCCCACCATCTAATATAAATAGCAATCACATCTCAAATACTTTTATCTTGCTGGTCTAGACAAACCAAACCAAGCTTTTCCATTTCTTATCAGACTGGCTCTCCACTTTTTGTATCTTTGTAGTACAGAATAAAGTTACTTCTAACTCCATCTTCCATTTGTCTTTTTTGACACCAGATGCCAGCACTACAAACAGAAACCTAGGGAAGATCTCACCAGTGCCCTGTCCAGCAGCACTAGCACTTTTATAGCTCCACCAGAAGCTTCAGCCTCTTTCAGCATCATGTTTGCTTTTTCTCCAGCTCCACCACTTCTGCCTTTACCAATTATAAAACAGTTTGCTCTTTCTCCTTCCTCTTCATCTGTTCAAACTGGCATTTTATTATATGTGTATATATATTGTATCCTGCAATACTTAGTTCCCACCTATTCTTATTTATTCCAGCCCACAAGATCATATAGTTCTTCCTGAATAACATTCTCATCTTCCACTGGGTGACTGCATCTCCCACCCTGAACACCAAAACGCCTGAAAAAACCCAAGGGTACAGAAATTTGATCCTGGAAAAACAGCAACCACTGGTGGTTGGTACTCAGCAAAACCTGAATATCTAGCGTGTGTAGTGTAATATAAGTCAATGGATATAAAAAGCAACTGTAGCATTCCCACCCTGTACTAGAGAGCAAAGCCAAACTCAACCAAAGCACACTGATTTAACTCCAATTGTTGGAATCAGATTTATCTTATAAAAAAAATAGTTTTGATCCAGATGCTGAGACAGCTTATTCAATGACACCAACAAAACCTGCAGAGCAATTTCCAGTTGTCAGTTATTCTCAAATCCAAATAACGCTAGATGCCTTTTCTGGTGTGGCAGAAGAGAAAAACCAACAAACTAGAGAAAAGATACCACCTTCCAAAGGAGCAAGCAAACCAAAGGCCAGATTGTGCCACTTGCAGTGACTGATTCTCTGTGTCACTGGGATACCAAACACATTTTAAAAGTGCTGTTTATTATTGGGTTGTTACCAAAAGCAATCTTTCTGGGTCATGCTACACTGTCTAGAGACAGAAGTGCTTCTTGCCAAATGCTAACCATTTTCAAGAGAGACAGAAAAGTTACTGTTGCTGTTCTGACACCTTCCTGTTGAGGTGGAGTGGGGAACTAATACCACTCCTCTTGTTACCCCAATCCCTTCTTTAGCATTAGCCCATATGGGTTTTCATAATACCTCTCCCTCTCAGTTACACACCTGTTTTCAGAGTGCTGATGTAAGTTTTCATTGCATCTCTAATTTTTTTTGCACCCTCTTGCTTCATCAGGGTCTTCAGGTTAGTGTCAGGCTCATCTTTAGCAAGGCTGACATGGATCTAAACAAGAAAGACAAGTGCTTATTAACAAAGCCATACTTGCACAGTCCTTTTATTACTCAATTCAACATCACAGTTAGACTTTGGCTAAACTTTCACAAGCAGCAGTACAGTTTTATTAATCTTTCACTTCGTCTCTCTCAGCCTACAGTAGTGCACACATATACCTAAATACCTTCATATGCTATAGAGCCCTTGTATCTAGAAGACAAGAATTAATTTGATAAAGATACAACATGATGGGGAGGGACTCTTTATCAGGGAGTGTAGCGACAGGACGAGGGGTAACGCTTTTAAACTGAAAGAAGGCAGACTTACATTAAATATAAGGAAGAAATTCTTTACTGTGAGGGTGGTGAGCCACTGGAACAGGTTGCCCAGAGAGGCTGTAGACACCCCATCCCTGGAAGTGTTCAAGGCCAGGCTGGATTGGGCTTTGAGCAACCTGGTCTAGTGGAAGGTATCCCTGCCCATGGCAGGGGGGTTGGAACTAGATGATCTTTAAGGTCCCTTCTAAGCCAAACCATTCTATGATTCTCTTAACTTAAGCAGTCTCTAACACTAAAGAAGTTCTACACAAATGTTCTAAAAAAGGTAACATGGAAGTAACTATTAATGCTATGAGGATTCCCATTAGAACAGCCATACAACCAGCAGTATTAGCCTTTAGCTATGCTTACCTCGACTTCATCAATGTCATTTTCATCTGAGAGATTAGGAATCTCCACATAACCTTTGTATTTCACTCCTGTCTTTGAGGTGCCTGCAATTACAATTACGTTGTTCAGATCAACATTTCTTACTCTGGTTGTTGTAAAAGCAAACTTTGTACAGTATCACAATACAATACTCTCCTTTATTATTACTTCCCAAATCAGATAAGTATCCTTATCCTTAATCTTATACTTGAATATGGCCTTGAAACAGGAGGGGAGAACATCACTCACCAGTCCATGCCAGCTTGATAGCCCACTCATAGAAGAAGATAAGTTTCCCTTTGCGGTTGTTAATGGAGGCCTCTCCATCCAGTTTGCTCACTTCTGTCACCTCACAAGCCCCTTCCTCACCCTCCACCCTGACAGGCAGCAGGAGAGTTTTCAGCCGCTCTGTGGACCAGTTGGAGGCATCCCGCTCCGTCCTGCGAGAAAACCGGGCGATGTGAGAATCTGGGACAGGCCACGCCGCCAGCACACGCGGGGACTATCTAGCCTTCCCCCGGCCCTTCCCTCCGTGCCCCGCTCCAACACACACACACACGCGCGCGGCCCTTCCCAGGGCACCCACCCAGCCATTCCCCGGGCACTCCCAGCACACCGGCTCGGGCACCCTGCCACGCACATGGAGGCGGGGGGCCTTCCCGGGGCATCAGCCCGGACACCCCCACCTCGGCACGGACAGGCACGTATGGGAAGGAGGGAAGAGCCCTCCCCGGGACACCGGCTGGGCGGCCTCCCTCCACCCAGGGGCAGGGGCAGGGGCAGGGGGGGCCCTCCCGCGGGGCCGCCCCGCTCACCAGTGCCAGTTGTTGACGTTGGTGGCGTCCGCCCGCTGCTCGACGATCCAGCGCGGGTCTCCCTCCCCCCACTTGGCCATCGGGACCGCCGCCGCCTCCTCCGCACCGACCGCCCGTGGAAACTGCTAGAACCGCCGGCCGCCGCGCCACCTCCCGTCTTCCGTCACCGGCACGGTCCCTTCCGGCACCCTTCCCCCGCCTCGCGCGCGGCCTGGCTTCTTGGTCCTCATCCTCGGCAGAGCCTCTTTCCTGAAAGGCAAATGTCCGGCTCCTGCTCCCACAAGGAAGGTCCAGGCCCTGAA
>JANHGO010000042.1:32753910-32769681 GCA_024606505.1 Aquila spilogaster
GGCGCCAAGGGAAGGTGAAGAGCAGCAACAGCTTTCAGGGCCTGGACCTTCCTTGTGGCAGCAGGAGGCGGACGTTTCGGCCGCCCGTCTGCCCTGCCCTGCCGCGCCCTGCCGGTGGCGGTGCCCGGCGCGGAAGAGGAGGCGCGGGGCGGTGAGCGGGAGCGGGGGGCGGCGGGGCCGGGGCCGCGACCGCGACCAGGGCGCAGGGGCGGTGATTCCCCTGAGGCAGCCGCTCCCCTGAGGCAGCCGCGCGGTGCCGTTGCAGATGAGCAGGGCGAGGGCGGACGAGGAGGAGTACTGGCACAGCTCCAAGTTCCGTGCCTTCACCTTCGACGACGAGGATGACGAGCTCTCGCAGGTAGGGTCCGACCCCGGGTCTGCTGGGGCGCCGCGGCCCGGCGTGAGACACCCCCCGCCCCGGGCAGGCCCCTCCGTGGCCGTCTCAGCCCAGGCCTCGGCCCTGCGCTTCGCTGAGGGTCTGTGCTTCGTGGGTGGGGTGCATGCTGGCCTCCTGCACTGCGTGGAGGCCACCAAAGGGCTCCCATCTCGCCCCCCACTGTGGCCAATCCGAAATCTCATTAGGACCGTGGTTCCTCGCCCGTGCAGCAAACTGGAACTCCTGCTGGTTGAGCTGTCAGCGTCTGTGTAGGTGTCGGTGGCCTTTGGATTCCCAGCGGCGAGGAAGGGCTGCTGTGTCTGCTGAACACCTACAGGTGTAAAATACCTCCTCCAGAACAGGCAGTGGAAACCGAACAAGACATATTCAAAGCTCTGAGGGAGATTGTTTGAAGGTAATAGGCGATGAAGCGCAGTCTGCAACACTGGTAGTCTTTATGCAAGCTCTGTCTTTTGCCCGTAGCTAAAGGAATCCAAACGGGCTGTGAATAGCCTTCGGGATATCGTCGATGATGATGATGATGACGACCTTGAGAGGGTCAGCTGGAGCGGAGAACCTGTGGGAAGTAAGTGCAGAAGTACTGCAAGTTATCCTTCAGACAGAGGGAGTTTAAAATTACCGCTTAAGTCATGTCATTTAGTCAAGGTCAGGAGTACTACTCCCCATCTAATCCTGCATATCTAATCTAATTCTAGTCTGCTCGGGTCACATTGTGAGCCACTTGATTTACCTGTGTGGATCCACTGAAAAGAGAGCGAGCAGAAGCCCAAATTACATAAAGGAGTGCAGACAAGTGGAGGGAATTCACTGTGTTTTTCCCAGTGTGTAGCCCAGCTCGGAACACATATTTTGGAGGTTATGACTTGATATTCATCATGCTCAACTGGCCTGCAGGACTCTAGGTGATCTTTTCCTTCACGCTGCTGCCTGAAATGGCACCATTTGTGCTTTATCCCCACAGCACTTTTAAGGAGATATTCCGAGGTTTAGTGTGTGTTTATAGACTGACTCTTATGCTTGAAGTTTGAAAGGGAATTGTAAGCATTAAGCAAATGCATTTCTAGTGATGATGGGAGCCAGCTCATGACCCACGCACGATGCTGTCTGCTGCGCTTTGGAGTTCATGACCCACGGAATACATGGCACTTGCTAGCCAGTGCCAAACAGTGAAAATTTACATTTGGATCATCCAGAGGACCTTTAGAGAGTCTGTTGTTCTTGTCCTATGTGGTAGCTTCTCCCTCTGGTTCAGGCCATTTCTTTTCCCACCCAAGGTCTCTACCTGTCTGCTTTTTTGTTCTATCATCCTGTCCTAAAATGTACGTTGTGCAGCTGCATGAAAAGAAGGGAAAACTGTGTCTCAAACAAGCAGGAGGGAGACATATGCATTGTTGCCAGCAGCATATGCACATTGATAGCTGTTTTGTCTGTTGGAGAGAAAAACTATCTTACTTTTCCAGTGTTCAGGAAGGTATGCTCTTATGCTTCTGTAATTTGAGGAAACCCAGGGATTCTCTGTCTTGCTCTGTACCTTTAGAGCAAGGATATGCTTTAGCCCACAGAACAACATATAAATGTTGGGTGGTCTATGCATTTTTTTTATATAAGCCATAACCAGCTGTACAACATTGCTGAAATCAAACATTTCTGGAGGACAACACACAACCGTTTAACAAGCAGTATTACACGGGATTGGGATTCTGTGCACTGCATCTACTTAGTGCTGAGGGTTAAAGTTATTGGGATATGCTAATGCAGAACTGAGCAGGAGACACTTGGTAACATTCCTGCCATGCCATAAAACCATTCTTTACAGACTAGTTTTCTCTTTCTCTGTCATAAATGACCTCTGTCTGCACTTAGGTATCTCCTGGTCAATCAAAGAGACAGCATCCAGCAGCACTAGCTCGCTGGAGGGCCGAGACTCCAGCCTACAGAAGGGCTCTTCCTCCTATGCTGCTTTTCCCAAACAAGTTTCCTCCTACTCCCTAAGCAGCCTATTCAAAGGTGAGGTTGGTTCCTCATACACAATATAGACAAATGGGTTTTCCCTCAAGAATGTCAAGGGGCAACTGTGTTATCTTAGGTAAATTGTTTTCTCTTAAGTGTACTGCAAAACAGGGAAGCTCTGATCTCTCCTGAGTGTGGGAGTGTATCTCTCAATGGTCAGAAATTGGAGGCTGTCTTGTGCAGAAGATCACGTGTTCTTGTGGTATGGGAGGGGGCTTTGGAGATTATGCCTTCTTAAAAGCCAGGTTCTCCAGAACAGCAAGGTAGAGCACAGCACTGTACAGCAATCCGTTTGCATGGTGGAAAAGAGCAGGCTACAAAGGGACTGGCTTGACCCATGTGGTCTTCGTTTGATCTTCAGTACTGTAGAGAAGACAGGTTGGTTATCCTTTATTTGGAGCTCAGCTGGCTGCTGTTGATGTTGTAGTTGGTTCAGCAAACACATGCTAGCAGCAGTGGTGGAATAGCTGGTTATGGGGAGAGCTGCACAGCACACCATGGGGAGACTTACACAGCTTGCAAGAGTTCAGTTCTGTTGTCACACAGCCAGACAGCAAACCAGCTTTTACTTTGTCTCTCTTTCTCTGGGGTGGTTTTTTGCTCTCAACTTTGATAATACAGTGATAATGAAAGGCATCCAAATTGCAGCCCCAGTGAACAAAGCTGTCCGTGTTGCCATGGCCTAAGCAGTGCTGTGTGCTTGAGCCTCTGCTCTGCAGGTAGATGAGTGAATTCAGGCTCTCTAACCTCTCCTGGTCTCAGTAACGAGAGGGCAGATAGGGCCATGGTGTGGTGTGTTTTGTGATGCCACAGACAACTTCAAAGCCTTAGACTGCAAGCAGGTGAGACCCAGCTATGCCAGTGTAGTGTGAATCACTATACAGAGTGGCTTGTTCTACAGTGGCATAGCTGCAGAGCACTGGCTTGCAGTCTAGGCTTGTGTTCCCTCTGCAAGAGATGTTGCTGCTGAAGAGACAGTCTCTCATGAGTGTTTGTTTTGATTTCAGGACGAAACAAACTTCCAAGTTTCCAGTCCCTTTCAGACGGTAAGTTTTGAATCGCAACCTCATTTTGGGAGAGGTGCAGATTTATGTAAACCAAAGCATTTCCAAAAAAAGGCAAGTGTCATCTTCCTTATGTTGCAGAAGGGGAAACTGAATCATGGGTTGTCTGAAGGTCATTCAGCAAAGAAGGAAAAGAGTTGGCGTGATGGTTTGGGGTAACCTGCTTATGTAGAACTGATGACTGTTGGGTTTAGAGCAGCTTTGTATTGCCATTTGGTGCTTGAGCTTGGGTCTTCTACCATGAAAACCAAGAAAACGGCGGTTTTGGAAGTGGATGTGAATCAGAATTTTGATGTGCTACTCAGCTTTGCCTTTCCCTCTCAGCCCTCTCTGACACAGGAGTTAAAAACTACACCCCAGAGCTGCGCAGACCGAAAGCTGAATACAAGGTGAGCAGCCTGTATTTGTAGTGTGCTGAGATCAGAGTACTGCCAGAAGAACTTCCTACTCTATTGGTTTCATGGGAAGTCATTAATCGCTATTTCAGACAGCAGAAGGCAATGCAGGGCGTAGGACAGGGAGCTTCAAAACGCAGCCTCACAGTAATTTAGGTGTTCTCTGCTTTTGCTCAGAAGTAGGGAGCTTTGCTGGGGGTCTTAGTTACTCCTTCTCCCAATGAATGGCCCAGCAGTCTTTGTGAAAAGGATTTCTAAATAGTGCTTTGCCTGTAAGCTGTTTTCATGCTGGGTCAGATGAACTGGCATCACATGTGCTTTTTAAAATTTCTGGATCTAAAGGCTTCTAAATTTCTTGTTCATGAATCACTGGGACAGCACAGAGGGAGATGCACAGAGGCGGAGTTCCAGTTGGCAGGAATGTTCTTCTCCCAGAGAGGCACTGTTAGGTGTTGCAGAACCTAGTGGATTTTGGGACTGAGTGGATTCCTCCTACTAGGTGCGAGGTTGTGGTTCCATGTCCTCAGGTCCGGCCAGTAACGGGACTGAGCACATATTCCCAACAGATGCAGGCCTGCACAATACTAACACAGCTGCCCACACAGATTAACTCAGAAACCAATGGCTTTACTAACAGACACATAAACACACAACACTCAAGCCTGATCCTGAGCCTCCTTTCTGTCTGACCAGGATTGAATTCCACTAGTGGAACATACACACACTCTATGGGTCTCTCCAGTAGCTGGTCTTAGACATCCAGTTTGTTTTGTAGCTGAATCCCAGACCCCAGTCTTGTTCAGTGGCTGGCACCTGGACCCTTGAACCCCTAGGGTTTGTGGTACCATTCCGCTTCCTGGTACTCAGACTGCTTATTCTACTCACTGGCTCATTGAGCTTGAAGTTCACTAGCATTCATATGAACACATACACTTGGAATAGAGAGCCCACGCTAAGAAGGTGGTTAAATACAGAATTTAATGAGAATATAAGACAGACTGCAGTGATCCATTGCAGGGCTCAGTCAGACAGGCACACTAACTAGCCACTTGTTTAAACTTGGCTGGCACCCTATGGCCGTGTTTCTCTCTATTTTCCCATGCTTGTTCCTGCTCAATTAATTTTGATCCCTCTCTTTCCCTGCTTTTTGTCTTTCCTGTAAACTTCCGTAACAAGCTTCACACGTTTACACAACCCTCTTAAAACATCCCAGGATTTTTTTTCCCCTGTGTCTCATACTAAGTCCTGTGCCTCTTTAGGGTTGCATGGTGTTTGGGGAGTTTCTTTGGTTTACTCACCTTGGAGGGGTTTTACACAATGGAAAATCACCTAATCTATCTCATTTGGTGGTGGCTTGGAGTGGCCAAGTCGGTGTGCTCAGATTGTGCTGATTAGGTTATTGGGTTTTCTCCACCTGTCCTTGGCCACCTGATCCTCACCAGATTGGTGTGTTTATGTTGATTAGCCATTAATCACATAAGGTAACAGGCAGCACTTCCTGAAAGCACAGCAGAGTAAGTAAGTGTGCCCTGTTGTGTTGTGTTCTGTGCCTGGAAAGGCAGTGAAGTGGGAAGGAGAAGTGTTGTACAGCCCCTTAAAAGCAGGCAGGAGTATTGTAAGTGGGGTGGAACAAAGAAGGGAAAGTTAGTGGCAGCTTTGCAACAGTGTCTTGACAGTGACAGGCTGAGGAGCTGTCTCTGGCCAGAGGTGCTGGAGGGAAGCCTGGTGCTCAGGACATGACACTCACTTACACATTGACTTGAGAGACTCATGCGCAGTGGTCCCCTAATGGGACTGTGTCAGCTGCCTTTTTCTTTAGATTTGGGCTTTCAATAAATCTTCAATGAATTTAAAATTCAGTGTCCCCAGAGCTGGTTCTGGTTACTCCCTTTCTCTGGCTCTTTTGAGGCAGAAGGCTGAATTACAACCGCTGGCTTGAGTGCCTCACAAAGACTTAGATGCCTTCTTGGAGTCTGAGTTCAGGAGTGGCTCAGGCCACTGCCACTTTTATCGAGTGCTTCCAGATCGTAGTCTGCAGGCTGCAGGGGAAGAACTTTGGTCATTGCAGCAGCTGTAGCGTATTACCTTAAGATGGTCTTGCTACAGGCTTCAGTGGTCTTGTCACATTGTACTAGTTCTGTGCAACTCTCCAGGCACTTGCCTGAGGCTGTTGTCCCTGTGTTCTCCACGCTGCTGTGGAAGGCTCACCAGCAGAAGTCTGTCTGAATTGTAACAAGAAACCAACTCCATCCCCCTCAGTCTTGGGTTTGTCAGTTTTGTGTGTGTTTTGTTTGTCCTTCTGAAAGCAACATTGGAACTTTAATTTGCAAGGAGGACAACCTATTGAAATGCACTTCTTACAAAGGATATGATGATGGACCTTACTGAGGCAATAGAAAGACTCTGTGTTAACAACTGAGCCTCGAGCTTCCCTCCCTGCCATCATGCAGGGTCTGAGGGCCCAGCATCTGCACCTGAACACTGTACTGATCCTGCTAACAACCCCCCTGGAGCAGCTGAATGATAAGTCTGAGAAGCTACACATGGGCCATCACTGATCCACCACAAGTGGAAAGCAGCTTGGGGACTGCTGGCATGATCTGGCCTCTTGAGGGTCAAAAGCTCTTTGTTTTTCTTGTGGCAGGATTACGGCAGTGATTGGAGCCCCAGAGATACAGTCAGGCGAATGCAGAGGGGCAAGGTAAGGACTTCCCACTCCCACCTGCTTGCAAGAGACGGAAGGTGTGCGGTCCTAAACTGCTTTACACTTCCCTATGCTCCTGGCTGTTCCAGGAGCAGGGAGGGGATCCATGTTGCTTGCAGCATCTAACAGCAACAGTGCTCTGCCTGTCTGCTGCTTTGCCGGGTGGCAGTGCTGGGATGACACTAGCTCAGGAGCGGCAGGAGACCTTCAGGGTTTTGTTGCATTGTTTACTTGAGTTGTCCCCTCAGCTAGGCTCTCACAGGAGCTATCTATACTGCTCTGTCCCTTTCTACCCTTTCTGCTCCCTGGGGCTGGGTTTATGGAAAAAATCCAAGGGTGCAGGGCTTTACTTCCCTTCTTAGTTGGTTACAAATGGAGGGAGGAAGACAGAAGCAATCTTGATTACACTGGAGCTGGAATCTTAGTCTCAGGTGCCTCAGTTTGCAGTGAGCATGCAGGGAGCTCGTGGTTTTACTCTGCACGTCTCCTCAAAGGCTGGGGTGAACTAAAGGCTGAGAGAGGCCACAATTATATTGTAAGAAGGAGGAAGAGTCTTGCAACTCTACTTTTTTGGTCTCCTCCATGGAAAGGGCCCTGCAGAGTTCCCTCCTCCTGTCCGGGCTGGTAGTTTGTGGTGTGCAGGGAAGTTTTGCCTTGTTACAAGGGTGTTTGTGCTGAATGTACAATGTCTGCTGTCTTAGCCTGGGCAGTAGTGAGGGCTAACTCTGCAACTCCTGTGGACAGATTCCCAGGTATCATGCAGCATATGGTTTCAGCTAAATGAGAAGTTCTCTGCTGGTTGGGAGGACAGTTACTCATGTTGATGTTGCTGAAGGGCTCACAGGGGAAGAATAGGTAGTACCTTCGGGGTTGGTTCAGCCTGGGGATTGTCTGATGTCCCGTATGCCTACTTATACCTCTTCAATCTCCAGGTCTGCTCTCTAGAGAGATTCCGCTCCCTGCAGGACAAGCTGGTGCTCTTGGATGAAGCTGTGGCAGGGCATGATGGAAATGTCATTACAGCTGTGAGTCCTGCTGGGGCCATATAGGGCTGGGACTTCCTGGGTGATCCCACAGAGGGTGCTTGTGCGAATGCAATCAGTTGGCCACCTAATTGTGCAAGATGGGGGGTTGTTCTTTACTTAAAACCAAGAAGTTACTGAACAGTGTCAAAGCTTGAGACTGGGAAGTTCCATATTCCTGCTGGCTTTCTTGTCACTCTGCAGAATTCATGTCAGGTTAAAAACAAGGAATCTGATCCTTCAGCCTTACAGATCTTTGCAGCAACTTCTTGAAGGCTGAGGTTTAATCTGCTCATTGCAGCACAGAAGATTTGAGGGGCTTCTCCAGTTTATCTGGCTTCCAAAGCATCAGGCAGCAAATGGGACTGTGTCAGAGCTTCCCTCATCCAGATCTTTAAAGCCTTTGGATCTCTCATGGAAAGGTTTTTCTTTGTAAATTTTGGTCTCACTTACCTGAGCTCCAGAGTAGGAGCTTAGGCAGGCATCCAGGCAGCTGTGGCCCTGGCTCACCGCTTGTCCTGTGTCTAGTGGGTAGCAGAATTCAGTTCAGTGAGCTGTGTCTTCAGAGGCCCTTTGCAAAAGCTTCCCCAGGCCTTGACCAGTTTGCTGTCTGTCTGCCTTAATTCTGGTGAAGACTGATCTGGTCAACTGAGAGCTGCCTCTCTGCTCACAGGTCCTGATATTCCTGAAAAGGACGCTAAGGAGAGGTAAGTGTGACTGGGGCCAGGGTTTCTATAGTGTGTTTCAGTTAAGGACAGAGGGACTAGTTCTTTCACTGGGTGCAAGTCACAAAGAGAGCATCTGGGGTATTGCTACTTTACTGAGCATGAAATATTTTTGCAGCGAGTGTAACATGGGAGGGGGTATGGTGATGCCCACGAAGGCCCCAGAGAGGGGCTTTAAGCGATGGTAGGTGGTCGTGGTGATGGGGTGAATGAAAATGAATCTGTAGGGGTAGCACACTGCTGTGAATTCAGCTGGCAGCCTGGTGAATGGGCTCCTCTGTGCTCTAGCCTCCAAGACTGTGCTTTAAATGGGATAAGGTTGTTGAATCCTGCCAATGGCTTGCAGCTCCACGCACCATGCTTAGCCCCCTCTGGCTTGATAGTGCTAACTTAGTCTATCCACCTGTACATATCTCTCTCTCCTGTAGAGATCTTGTTTCGGGAGCTGGAGGTGCGGCAGGTGGCCTTGTGTCATCTGATCCATTTCCTCAAAGAGACGGGTGAGCAGAAGTTGCTTCTGGATCTGCTCAGGTGAGGCTCTTGCCCAGCCTTGTGGCAGGGCTGAGCACGCTGCTAGGAACCTGCCTCCAAATTAATGCTTGCTGATTCCCTTTTGCAGGTTCCTAGACAGGACTGAGGAAGTTGCTGTAAGTATTCCCAGGAGCAGATGTTCCCTTTCCTCAGTGAAGAGGGAGTGTAGTGGGCAGGGGGAGGCTGGCTGCAGGGTGTCTGTAGTCAGGCAAGAGCTTTGCATCCCCATTTTGCCCTCTGGAGTCCTGTATCTCCCAAATCCATGAGAACAGACTGTGCTTCTTTTCCCTCTCCCTCCAGCTGTCCCAGTACCGGGAGCATTTGAACATCCAGGATGTAGAAAAAAGGAGGGAATTTCTGAAAGGCTGCATTGGGTAAGAAAAAATGCAAGAGGGTGGGAAGGATGTGGGTGCTTCACAGAAGGTGGTAGTAAAGAAAATTAGACCTCTGTCCCAGTGCCACGGCTTAGGTAGTTGGAGAGTTAATGTTGGTTTTGCCTCAGTGGGAGTGGGGTGTTGTGGGCACAATGTAGACCAGAGAGGACAAATTTGTGGTGATCACTAATCCAGCATCTTTTGCTGCTTACATGGGGGCAAAGATGCTTCAGGGACCTTCTGATCATCGACTGTTCAGGTTGTGAAGGATGAAAGCTTTCGTGCCTGAGCACTTGAGGAAATGGGTAGCATCAGCTTTAGGTTGTTCTGTGAGAGATGCCACATAATTTTTCCTTCTCTGGAGCCTGTCTAGGAGAGAGCCAGTTGGAGAGGGCAGTGGGGCAAGAGCTTGAGTACCTACTAGCCACTCAGGCTGGGGAGAATGGGAGGTGTTCCCCACATCTCTGTCTGTGGGGAGCATGTTTGGTGGAGAACAGCATCCTTCTAAGTGTACTGTGTTAAGAGCTGCTGACAGTGCCTCCTTCCTCCATGTCTGGCCAGGCTGCCATTTTCAGCTGAGGATACCTCCCACATCCAAGACCATTATACCCTGTTGGAGCGACAGATCATCATTGAGGTATGAAATCTTCCCTGCTGGTCAGGAGATGACTGGGACTAGCTGCGAGATCTCTATCTGTCCCTAACTTATACCACTTTGGATCTAACCAACCTGCCCTGGCTAGTGTAGTTTAACTGCTGTCCAAGCTGCTGTGCCAGGCACATGTGTGAAATACCAGACCTGAGACTTCATGGCATGTTGAGGCTGTGCTTATGCATTGTAATCACATCAATCTCCCCAGTTCTTTAACCCACAGCTGGGTCGGGCAGTTGCCCTGGCTCATGTTCACCCTCTCTGTCTTCCTTTTTTCTGCAGGCCAATGATCGGCACTTGGAGACGGCTGGGCAGTCAGAGATATTTCGGAAATATCCTCGCAAGGCTTCAATTCTCAACATGCCACTAGTGACCACCCTCTTCTATTCCTGTTTCTACCACTACACAGAGGCTGAGGTGAGAAGGGTTACATTTCATCCCGGTAGCCCTCAATATGTGGGGTGGTTAAACTGGGGCATGTTAAGGAAAGAAGGGGAGGGAGGTCATATTTTATGCCTCAGAGAGACGTAGAGGAACCCAGCTCCCCTTGTCCATCTGGGACCAGTTTGGAGTTTTCTTTCGTGCTCTAAGATGGGACATTCAACCTGGGACAGCCTGTCATGGAGTTGCCTCCTAGAAACCACTGTCTTTTACTTCTGGCTCCAAGGAGCCAGAATTGTCCCTTAATCCCATGAGGCTGAGGTGTGTGGTGCTGGTCTTTGAAGTGCTGGAGGTGCACAAGTTGAGGATGTAGGGGAAACCAAACCAGAGAGCTAATGGGGTGGGATACTTGCTCTCTTCTGCCAGCTGTTTCCTCCTGTGGCACTGACATGAACAAAAAGCAGTAAAAACTTGGGTAGATTCACCCTGTGCGAGGCAAATGCTTTGCAATGGGTGTCTGAACCTCTCCTGTGGCCTGCTCTGCTGAGTTTGCACTGACTTGTCTGCTTTCTTTAGGGAACGTTCAGCAGCCCGACCAACCTGAAGAAGACATTTAAGGTATGGAAGTCTCCTGCTGTTGTAGCAGCACTAGCTGAAAATGTGGGCAGCCAAATTGTATTTAGCCAGGGGGCTGGGTAGGAGTTTGAGGGGCTCAGCACTGAGATGGGGGGAGCATGGCATCCTCCTTGAGCAGGGCCATTCTGGAGGCTCAGAAAGGCAAGTGGTAGCCTTGTGGAGGCTTTCACTTGGGTGCACCTTGGCTGCAGCAGCACTTGCAGATCCCCACCTCTTGCTCTCTACAGCGCTGGCCCTGGCCTCAGGCAATATCTCACCTCCTTCTCTGGCTGTTGGTGTGGGTCCTGACAGGGCTAGGGGCAGATGCCATTCCTGTCCAACCCACACAGGCCTTCTGAGTTGTGCTAGTGCTCCAACTGCAGCCTTCTACCTTGCAGATTCCTGATAAGCAGTATGTGCTGACTGCCCTGGCTGCTCGTGCCAAGCTGCGAGCGTGGGATGATGTGGATGCCCTCTTCACCACCAAGGTGAGCTGTGGAAAGCCTTGCTGGGGGCTGAATTCCAAGTACTGATATCTACTATGGATAGCTGGCTTGTTCTGGAGTTACTGGACAAACTGGTTTTATTTCAGCAGGGCCCAGCACCTCTGCTGCAGAGTGTTGCAATACATTCCTCCTCTCCCTTCCTAAGACCTCTGCAGGGCCTGGCTTGGCTGCAGCAACACCGTCAGAGAAGGGAGCTGTCCTCGTTCTCTGTTACCAAAGGGTTTGCAGCCAGCCCGCGCTCAGCCACATGAAGGGCTCTGTCAGTGGTGCATGTGGTGGCTGGTGGCGTATGTTGCTGTCACTGGGGAAAAACATTTTCTTGTGGCTGGAGGGATTGCCCTTTAGCATTAACATAGGGTTTGGCTCTCATTTCAGAACTGGCTGGGCTACACCAAGAAGAAGGCACCTATTGGTTTCCACCGAGTGGTGGAGATCTTGCAGAGGAACAATGCTCCTGTGCAGGTGAGCAAGGAACTGCTGCATACGTCCTCCTGCTCTTTGTTGGGATCTGCAGTGTGAATGATTCCTCAAGTGAGCTGCTTTCTAGCTGGGAGCGGGAGAACAGCTTGCCGAGCTGCTGGCTCTGCAAGGTGGGCGCAGCACTCAGCTGAGTGACCCATGCATCAATAGGAGGTGTAGGTGGTAGTGAGGGCTGGGTCCTACATCTGATTGCAAGAGGGACAGCAGGCCTAGAGCTGTCTGCGAGCTCTCTCCCAACAGTGCATTGCCACCTTTGTTTGCTGCATTAACTTCTTATGCTTAATCTGGCTGGCAATGGTTAACCCGATCCATAGGAACGAGGTAGCCTAGGACTCCGAGCTTTGTGAGCAAAGCTTTACTGCCTCTGGGATCCTGAGCAGTCTTGTCCTGGTCACTTGTTGCCTTAGGAAGGAAGGGGTCAAGTCTGTGTGACCAGGTTTGTAAGGTTTTGTGACTGGGGTGAGAGAATGATGCAGGCAGTACCTGCAGAAGGGAGCTGAGACACTCTTCCTTCCCTTGCAGGTGCTGCAGGAGTATGTGCGCCTGGTGGAGGATGTGGAGACACGGTTGAACCTCGCCACCAAATACAAGTGCCATGATGTTGTCATTGAGGTAGGTCCCTGCTGTGTGTCTGAAGAGATGGGACAAGAGTCTGCTTTTTCTCCGTAGCTTTCCTGTGGTCTGCCATGTGCCACTTGCTGTCATGTGCCTGGTGGGGTTTGTTTATACCTGTGGCCTGGGAGCAGTGATATGATTCCCAGGGGAAGCCAAGTGAGCCAGGAGAGTGGGTCCTGGTGTTTGTGCTGTGTGGAATTGTGCCGTGGTGGGAACCTGAGGGGGGATTGAAGAGTTGCCCTGCTCATCTACAGGGCACCATCTAACCGTGGAAGTGTCCTCTTCACTCAGCTGGGTGCTGATTTTGCTGTTTATGTAGACATACAGGGATCTGAAGGATCGCATCCAGCTGACAGCATATAAATGCAAGGTGGAACGAGGCTCTGCAGAAGAAGACAAGATAAACAGCATTCTCAACAACATGGTAAGAAACACCTACTTTTTCTTCCAGAGACTCTCATCAGAAACGGCCATAGATTAGGTGTAAGGGCATGGCTGTCCTACATACTTTTTATCCCTGCTGAGAAGCTAATCTTATGTTTGGGGTTGCATTTAGTGTGGGAGTGAAGGGTGAAACTGATAGAAATAGCACCCTCTGGCCATAGTTGTCCTTCTCAGGGATTGGGACTCACTGACTTGGCCTCTGAGGGATCTGTGTTCAGCACTGATGTTGGTAATGTCTTGTTCTCTCTTTTAGCAAATCCGATGGAAGAACTGAGCACCTGTGAAGCAGCCTGCTTGGCCGTTGCCAGTAAAAGAGGAAACTGCAAAACCCAGTCCAGTGCCAACAGAGCAACTCTGTTACTACTCATTGCATGATCAACGTTCGTCAGTGACAGTGGGTGCCCGTGACTTGTGGGACAGTGGCATTCAGGCTGGTTGAAGGCAGCTGCTCTAATGTAGCCAGCAAAACCATGGTACTGATCCACCAGGGTTGATTCTTTTTGGAATCTGATTCTCTTTGACTTGGCTGTAAGCCAGACATTGCTTTTGTTTATGAAGGGAAGTTGCTGGGCACAGCAAGGTTATGTTTGCTGTGGGTGGTGCCTGGGCTTATTCTTGCAAGAGCAACAGGTCAGTCACACTCACGGGTCTCTCCACCAAACAGTGCTGACCAGTCCGTGTAACACTCAAGCTGGCTTGGGCATCACCAGTCACAGAGTAAAGCCTACTGGACTGTGTTCTCCCTGCATCAGAGTGTGTTGGAGGAAAGGACCAGCTGCACCTTAAAGCTCTTTTTTTTTTTTTTTTTTTTATTTTGGTTTGTTCTGGCTCACCCTAGGAAAAGAGGTGTCATATGAACTCCTGCAGAGAGCCAGGACAGCAGCCTCTGCCAGTATCCTTGTGCTGGCACTCTGCAGCTCTTGGAAGATCCCTTTATCAGGGAAGAATAGGCACCTAGTGTGGAGCTGGTCAGAGCCCTGCTGCATTGGATGGAGAGCAAGGAGGGACCCCTCTCATTTGGCACGAACCTGCTGGCTTCAGCAGCTCTTTTCTCCGAGAGTGTTATGCCAGGAAGGATTGAATTGCACTTTCTCAGAAACACAACTCCTCAGGCAACTGCTGGCTTCATCCTTCCAGACCTCACTTCAATTCCTTAAATAAACCTGTCTCTTTCTCCTTGGGCTGTTTATTTCCTTCCCACACTGAGCACTTTGTCACTCTGAGTGCTAATCCTGAGCAATTTATCACACCTCCCACGAAGTGAGTATGCAGGGTGTTTTCTCATGTCCTGAAAAGCACAGTGCATGTCACCATGGAGTGCCTTTGCTTGCAACAGTACCTTCTTTCACACCTTCAGTGCCATCAGCACAGATGAACTAATTTTAATGTTGTAGGAGAGTTTGTTGCTACACACAAAGGTGAAGGTTGTGTGTAGCGATGTACCAGTCTGAGGGCAGGTTTGGGTTCCAGCCTCCCTGCTGCACTGTGCACTCTCAATTTTTTTTTCTGTTGGTGTTTGTTGTTTTTTCTCACAGAATCCTTTAGGTTGGAAGGGACCTCTTGATCATCTAGTCCAATCCTTCTCAAGCAGGGTCACCTGGAAAGGCAGACCAGGACTGCGTCTATTTGGGTTTTCAGTATCTCCACAGCTGGAGACGACTCAGCTTCTCTGGGGAACCTGTTCCTGAATTTGACCACCCTCACAGTAAAAAGGTGTTTTCTTGTCTTCAGATGGACTCTCACGTTTCAGTTTATGCCCACGGCCTCTTGTCATCACTGGCCACCACTGAAAAGGGGTCCCTTTTCTTCATTCCCTCTCATCAGATACTTGCACGCATTGATAAGATCTCCCCCGCGCCTCCTCGAGGTTGAACAGTCCTAGCTCTCGGCCTCGCTTCGTATGAGAGATGTTCCAGTCCCTTAGTCATTTTAGTGGCCCTTTGCTGGACTCTCCGGTATGTCTATGTCTCATTTGTACTGAGGAGCCCAGAACTGGACACAGGACTCTGGATTGAGAGAGGAAGGATCACCTTCCTTAACCTGCTGGGAACATTCATCCTAAGGCAACCCAGGATGCTGTTAGCTAGGGTAAGGTTTGCTGCCAGGCTCTCCCGCATGCCCCTTGCCAGGATGTTGCTTGGTTGTAGGCATCGGAATGGTGTCACTGATTGGGATTTATGTCAGGGAGCAACAGGAGAAGCTGAATGCACCCTTGGGGGAATCTGATGAAGCCATGAAGTAAATCTTCATGCCTGTATTCTCCAACCATGGGTCCTGGATGCTTCTCTTGTGGTATGACCAATGATACAGATGTGTAAGGAGATATGTAAGTCCAGCAGCTGTGATCCAGGAGCTGTGATCTGGCTATGCCTACTGATCCCCTGACCTCCGTGTGCAGTTTGCAGGATGCAGTGCTTCTGACCTGTGGGTAGTGGCACTGTCAATGTCCCAAGCAAAGCAGGACCACTTGTAACAGAAAATGCTGATGTGCCACATGGGATGGGCTTAGTGATTTAGATGTTCCTCACAGCCCAATACTAGAAGCTGGATAACAGCATTGTGAGCGCCTTCGAGAGCACCAGGATACCATGGCTGGTGTGTCTGATTGATTGTGTACGGTGCATCAGGGAACATTTGTCTATAAGGCAGCGTTTGGGAGCCCCAACACTTTTTCCTGGGTTCCTCAGGCCACAGCTCACAGGCTACCCATGACTACTCTGTGTGGGCAGGAAGAGGAGGATTTCCAGGGAAATGTGTCCTATGGCTGGGGAGAGTGGGGTTGTCCTGGTTTTAGCTGGGATAGAGTTAACTGTCTTCCTAGTAGCTGGTACGGTGCTATGTTTTGAGTTCAGTATG
>JANHGO010000042.1:32769781-32800457 GCA_024606505.1 Aquila spilogaster
CCTGATCCTCCGGCGTAGTACCGGTACCCCCACTGGTACTCTGGGGTAGTACCGGTACCGGTAGTGGTGCTCCGCGGGAGTAATAGCCGAGCGGAAGGCGGCGGGAGGACTGCCCGTCCCGGCGTGCCCCGCGCGGCGGCCGATTTTCCGCCGCTGCAGTACCGCTGCCGTACCGCTGCCTGGGGCGGGAGAGGAGCACGGGGAGGTGAGCGGCGGCGGGGGGCTGCGCTCGGCGCGGCGGGGGGCGGGGCGGCACTGAGGCCGCGTGGTGCCGTTGCAGATGAGCAGGGCGCGGGCGGACGAGGAGGAGTACTGGCACAGCTCCAAGTTCCGGGCCTTCACCTTCGACGATGAGGATGACGAGCTGTCCCAGGTGGGAGCCGTGTCCCCGCCACGCCCCGCCGGGCTGCGGCCTCACGTTGGTGCGTGCGCAAACTGTCTTCTTCCCACAGCTGAAGGAATCCAAGCGGGCGGTGAACAGCCTTCGGGACATCGTTGATGATGACGATGATGACCTGGAGAAGGTCAGCTGGAGCGGGGAGCCCGTGGGAAGTAAGTGCAGGGTGCTGCGGGCTGGCCCTGGGGCTGGCCAGCGGGCCTCTCCCATCGCGTGCTGAGGCCGTCCTGAGTCACCTCGCCCTTGTGGCCCCCCAAGGCCGGACTGTGTGCTCTGGGTGTCCCCGTGTGGGTCTGCTGAGGCCCAAGTAATATAAAGGGATGGAGTGCGGACAGGTGGATAGAGTTCATTTTGGTTTCCCCACAATGTAAGCTGCTGAGCTTAGAGCAGATATTTTGGATGTGAAGCCATAGCTTCATATGCACCACGCTCTGCTCATCTGCAGGATTCTCTTTCACACCACTGTCTGTAATGTCATCATTTAAAGTTCTCTCACCTTTGTCCCTGCAGCACTTTAAGGAGGTGTTCCATGGTTCAGTGTGTGTTGATAAGCTGTCTCCTGTGGTTAAAGTCATTGTAAGTGTGTTTCTAGGGGTGTCGGATGTGAGCTCACAAGCCATGCCTGATGTGCTTTGCTGGATTTTGGAGTTCATGACCCACAGATAGTGGCAGCCAGTGAGCACCTGTAAGAGAGTGAAATCTTAAGATGTGGGTTACCCAGAGGGCCTTCAAGGAGCCTGTTGCTCTTCTGTGCTGCAGCTCCTCCCACCAGTTCTGACCTTTCCTTTTCCCACCTGAAGTATTTTCCTATCAGCTGTTTTGTTGTACCACCACATCTCCAAACTTGGGTGTTGTGCAGCTGCATAAAAAGAGGAGACAGCTGTGTCTCAAACAAGCAGGAAGGAGACAAATACACTGTGTCAGCAGCGTGTGTGCATTCACAACTGTTTTGCCTGTGCAGAGGGGAACATCATCTGAGCTTTTGAGTGCCCAGGAAGGTGTGCTGTAGTCCTTTGGTAATTCAAGATAAAACAGGGATTCTTTGTCTTGTTTTGTTCCTTTGGATTGTGCTGTATCCCCATACAATGACACACAAATGTTTGGTGGGACGTGCTTTTTTTTCTCCCCGGTATAAGCCATAATGAGCTGTACAACACTGCTGAATGCTACCATTTCTGGATGGCAATAGGCAACTGATTAACAAGCAGTATGACATGAGATTGAAATTCTGTGCAGGGGGTCTAGTTTTGCTCTGCTAGTGCGGAGCTGACCAGGACACACTTGGTAATATTCCTGCCCTGCCACAAGATCTTTATTTACAGAGCGGTTTTTTCACTGTGTTCTAAATGACCTCTGTCTGTGCATAGGCATCTCCTGGTCAATCAAAGAGACAGCCTCCAGCTGCAGCAGCAGCTCCCTGGAGGGCCGAGATACCGGCCTACAGAAGGGCTCTTCCTCCTATGCTGCTCTTCCCAAGCAGGTTTCTTCCTACTCCCTGAGCAGCCTGTTCAAAGGTGAGGTTCCACATATGGGTTTTCCCTCGGGAGTATCAAGGAGAAATTGTGTTACCTTATGTAAATCATTTCAGTGTGTTACAAAACAGGGAAGCTCTAATTCTTTTCCTCTATGGGAGTGTATCTGTCATTAGTCAAAAGTTGGTGACTGTGCCTGTCTTGTGCAGAGGAAGC
The DNA here is from genome assembly GCA_024606505.1 of Aquila spilogaster. Taxonomy (NCBI): domain Eukaryota; kingdom Metazoa; phylum Chordata; class Aves; order Accipitriformes; family Accipitridae; genus Aquila; species Aquila spilogaster. The sequence continues at coordinate 32,771,867 of JANHGO010000042.1, forward strand.
CAGCTCTTCCATTAAGGGACAGAGCTCTGAGGATTTTGGCTTCTGTGGAACCAAGCTTAACAAGAATAGGAAGGTAGAGCACAGCACATTACTGCAATCTGTTTTCATAGTGGAAAAGAACAGGCTACAGAAGGACTTGCGTGATCTGTGTAGGCCTCATTTGACCCTCAGCACTGTGGAGAAGACAGCTAGCTTGACTGTCCTTCATTTGGAGCTCAGCTGGCTGCTGTTGATTGGTTCAACAGACACCTGGTAGCAGCAGTGGCAGTGTAGCTGCTGGCCGGGGATTGTGCAGCAGGTCACTGAGGGGAATTAAACAGCTTGCAAGAGTTAAGCTCTGTTACCTCACAGGACAACAAGCCAGCTTTTGCTTTATCACTTTCTGCTGTTTTTCTACTAACGTATTTGATAATACTGCAATAGTTAAAGGTGTCAAAATTGCAGCCCTAGTGAATGGAACTGTTGGTGTTGCAGTGGCCTAAGCAGTATTGACTGCTGGAGCCTCTGCTTTGCAGGTAGATGAGGAAATTAGGCTCTCTAACCTCTGTTAGCCTTGGCAGTGACGGGGCGGGTAGGGCTAGGATGCAATACGGTTTGTGATGCCACAGACTATTTCAAAGACTTGGACTGCAAAGCAGGTGAGCCCCAGCTATGAATCATTTTATAAGAATGGCTCATGCTACGCTGGCGTAGTGACAGCTCACCAGGTTGCAGTCTGTCTGAACCTGTGTTCCCTCTGCAAGAGACATTGCCGGTGAAGGGAGTCTTTTATGTCTTTTGTTTTGATTGCAGGACGAAACAGACTTCCAAGTTTGCCATCCCTTTCAGATGGTAAGTTTTGAATCCCTGTCTCATTTTGGGAGAATACGGGTTTACATAAACCAGAGTTTCTCCAAAAAAGGGCAGTGTTGTTTCCCTAACATTGCAGAAATCAGTTGTGTGAAAGTTGTTCAGCAAACCAGCGGAAGTGTCGGCATGATGATTTGAGGGAATCTGGTTATGTACTGATGATCTTTGGGTTTAGAGCAACTTTATACTGCCATTTGATGCTTGAGTTTGCATCCTGTACCACAGAAAACAAGAAAAGAGCAGTTTTGGAAGTGGGTGTGAATCAGGATTTTGATGTGCTACTCTGTTTTGTCATTTTTTTTTCAGCCTTCTCAGACATGGGAGTTAAGAACTATGCCCCAGAACTTCGCAGACCAAAAGCTGAATACAAGGTGAGCAGCTCACAGGACAGCACTTCGTACTCTAAAGGTTTCATAAAAGGTGATTGATTGCTGTTTCAGACAGCAGAGGGCAGTGCAGGGATTAGGAAAGGGAGCTGTGAAATGTAGAGCCAGCCTCGTGGTAATTCAGATGTTTTCTGTTTCTTCCCAGAAATAAGGAATTTTGTTGGAGGATATTAGTTATTCCTTCTTGCCCAGCAGTCTCTGTGAAAATGATTACCTCTTTAATGCTGGATCTGATGAATTGGCATCACTTAGGCTTTATAGATGAAACCTAAAGGTTTCTAAACTCCTCATTTGTGAATGATTGTGATGCCCCACCCTGATGAGGGAGCAGGGAGGTGAGGTGACAGTCGTCAGGAATGTTCTCCCAGAGAGGCAGTGTTAGGTGTTGCAGAATCTAGAGGATTTGAGGGCTGGGCGAATTCCTCCTCTTCCAACTTTTAGATGTGAAGTTGTGATTCTGTGGCCCTAGGTCCAGCCCGTAACAAACCTGAGCACACGTTCCCAGCAGATACAGACATGCACGCTGCTATCACAGCTGGCCACACAGATTAACACAGACTCTGAGCAGGATTGAATTTCACTACTGTAACATAAAAGTACTCTGTGGGTGTTCAGTGTTCCAGTAGCTGTTCTGAGCCCTTTATGCTCAAAACATCCGAGGCTCATGTGTTGACTTGAGAAACTCATGTGCAGTGGTCTCCTAATATGGGAAGGGACTGCATCCACCTTTTTTTTTTTCCTTCTGTTTGATCTTTCAGTAAACTTTTACTTAATTTAAATTCCCTGTCCCCAGGGCTTGTTCTGGCTGCTCCCTTTCTCTGTCTCTTTGAGGCAGAAGGCTGAATTATGACTGTATGACTGGCTCACAAAATTGTAAATGCCTTCTTGGAGTTTTGAATTCTGAGGAGGAACTCATACCACCTTTTATGTGATGCTTCCAGACTGTAGTGTCTGCAAGCTCAAGGGGAAGAGCTTTGGTCACTGCAGCACCTGTAGCATATTAACTGAAGATAGTCTAACTGCAGGCTTTAGTATTCTTGTTGCTCTGTACTAGTCCTGTGCAAATCTCCAGGCAGTTGTCTGAAGCTGTTGGGTTCTCCACACTGCTGTGGAGGCCCTCCAGAAGTCTGAATTGTAGTGAGGAAGTGAATTCTTCAGCCTCAGTTCTGGATTTCTCAATTTTGTGTGTGTTTTGTTTGTCCTTCTGTAAGCAATATTGGAGCTTTTATTTGCAGGGAAGATAACCTGCTGAAATGCCCTTCTTGTAAAGGTTGCAGTGATGGCCCTTATCAAAGCAAGAGAAAGAGGCTCAGTGGTTAACGGAAAAATCTATCTTTCTCCCCAACCAGCATATAGACTCTGAATGCCCAGCATGTACACCAGAAGACTGAGGACACATGCTGCTACCCATCCTAGAGCATCTGAATGAGAATTCTGAGAAATTACACCTAGGCCATCACTAATCAAGCCCAAATTTAAACTAGGTTGGGAAATGCTGGTCTGAGCTGGCCTCTTGAGCTCTTTGTTTCTCTTGTGGCAGGATTACAGCAATGACTGGAGCCCCAGAGATACAGTCCGGCGAATGCAGAGGGGCAAGGTAAGGACATTCCTCTTCCATCTGCTTGCTAGAGAGGGTGAATGCTCCCAAACTGTTACTGGTGTCCTGTATACCTACTTAAAACTCTTTTTATCTCCAGGTCTGTTCTCTAGAGAGGTTTCGCTCCCTGCAGGACAAGCTGGTGCTCTTGGATGAAGCTGTGGCAGGACATGATGGAAATGTCATTACAGCTGTGAGTCCTGCTGGGTCCGTACAGGGCTGGAACTTCCTGGGTGACCCCACAGAGGGTGCTTGTGTGAATACAGTCACTTGGCAACCTGATCTTGCAAGGTTGGGGTTGTTCTTTAGTTCAAAACAAGAAGCTTCTGAAAATTGTCAAAGGCTATGGCTGAGAAGTTCCATATTGCTGCTGGCTTTCCTGCCAGTCTGCAGAATTTATGTCGGGCACTAACAATGAACCTGGTCAGCCAGAAATTGTTCTTTGCAGCAATTTCTTGAAGGCCAAGGTTTAAACTGCTTACTGCAGCACAGAAAATTTGAGGGACCTCTCCAGTTTTTCTGGTTTCCAAAGCATCAGGCAGCAGATGGACATTGCATGAGCGTCCCTGATCCAGGCCTTTTAAGCCCTCGGCTCCTTCAGGGGAAGATTTTTCTTCGTAAATCTCAGTCTCGCTTAGCTAAGCTCCAGAGAAACTGGCAGCTGTGGCCCTGGCTCACTGCTTGTCCTGTATCTGTGGGTAGCAGAATTCACCTGAGTGCTGTAAGAGCTGTGCCTTCAGAGACCCTTTGCATAAGATTTCCCAGGCCTTGGCTAAGCTTGACTGTTTGTTGTCTGTCTTAATTCTGGTGAAGACTGTTACGTTCAGCTGAGAGCTGCCCCTCTGTGCTCACAGGTCCTGATTTTCCTGAAACGGACGCTAAGGAGAGGTAAGTGTGACTGGGGCCAATGTTTCTGTAGTGTGTTTCAGTTAAGGATGAAGGAGCCAATTTTTGTACTGGGTGCAAGTCACAGAGACAGCAACTGAAGTAGCGCTGCTTTGCTGAGCATGAAATATTTCTGTGGTGAGTGTGATGTGGGAGGGGGTTGGTGATGCCTGTGAGAGTCCCAAGGAGGAGCTTTAAGCACTGGTCAGTGGTGGTGGTGATAGGGTAGGTGGAAATGAATCTGTAGGGGTAGCACTCTGCTGCAAATCCACCTGGCAGCCCAGTGAACAGTCTTCTCCTGTTCTCTAGCCTCCAGGCTTTGAGTTGGGTTAATACTGCTGAATCCTACTAAAGACTTGCAGCTCCATGCACTACACTTAGCCCCATCAGTGTTGGTCATGCTAACTTTCTTTACGCCCATGTATGTATCCCTCTTTCCTACAGAGATCTTGTTTCGAGAGCTGGAGGTGCGGCAGGTGGCCTTGTGTCATCTCATCCATTTCCTCAAAGAAACGGGTGAGCAGAAGCTGCTTCTGGATCTGCTCAGGTGAGGGCTTGCCCAGCCATGTGGCAGGGCTGAGCACCCTGCTACGAACCTGCCTCCAAGTTAATGCTTGCATGTTCTGTTTTGCAGGTTCCTAGACAGGACTGAGGAAGTTGCTGTGAGTATTCCCTGGAGCAGAAACTCCCTTTCCTTGGTAAAAGAATGCAGAACATAGGAACGGCAGGGAGAGGCTGGCTGCAGGGTATCTGGTTGTTTAGACAAGAGCTTTGCATTCCTGTTTTGCCCCCTGAGGTTCTGAATGTCACATATCCGTGAGAACAGACTGCTTCTTTTCCCTCTCTCTCCAGCTCTCACAGTATCGGGAGCATTTGAACATCCAGGATGTAGAAAAGAGGAGGGAGTTTCTGAAAGGCTGCATTGGGTAAGAAAAAAATGTAAGAGAATGAAATATATGTGGGTGCTTCACAAAAGCTGGTAGTAAAGAAAATTAGACCCCTGTCCTAGCACTGCACTTATGTAGTTCCAGAGCTGATACTGGTTTTACCTCAGTAGCAGTGCGGTATTGTGGACGTAACATAGACCAGAGAGGAAGAATTAGCGGTGATCACTAGTCTAGCATCTTTTGCTGCTTACTTGGGACCAGAAATGCTTCAGAGACATTCTGAAGGGTGTGAAGGGTAAAATCTTGGGTGCCCGAGCACTTAAGGAAATTAATAGCATCAGCGTTAGGTGGTTCTATGAGGGGTGCCACATAATTTTTCTTTCTTGGGAGCCTGTCTAGTAGAAGCCACTCAGAGAGGGCAGCAAGTGCAGAGTTGATAGGGCAGGAGTTTGAGACACTGTAAGGCTGGGAAGAGTAGGAGGTGTTCCCAGCATCCCTGTATGTGGAGAGAACATTCAGCAGAGAAGAACATCTTTCCAGGCATACTGGGTTAAGAGCTGCTGACAGTATTTTCTTCCTGTGTGTATGGCCAGGCTGCCATTTTCAGCTGAGGATATCTCCCACATCCAAGACCATTATACCCTGCTGGAGAGACAAATCATCATTGAGGTATGAAAACTTTATTTTGCTGGTCAGAAGGTGACTATGAGATCCCTATCTGTCCCTAATTCATACCACGCTGAATCCAAACAGCCTATCTGGCTAGCATAGTTTAACTGCTAACCAAGCTGCTGTTACGGGCCCATGTGTGGAATACCAGACCTCAGACTTGAGGGCTCATTGAGGCTGTGCTGGTGCTGTGCTATCACAACACTCTACTCAGGTCTACACTCAGTAACTAGGTCAGGCAGCTGCCCTGACTCATGTTCACCCTCTGTCTTTTTGTTTCCTCAGGCCAATGATCGACACTTGGAGATGGCTGGGCAGTCAGAGATATTTCGGAAATATCCTCGCAAGGCCTCAATTCTCAACATGCCACTAGTGACCACACTTTTCTATTCCTGTTTTTACCACTACACAGAGGCTGAGGTGAGGATAATGTTGAAGACAAGGGTTATGTCTCATCCCTGTAGCCCTCAATGTGTGGAGTGGTTAAGCTGGGCGTGTTATGGAAGGAAGGGGAGGGAGGTCATATTTCATCTGTAAGAGAGACCAAGAGGAATTTAGCTCCCCTTGGCCTTCCAGGGCCAGTTTGGAGATTTCTTCTCTAAGACAGGACATTCAACCTGGAGTGGCCTGTTAGGGAGTTGCCTCCTAAAAGAAATCACTCCCTTGTGCTGCAGCTTCCAAGCGGACAGAATTAGGCCTCGATCACATAAGGCTACTGGTCTCTGAAGTGCTGGAAGTGCACCAGCTTCAGAGAGCTAATGGGTTGGGTTAATTGCTCTCTTCTGTCAGTTCTTCCCTCCCTTGTCACTGTCATGAACAAAAAGCTTGAAGAGCTTGAAGACTTCAATAGCAGGAACATTCATCATGTGCAATTGAAGGTGTCTGAACCTCTTCCTTGGTGTCCTCTGCTTAGTTTGCAATGACTGTTTGCTCTCTCTAGGGGACATTCAGCAGCCCAACCAATCTGAAGAAGACATTTAAGGTATGTGAGCTTCTGGCTGGTGTGGCAGCACCAGCTGAAAACATGAGCAGCCAAACTGTATTTAGTAAGGGGACTGGATAGGAGCTTGAGGGTCTCTGTACTGGGGCAAGGTGGGGCATTCTTCTTGAGTAGGGCCATTTCAGAAGCTCAGAAAGGTACACTGAATGGGGGCCAACTAGCTGCAACATTGCCTGTAAACCTCACCTCCTGCTCGGTGGCTATGACCTTAGGCAGTATCTCACCTCCTTCCCTGGCTGTTGTGAGTTGTGACAAGGTGGAGGTAGATGCCATTCTCCTCCATGCTACCCTGTCCTGCTAAGCTGTGCTAGTGCTCTGAGTGCAGCTCTCTGCCTTGCAGATTCCTGATAAGCAGTATGTGCTGACTGCCCTGGCTGCCCGTGCCAAGCTACGAGCCTGGGAGGATGTGGATGCACTCTTAACCACCAAGGTGAGCTGAGGAAAGCCTTACTGAGGACTGAGTTCCACGTATTGATATCTAGTACTCATAGCTGGCTTGTTCTGGGTTACCAGACAGGCTCGTTTCATTTCAGCAGGGCCCGGTATCTTTGCTGCAGGGTGTTATGTGTTCCTCCTTTCCCTGAGCTCTGCTGGGCCTGAATTGGCTGCAGTTGCTGGGCCAGAGAAGGGGGCTGTCCTCACGCCCTGTTACCAGATGGTTTGCAGCGAGCCTTAGCTTAGCCACTGAATGAAGGGCTCTGCCGCTGGTACATGCTGTGGCTGGCATGTGGAAAGATGTTATTTCTCTCTTCACTGGGGAAAAAACGTTTCTTGCTTTCAGATTCGATCTGTGGCAGCCATGTTCTTTGACTCCAGCCTCCTCTGGCAATGGCTGGAAGGATTGCCCTTTAGGATTAACACAGGGTTTGGCTGTCATTTCAGAGCTGGCTGGGCTACACCAAGAAGAAGGCGCCTATTGGCTTCCACCGGGTGGTGGAGATCTTGCAGAGGAACAATGCACCCGTCCAGGTGAGCAAAGAACTGCCTGTGTCCTCCTGCTCTTCATTGAGATTTAGAGTGTGACCAGTGCCCCAGGTAACCTGCCTGCAGAACATGCTCTCTACAGTGTATTGCCAGCTGTTTTTGCTACATTAACTTTCCTTATGTTTTATCTATCGGGATGGCTAACCTGATCTGTAGGAATGAGATAGCATAGGACTTGGGACTTTCTGAGGAAAGCTTTACTGTTTTTGGGGTTCTTAGCAGACTGGTCCTGGCCACTTGTTGCCCTAGGATGGAAAGGGTCAAGTCTGAGTAACCAGTGCCCTTGAAAGATTTTGTGATTGGCATGAAAGAATGAGGCAGGAAGTACCTGCAAAAGGGAACTGACAGTTGTCTTTCCTTTGCAGGTGCTGCAGGAATACGTGCGCTTAGTAGAGGATGTGGAAACACGGTTGAACCTTGCCACCAAATACAAGTGCCATGATGTTGTGATTGATGTAAGTCTTTGCTGTGTGTATGAAGAGAGGGGACAAAAGCCTGCTTTTTCTCCCTAGCTTTCCCATGTCACTCTACTGTCATGTGCCTTGGGGGATTTGCTTATTCCTGTGGCTTGGGAACAGCATATTGTTCTTAGTGAAAGCCAAGTGAGCCCAGAGCATGGCTCCTAGAGTATGTGCTGTGCCCGGGCCTGTCTGCTTGTGAAAATTGACTGTGCAGACCTAAGGTATTGATTGGAACTTGAGGGGAGGTTGAGGGGTTGACACTTACTTATCTGCAGGGCACCATCTAACTGTAATGAAGTGTCCCCCTCACTCAGATGGATGCTGGTTTTGTTGTTTATCTAGACGTACAGGGATCTAAAGGATCGCATCCAGCTGATGGCATATAAATGCAAGGTGGAGCGGGGCTCTGCGGAAGAAGAGAAAATAAACAGCCTGCTCAGTAACATGGTAAGAAGCACCTACTTTTTCTAGAAACTCATTGAAGACAGCCATAGGCTAGGTGTGCAGTAAGGGCATAACTCCTACATCCTTTTCTCTCTGCTGGGAAGTTAATGTCACGTTTGGAGTTACATTCAGTGTAAGAATGAGGGGTGATGCTCATAGAAGTAGCACCTAATTGTCGTGGTTGCCCTTTTCATAGCCTGGGCCTTGCTAACTTGGCCCGAGGGAACTGTGGGCAGCCTGATGTTAGTCATGCTTTGTTCTCTCTTTTAGCAAATCCGGTGGAAGAACTGAGCACCAGTGAAGCAACCTGCTTGGACATTGCCTTGCCAGTACAAAAGAAAACTGTAAACCTGGTCCAGCGCCAACAGAGCAGCTCTGTTACTACTTATTGCATGATCAGTGTTTGTCAGTGATACTGGGTGCTTGTGGGACAGAGGCATTCAGGCTGGTTGAAGGCAGCTGCTCTGATGCAGCTGGTGAAACCATGGTACTGATCCACGGGGGTTGATTCTTTTTGGAATCTGATTCTCTTTGACCTGGTTGTAAGCCAGGTGTGGCTTTTGTTTACGAAGGAAAGTTGCTGGACCAGGCAAAGTTAATGTTTGCTTATTGTGGTGTCTGGGCTCAGTCTAGCAAGAGGAACAGGTCAGTCACTCATGTGTCTCCAGTAGACAATGCTGACCAGTCCCTGTAACATTCAGGCTGACTTGGGCATCACCAGTCATGGCTGTGGAGAGAACAAGGCCTACTAGACTGTGTTCTCCCTGCATCAGAGTGTAAAGAGGGAAAGGGTCAGCTGCACTTTAAAGTCTTCTTGGTTTGTTGTGGCTCACACCAGGGAAAGAGGCGTTTTATGAACTCTTGCAGAGAGCCAGGGCAGCAGCCTCTGCCAGAATCCCTGTGCTGGCACTTGGCAGCTCTCGGCTGATCCCTCGGCCGATCAGGGAAGAGTGGGCATCATCTGTGAAGCTGGTCAGAGCTGTGCTAGGTTGGATGGAGAGCAAGAAGGGACCACTCTCACTTAGCACAAACCTGATGATCCCAGGAAAGATTGAATTGCACTTTCTCAGAAACACAGCTCCTCAGGCAACTGATGGCTTCATCCTTCCAGACCTCTCTTCAACTCCTTAAATAAAGCTGTCTCTTTCTCTTTGGGCTGTTTATTTCCTTCCCACATTATGTACTTTGCTGCTCTGTGCTGATCTTGAGGAATTTGTCACACCTCCCTCAAAGTGAGTATGCAGGGTGTCTTCTCATATCCTGAAATGCACAGTATCACCACAAAGAAGCCTTGCATGCAGCAGTACCTTATTTCACACTTTCCATGCTATCGGCACAGATTAACTCATTTCAGTATTGCGAGATCATTTGCTGCCCTGGAGGTGGTCACACAGAGCTGAAAGCTGTGTCTAGCCATGTACCAGTCTGAGGGCAAGTTTGGGCTCCAGGATCCCTACTGCTCTGTGCACCAAGTACAATCTCAGGTTCTGTGGTCACTCTAGGGGTTTTTTGTTTGTTTGCTTTCCCCCCCCCTTCCCCCCCCCGGAGAGTCATAGGATTGCTTAGGTTGGAAGGGATTTCATGATCATCTCATCCATTGCCCCTTCTCAGGCATGGTCATCTGGAGCAGGTGGACCAGGACTGTCTCCAGCATCTCCCAGCTGGAGATACTGGCTTCTCAGCTTGATTAATTCTGTTCCTGTATTTGACTGTCCTCACTGTTAAAATATATATATATATTGTGCTTAGATAGAATCTCACATATTTCAGTTTGAGCCCACTGTGTCACATTCTGTCACTGAGCACCATTAATGAGCATCTGGGTCTCTTTTCATTTCTTCCCATCAACTATACGCGTTGATGAGTCTTCCCCTGAGCCTTCTTTTCAGGCTGACCAGTCCTAGCTCTCAGCCTCTCATATGAAAGATGCTACAGTCCCTTAGTCCCTTCGGTAGAATCTGATATACTCAAGCCTCTCTTGCACTGAAGAGCCCAGAATGAGACACGGCACTCTGGGTGCAGAGGATGAACCATCTTTGACCTGTTAGTGCCTTTCTTCCTAATGCAGCCAGGATGCTGCTGGTTAGGGTAATGCCTTCTGCCAGGCTTATCCATGTACCCCAGGCCAGGAATTGCTGGGCTGTTGCTAGTTGGAGTTTGTGCCAGGGAGCAGCAGGTGAAGCTGAACAGGTCCTTGGAGGAATATGGTTAAGCCAAGAATAAATCTCACCTGTGTTCCCCAGCTTGGGTCCTAGATACCTCACCTGTGGTAGGTTAGGAGCAAAGTACAGCAGGCTGTGCCTACTGATCCCCTGAGCTCAGTGTGCAGAATGCAGTGCTTCAGGCCTGTGGATATTGGATTTCCAGGTAAATGCATCCTGTGGCCAGGAAGGGTGGGTTCTATGCAAAAAGTAAGTGTAAAAGGCTACAGGTCATTTTAGACCTGGGATCTGTATTAACAGTATAGCAGGCACTGTCCCACTGATGCAGATGATTTCAGGACAGCTTCAGTGGGATGCAGGTTTCTTTAATACCTGTCCTAAACCCTGTGTGCTTTTGGCACATATCTGTTATTAGGCAGCAGAGTCCAGATGATGAAAGTAAATAATTGATAGATTTTGAAGGAAGGAAGCAAACGGAATAAGGAAATTCAGCCTATCTGCTCTCACCAGCTGAGATGCACCCCGTCCCCACGGCCACCCACAGGCAGGAGACCGTGCAAAGGTGCTCAGCCTATGGAGAGGTGCTCAGTCCCCTTCCTGGTGGTTTGTTTTTTCATGCTCACCCAGCTGCTAGCACTAAGGGCACAGCCATGCCCTGCAGAAAAAGCAGAACCTGCTGCAGTTCCTGCCAGCCCAAGCCCTGCCATGGGGATGCTGCTGGCTCCCAGGAAGGGCTGAGAGTTTCCCGGAGCAGTAGTAACTGGATGCTCACCATGGCAGCAGGGGCACAAAGAGGGACAGACCCTACGCAGCGGAATGGCGGCTGGGTGCAGGTGGTGGACAGTGCAGGTCAGAGCTCTAAACATGTGTGACGTGATAGGCATGGGTTATCCTCATCCCTGACTTGAGCTTGGCTGATGGTGTTTGGGTTTTAGTCTCTTCTTTCTTTGTCTCTGGTGCAGGTCTGTGGTACGCTGCACAGTGCTGCAGGCTCTATGGGATGCTGCATACATGGGTTCAGACACCCACTGGCACAACTTGTTCCCAATTGCTGCATCGCATGTGGGAACCAGCCAATTTTACAGGTCCCGTGTCTGCAAGGAGGAACCCTGAGAGCAGCTGGGGTCTGTGCACCGCCTCCCCTTCCTCTCCAGCAGGTGCTGGGCTGCACTGCAGTGCTGCATGGGTGGAGGCCATGCCCCTCTCCTAGATCCTCACTGTTGCTGCCTGTCCTGGGCCGAGATGGGGGATATTGAAGAGGTTTTTGCATCCTTCGTGGCTGCTGAAGCTGTAGAAGGAGAGGAGGCCCTGCTGTATCTGACAAGGCACTGCAAGGGGCTGACAGTGACCACGTGTGCCCATGCCATCTTCTGCAGACTTCTGCAGGCCTTCAGGTAAGGTGGAGGTGAGTTCCCTGTGCATGCTGAGTGTCACGGTGTTATCTCTGGATCTATCTGTGTCTGTAACAGGGGGACAGCAGGCCCACTGCCCCCCCAAAGAAAGGGAGGGGATAGGAGGGAAGGGAAAGGGAACAAAGAGGGAAAGGAATTAAAAAAAAAAAATGAACAATGGCAACGATCTGAGGAGGAAAGTTAATTTACTAATTAGAATAGCAGAAACACAAGTTAATTGGGATTGAAGCTAATAAACCAAATAAATGAGAGAATGTCAAAAACCAAAGGCTTTAATGCTGAAGGCAAGACCCCTAGGGAGCACATGCTGCAGAGACAGCAGTAAAAGAAAGGGGCAATCTCATGACCTACAGGACTTGTGGAAACTAGGGCTCACCTGCATCTATGACAACGCTCAACTGGCAGCCTGAGCAGGCATCCTGTTCCTCTGCTGCCTGCCATCACACGTACTGTCCATCTGCTCTGCTGTACGGCCAGCCATCCAGAAACCCTGTGTGGTGTACAGCCTCATCACCGCTGTCCCTCTGCCCAGGTAAAATGGACTTGCACATGCTACCATTCATCCCGAAGCCCACAGGGTGAACACAGCACAGTGCTGGCACAGCCAGTGCTACATGGGAGCACAGCTCTTGCAGCATCTCATGATTTTCTTGAAAAACATTGCTTCCAACCTGGTCATAGTCAGTCACTGCCCGGCTGTTGGTCACAGGACTGAAAGAGGGGGACGGGGCTCCGAAGCAAGGTGAGCCTAGACACCTTCCTCCTCTTCTTGGACTGCCTTTGCTTTCAGGTTGAAGCAATTCCTTTGCTACAATGCCATCGTGAGGCCACAGTACCGGTGCCCTGGCAAGGAGCCTACAAAGGAGCGGGGGACAAAGGGGATGGTCACAGAGGTGCTGCAAGGCCTGGCTGTTGTGCAGGCAATGTGCCCCCTCAACTCCCAAGGTACAACCTCTCATTTTGGTTAAACTTGATAGCAAAGATTAATTTTAGCACCCTTGCCTAAAATGAACCCAAACCAGAGATTTGAGATAAGCTTGCTCTGATTGCTAATGCAATTGTTTACAGGAGAGAGGGCTGAGAATCTCTCTTCACACCTGTGTGCACATTGGTTACTGACATTTGATTTTCTTTGTTGTGCAGCGAAAATAAAAGTCAGTGGCAAATGGCCGGTGGGCATTTTCTATGCAGTCCTGAACAGCAGCATGTGGCAGAGCCTGCCTCACCGGGAGCCACTGGCATTGCTCAGTGACCTCTGTTTTCCTGAACATTGCCACATCTGTGCAGAACAGAAAGATTCCTGCCCACAGTTTACGTGTGAGAGTTTTGTCAGCAAAAGCTTTGCCTCTTCAATGACTCAAGAGGAGTTGGATGCAGCCTTGCCAAATGTAAGAACAGCCTCCTTACTAATGTATCAGCACTGAGATCTCCTGATTTTCACATTTTGAGACAAGAATGACCTCTCTATGTACTTGAGGCCTAAGTCTGGTCGCTAATAAATTGCTGCAGGTGGCTTTGCTAGTGAACAAAGGTCCTGTTGAACAGCTGTGGAACAAAGCAATGACTGCTGCCTCAGGCTGGTTGCTAGAAGCCACACTAATTGTTCTTGAACTCTAAAATATTCCAGCCAGTAACCATATGAATGTATTTGCTTTTACAAGTTTAATGCACCTTGTGAAACTTTCTTCATTAACTAGCTTCTTTCTAAATCTGCCGGAGTCTTGCCCGATTTTAATCTGACCTTACTTATCACACAGACATCTTGTCCTGTGACCTGATTCAGCTTCACTGGGTTCCTGTTGCAGTTCCAACAGAAAACTGAATTACAGTTAACTTGTGGTGGTACAGCTTTGGCCCAAAGAACTAAACAGAACTGGGGCCCATCTTTTCTTTCCCATGCACGATCTCAGGAAAGTCTGTCGCCAAACAAAATCGTGAAGGTTTAGTTGGGAGCACTCTTTCTGTTGAGCCAGGCTTTAACCAACACTTAACTCACAGTTCATTGCTGGTGACAGTACATGTTCCAGTTAGGTTGTACAATTCAAGTCCCACTGCTATTACAGATTCCATGATACCTTGTTCAGGGAAAAAGAAAAGATTTAACTAACCATGTATTTTGTCCAAATCCACTCAGGACAAATAACTTTTCATTTCCCAACTTCTCTACTTCAGCTTGCAGTACTCTCTCACACTTCCTGCCTTGTGCTGCAGTACTGTTCACTATGATAAACCACTGATGGTTCTGCTTCGCATGAAATCAGTTCCATGGTTAGGACAGGGATTGGTTGTTTACATTGTAACTTGGCACCACCAGACAGCTCCTAGCAGCAGGCAACACAAAGGTGCACCAGTCATTGTGTGTGCCATTTGTCTTACCTCTGGGGTTAGCAGTATTCATAGTCTGCAGACACTAAAACCTGTGAAAAAACTATTCACTTGAGCAGCAAGGAAATTATTACCAATCACTGGTAATTAAAATATGTCTAGGATTATTTTTTTGGTCTTTTTAATCAACTGTGAAGCAGAAATGAAAGACAGGTCATCAGTGGTAAAGTCACACCTGATTTTTATGTTTTGCTTCTCTTAGTTCCTGGAAGCAAATGAATTGCAGAAAATTCTTACAGAGAAGAGCCAATGCAGGGATGTGTTTGCTGTCATCAAATGGCCAAGAGCTGCAATAGCCTTTTATATAATGTGAAAAGTAAGAAACTATAGCACCCTGGACAAATAGAAAGCTAATGAGGGTGTATACTGCTCTCCCAGGTGGGCTTCTTCCACAGGTGGAACTGCAGTGTGACTCTAATCCTGACTCTGACTCTGTGCTCCCTGTGATAAAAGGAGAGCATCTGTTTCTACCCCAGTCTGGGCTTGTTGCAAAGGAGAAAATGTAGAGTGGGATTTTAGGCCTGCTTCTTGGACAAACTGTGGGAAAGTGAGGGCATCTGCTTTCTGTCCTGATCGAGACTTTTGTTCCAGGAAGAGACCCATGTTGTCTCTGTATGGGAGGGCAATGGATCTGCTGAAGACAGGCTCCTCAATCCCCAGCAACTCCCGCACATGTCGTGAAATCTCCTGAAACACAAGACAAAAATATCAGAAATTCTCACTTCACAGGACAATAGCTAATACCATTCATTCCGTGCCAAAGTGGCAAAAGAGGAAACTGAGCGTTGGAACATTTTCACACTTGAAGTTGCAACTCAGGAAAGATCTGAAAGCATGATCCTGGTATGACACTGCAAAAGGAGAGGAGACTGCACGTTCTCCAGATTTACTGTGGGTGACAGCCTCACAGCTGCTTTCTTTAGTGGCACAAACAGCCTGGCTTTCCTGTTTGCACTTGCAAAACAAACAAGTTATGGGTGAATGAGCTGGAGTCTGCCTAATGCGAAAACATTGCTGTTTGCAAAGTTATATTGTCAATAACTGGGTCTATACATAGCAGAGCTGGAAAAACTAATTAAGCCAGTAAACCATATTGCTCATTAAGAAAATCAGAGGTGACTGGCTGGCCAAGCCAGCTGGGCTGGGACTGTCTGTGTAGAGGCTTGCCATTATTCTTGAAGTCATTTCCAAGGATGTAACCTTCTGATTTGTCTGAAGCATTGAAATGCACAAGGTTTTACTGATCTTTCACAGCATTCCCTCAAAACCTTCCCCCAACCTTGGCTTGAGCCCAAAGAGCAGCATGCTACATTATCTGCAATCAAACAAACTGTGGACTGGTATTTTCAGTGGCTTTGATATACTTTAAAATACCAGTAGAGTGGAATTAAAATCAGCAGTAACTTCGCTTGACCGTGCCGAGCAGCTTTCAGAAAATTTCATGTGTAGTTTATCAAACTGCCATTTCCCCTATATTGCAAAATGTTTCTGTGTCATTGAACTGATGCTATCATGCTCATTTCTATAGTAACTATCAGGTTTTGGCTGCTATCAGCCTTTCCCTGATATTTATGGTTGGGAAGCTTGCATGCCCCTGTGTGCAGTATTATGATGTTACCTTTGCACCTGCTCCAGTATACTCTTACTGAGGGCCTCAGGTAGGCCACAGTCAGCTCAGACCTCTGTGAACCTGGATCCCACCTGAGTAGGACAGAGGTAGAAGACACAAGAAAGCAGCAGGATGGAGCATGATTTTCAGAACATATGGGTTCTACTGAAGTCTGAGATGTTCCTCACTCACTTACAAGCTTTGGAAAACATTTCAGATAGTCTAATTTCTAAGCTTGCTGGGTTATGCCAGCTACCACTTATCCTGGCCTGGTTAGTCTCTCCTTCAGTTTCTACTGGAGAAAGAGCAGGTTTTGCAGCTGAGTTCTCTAGCTTATGGCTTAGTTTTTCTTAGCTGTTAAACAACTACCATACAAAATCCCTATAGCCCAATGAGGAGCTGGGGATTAAAAATCATGTGGAGAACTTGTCACCTTTTGCAAGAGCAGGTGACTACAGAGACTGTCTCTTCTTGCACTATGCATGTCTTGAAAGGTTCTGTGTGAACAAAGCCAGCACTGCAATGTGATGCCTTCACCTCTGATCAACATTAAAACTCATGGTACTAATCAATAATTTTGGTGGCATATTCAATTTCAAACAAACAATTATGACTGCTCAGCCAGAGGGAAGCTTAGAGGTGAAATTGCTTTTTGGTACTCTAAAATAAAAAAAAAAACAGTGTTCATATGCTATTCACTGGAGCACAAAGATTTTCTCTCTCCCTGGTTATTTGAACTCTGAGTCCTCTGGGGAAAGCAACTGTAAATCAAATGTGAAACAATTGGCTTGCCTCGGTAAGTGCAGCCTCAAATCCCTCTGTTTCCATTACGGAGAGGAAAGAGGGAAATGAAATTTAAGTCAACTTGCTCTGATAAAGAATGGGATCAGTGAATCAATTCTAGCAGTACTATGACTGGGTAAGAAAACACAACTAGGAATCACCTTTCTTTTGAAACCAGATGACTTTTCCCACCTGTGACCCAGAAGAGTCTTGTCCTTATTCCCTGAAGAGCTTCGCTCTCCTAGGAAACAGTTGCAAGTATTTTGGATGTGTTTTATCAGTTCAACTTTCTGTTACATTTTCTTTTAAAGGATTACTTGCGTGGTCTGCCTCAATTTCTCAGCCACATATTGAAAATAGGATGAAAAGACAGGCCAGTAACTAAAGCCAAGTCAGTTCGCAACTACAGCAAAACTTCAGTTTTATTCCTAGGCTCGTCTTAGATCCACTACCTGATTTTGAGTTGGTGTTTTTCTCTTTGCTCCTACTTTCACACTGCTACAGGGACCTCACAGGGATGCTGACACTTATTACAGTCACGCTGTTGTTCCAGTCTGAGCTCTGCTGTCCTCTGGCTTCTCATGCCAGGTCTCTGCACATCTGTGCTTTGTAGGCTCAGAAGGCTCTAATCACCAGGTACACAGGTACCTGCTTTGAACTGTGGCTTGTGTTAAAACCTAGTACCTTTTGATCCCAAATCAGACCTCCTCCTGATCCTTCTGTATTAGCTGCATCTCTGATGTGGTTTCTTATATCAATAACTTACATCAGAGGAAAGCAGTTTTATCTAGGTTTCCTCCAACATGTTATTTTAAGGCTCTTTTTAGTATATAAATATTTTTCTTCAGTGGCAAAAGTCTATATTGCCTTTTGTTTGGATTCAAGATATGGAAGTTTGACTTTGCAAGAGACCGGACTTGACTGTCAAAGGGGAGGATGCATTTAAGGGGAAGCATGTGATTAGGACAACTGAAATCACAGTCAATAGCAGATGACCATGATTCAGCCAGAGGATCCATTCCTGACTGAAATATCTCTCCCAGAACTCTTCAAACCAATCTAAGCTCATGTTTCTCTAGCTATGACTACTGTTGCACAGGATATATGCTGTTAGGTATCTCAGCATATCTTCAGTAGTTTTCTTTCTGACACTGACTTTAAGGTGACGGGTAACTGTAAGCCACAGCAAACAAACCACAGGTCCCAGGCAAGATAAAGACAGATCACCATTAATTCCTCTATTTTACACTTTATAAAACATAAGAGACATCTGTGCTGCTTCCACAGTGTATGTACACATTGATGCATAAAATATCTTTTAAAAATCCAGATTTCCTTTGGCTAAACCCTTAGTTGGCTGAGTGTTAGTGGTATATTGGAAAGTAAACCAAAATGGACAAATCGCAAAAGCTGTAAGTTCTAGTGAATCCTTTACTATTTTGATGTTAATCTAAGAGTCACAGCCAGAGTGTATATATATTATATACGATACCTACATATACTGTAAGTATGAAATGCTGCACCTCTGAACCTTCAGGAATCTTTGGAAGGCCAAGCTGCAGCCTTAGCCTTAGCTTATCTGTTGGTGGTTTTACAGAAACAATGTCTTGAAAGGAAAATTACCAGAAAATTAGATGTTTATAAAATGGGGAAGAAGCAGAGCCATTTGTGTTCAGCAGAGTATAAAACAAGGAAGTAATAATGAGTTGCCCTTCTGCTGCTTGAGAACTGTGGTTTGACTGTTGCAGGTTAAAGCTGCCCAGATCTGCAGATGTTCTACAAATTAAATCAAAGAGATCAGTAAGTGGAAAATTACTGAAAGGAAATTCTGAGGGAGTGTCTAAGAAAGATATTTGCATCTTGCTAAGCAATATTCTGGGGTCAGAGGAGCAACACAGGCTAAAAGAAAGGCAAAGCACTTCTGATGTGCTGGTGTCATCCCGGAAAGGGAGCCTGCAGTCCCGTCAGCTACGGAGTTACACCTGACAACTTGAACAACACAATTGTTGGGTTGAGTAAAACTGGTTGTCTGGTTTCAGGCTCACTGCTAACACGCAGTCTGCCCGGGCAGATGGGTGACAGCCCTGCAAACTGGTGAGTGGATGGGGCCAGAGCTGGGCTCTGATGGGCTGAGGCAGCCACAGAACCGCAGCACACATGTGCACCTGCATGTGTCTGAAGTCCGTGATGCCCAGGGCCGGCAGGCTGGAGCAGTTCACCAGGATGAGGCGGCGGCCGGTGATGTCGTTGGCTCTGAAGCACTCCTGGGCAGGGAAGAGAAAGGGAAGGCAATGGGACATCGGTAGCCCCCAGCCATCCCCCACCAGTGTTGTAGAATCAAAGGATCACAGAAAGGCTCGGGTTGGAAGGGACCTCAAAGCCCACCCAGCTCCAACCCGTGCCGTTTGCAGGGTTGCCCCCCACCAGCTCAGGCTGCACAGGGCCCCATCCAGCCCGGCCTTCAGAGCCTCCAGGGATGGAGCACCCACAGCTTCTCTGGGCAGCTGCGCCAGGGCCTCACCGTCCTCTGAGTAAAGAATTTCCCCAACATCTAACCTGAGTCACCCCTCTTTTCGGTTAAAGCCATTCCCCCCTGTTCCATCACGGTGTCCCGGGTCTCTGACCCAGGCAGCGGCGGCCCCGCACCTGGTACTGGGGGAAGCCGAGCCCCGCCACCCACTCGGCCACCTCGGCGGCTCCCCAGGCCAGGACCTGGCGGGCGGGCCCCTGCCCCGGGCTCGGCCCCATCGGCGGTCGCGCGTCCCCCCGATCCCCGTTGCCCCGGTAACCGCTACATCCTGCGGCGCGCCCCGCTTTCCCTTCCGCCCTTCCCCTTCCCTCCTCCCCCCACGCTGGCAGCGCGCCGGCGGCTCTGCGGAACCCGTTCTCCATTGGCTCCGTTTTCGGGGGGGGACAGTAAAGCCTCGGTACCCCGCACCGCCCTTTTCCCGCACGCACACCGCTCGGCTCGGCTCTTTCCGCCTCCCGCTCCGCTCGGCTGTTTCCGCCGGCGGCGGGCTCAGCGCTTCGGCTCCGTTCGGCTGTTTCCGCCGCGGCAGGCTGCCGCCCTGGGCCCCGCGCCCGCCGGCCCTGCCCATGT
Source organism: Aquila spilogaster (assembly GCA_024606505.1). NCBI lineage: Eukaryota > Metazoa > Chordata > Aves > Accipitriformes > Accipitridae > Aquila > Aquila spilogaster. The sequence continues at coordinate 32,791,480 of JANHGO010000042.1, forward strand.
CGGACGTGCTGGCCGCCGCCGCCGGCTCTCGATTCGAGCCCCCGGCCGCCGGGGCGCCGGGCGACTTCAGCGGCGCTGAGCTCTCCTCAGGTGCGGGCCGGGATGCGGGGCCGGGGGACGGCGGCGGGCGGGGCGGCGGCGTGGGGACGCAGCGTGGGCTGCGCTCCGGCCGTGCGGGGAGCGCGAGGGTCCTCGTCTGAACGCTGCCTGCGCGCCCTCCCATCCTCGTGTTCTCCAGGACGGAAAGTGATTTCTCTCCCCGCGCTCTGTTTGTCGTTAGAAAATGAAGCCGCAGCCCGGAGGACGGAGCCCGCAGAGCAGCGGGGTGACGGCTCGGAGCGCAGCGCCTCGCCGTGCGGGTAGGAAAGCGTTCGTGTGCTCGGTGTCCCGCGGGCGTAAGCGCTCTGCTTTGCCCTGTGCCATGCTTCCCCTGTGCGGGAGTTGCCCCTACGCAGCTGGAGAGAAGGGGCTGGAGACCAAGCTGTCCGCTTTCGCGCAGCATATGCTGGATTCAGTATAGGAGCAGCTGTCCCTCTGGGCTTACGTTTTAAAGCCTGTGAAATGACAAAGTGTAGCTCGTGGCTCACCTGTTCGCGTTGCAGAATCGATTGGGTTGGAGACAGCCCCAGAAGGTTTTGTAGTTCATGGCCAGTAAGAACTAATGAGCTTTCAGGAGATGTTCAGAGTGGTTCAGCACTTGTACTGTGTGGAGGCTGAGCAAATGTATTCCTAATGCTGTTTTCTTGACGGCGTTTTTTGTTCTTTAGTCTTTGTCTTCCACATCAGCCTTCGCCTAATGCTGCTGCCCAGCCACCTTATCAGGTGCTTGGCTTCTTGTTAGCGCTGGGCGTATGGAGTTTTCCTTTGCTAGAGTACGTGTGTTGCTTGTGACACAATTTCAGAAGTCTGCAAGTTCAGTTTGTCAGAAAGTAGATCACACTATTTGTTAAACAACAGTCTCATTAAAAAAAGAATAGAAAAGGCAACAGCAAGCGACTCATTCGATGTTGTCTTAGTTTGATGCAAATGACATTGACATCAGCCTTCTTGACTCCTAGCATTTTTTTTTATGTCACCGCTTACTATGCCATCCAGTTTTCTTCAAGGAATGAACACAGGCTGTGAGCAGAATGGCCAAAGTAGTTGCTGGGCACTCATGGGTGTTACCTGATGAATTTCTGTACGTTGAATCTCCTTTGAAAGGAATTGGTCCAAAAAGGCTGATCCAAAAAGGCTGCTTGACGAGGAATTGGCTGAATGTTGTAGGTCTGCTTGTAAAGCTTGCTCTTGGTAACATGAGCCACGTTTGCCCTGCTCTAGTTCTAGTCTTCTGTATAAATTCAGCATGGAATGTAGCTGTGTGGAGCTGCAATCTTTTTTTTAACTATTCCACGCTAGATTAGTAGTCAGATCCCTTGCTAATGAGACTGTTTCTCCCTTGTGAAAGGATTTTATTTGACAGTAATTTAGAAAAAATCTTCAGCAGATATAGAATGCCAGGAATGTTTCCTTTCTTGCTTATTCTTTTCCTTCTTTGAACCTTTATTTTTGTTCTAATACATCCCTCTCATCACAGTGAAGATTTTGGACCTCTTTACTATTGCTGTGCTGCTGTTGTGTGGTGTACAGCTTGCTTGTCTGTGCAGCATGTTTGAATACAGCAGAGGGACCTGTGTATTCACTGTATTTCCTGGGATTGCTGTTGGGAAAGGTTGTGGTAGGGCACTTTCAGGATGGCTCTCAGAACTGTTTTGAATCTTTTCACTGATCTGGTTGGCCTCTGACATAATGTAGTAGTGGGCATAACAGGAGGTGTCCTTTCTTGAGCAGAAAGTTGCTGCCGATTTCCGTGCTCGGTGCAGTGTTAGCGAGCGTGTGCAGTGAATTACTGCTGTCTAAAGGACATTAAGTATGGAATACCTCTCTGAAGTTGTTCCCTCTGTCTGGTATGGAAGATACACATGAGGTGATGAGGGCAGAACTGGGGTGTGAAGGGCTCTCCACATAGGTGTCAGGCACTAACTGCAGGATGCTCAGTGCCTCTGTCCTTCTGAATTCTGGTTGCCTTGGAGTGATCCTTCTCACAGCTGAGCTCTGCTGCTTGTGACCTGGGTGTAAGTACTGAGTTGTGGTGCTCTCTTCCTCTGAGAGGTCGCAGATTGGGTCACCCATGAGCGTGGACACAACAGAGGATTCGAAGGAAGACTGTTGCACTTTGGAGGACCAGAAAGTGGCTGAAGCAGAGGAGAAGCTGCCTGACCAAATCCAGTCTACCAAAGAGGTAGGTGGGTGTTTGTGACATCTAAAAGAAAGGAAGGAGGTACAGCAGCATTTCTTCCACCCTACTGCTGTGCTTAATGGCTGTGGGACTGAAGCTTTAAGAGTTGTGTTAAGATGAAAATAATAACATTGATTCACTTGTGTCTTCTGTATGTTAGTGAGAGGTAAAAGTTATTGACTTGCTTTGCAAAATTTCTCTTGTGCCTTCTGTTAGTCCCTACTTCCTTTCAGTTTTTTGCTTGCCAAGGTTTCAAGGTTATTCTCACCTTCTGCCTCTTGTTTGGATCTTCTGGGGATTCCCTTCATGCATATTTATGGAATAGGAAGTGGGAGAGAATCTGCCATCTTTTGTTTCTTTTGTTGAGCAGTCAATTTGTTTGTATTATAAATGCACAGGTTTTCCCAGCTGTAAGTGTCACACAGCTCAGGAACTGTGCATTTTCATATATGGAGAGAGGGCTGACCCCAGTAAACCAGATGGACCTTTACCCAGGATGCACTTGAAGTCAGTGTAATTGTGCTGCAGTGCAGATGAAGACAGAGCTGAAAGGCTCTCCCTAGAGAGGCAGTGCTTTGGGAGCGCTTTCCAGGAGCGGTCAACTGCATCTGCGAGGCTGTTGCTTTGCTGAAAGATGGCAGTTAACTCTCAGGAAGATGCAAACGTGCCTGCCCAGAGACTCCTGGGGAGGCTAAGGGATATGTGGTATGTGACATTAATGCAGCATGTGACTTCAAAGTTGATGCTGTGGGGGAAATAATGCAGCGAGGTGCCTCAGGGCAAGGTGTTTCTTTCTAGCTCTAACAGAAGCTTCTGCAGGATCTGACTTGACTTCAGTCTGAATTACTACTGAGTTGTTCTAAGTTCATCTTAGGAGTTTCTTACTATAATAATCTTTGTGACTGGGTGTATGTGCTTTGTGCAGGAAGGTCTTGTTCGAATGACCAAGTACCACATACATCAAGGAGCAGGGGATATAGTCATGATTCAGTCAGATCACACTGGTGCTATGGATATCCTTTCAGCTGAGCTGGAAACTGCAGACCTCCTTGGGGAACAGAGAAAAGGTGAGGCCTGAAAGGACATAATTTCTTAATTACTCTGTGGCCACATGTTTTTTTTTTTTTTTTTTAAGTTCCGGTGCCTGCCTTGGCCAGAGAACAGTAGAGGCTGCCTTGGAGGCAGTGCTGGTTCCTGCTGGAAGTGTGGGCTCCTTGCTAATGTTGTGAGAAAACTTCATATCTGGCTCCAGAATACAAGAGCCTTATCTGAAAGCAGTGATGCTATTTATGGTAATTTGGCCAGTAGTAAGATGAGCTGATGATCTTTTCCCCTTGTTTCAGCTCAGCCTCCCCCTCTGGCTCCACCTACTACATGGACCACAGGGAAGATGAAGGAATTCAAAGCCAAGATGGGAAAGGAGAAGAATGCTAGGATGGTGGTGAAACGAGGCGAGGTGGTGACAGTCCGTGTGCCAACCCATCCTGATGGGAAACGTGTTTGCTGGGAGTTTGCTACAGATGATTATGACATTGGATTTGGAGTCTATTTTGACTGGACCACTGTTACTAGCACTGCCATTACTGTTCAGGTCAGCGAATCCAGTGATGAGGAGGATGAAGAGGAGGAAGAGGAAATTGAAGGTTGGTGCGCACTTCATGAGAGTTATTTTGTGGTGCTTGTTGCCATGCTGCTGAGAATGTTTGTCAGATGCTGTAATTTCCATCTACTTTGCTTACCCAGTCGCTTGTTATCTCCGCAGCCTTTTGGGGTTTGGTTAGGCTAAAATGAGAAAGTGGTTAGCCCTTCCTGCTTGAACACTTACCAGTGGCTGTTCTCCTCCAAGAGCATTTTTGAAATTTAATACATTGAAAAATAAAGGAGAAATCACTCTTCCAGCTGATAACAAGCTTTTCTAGCTGGGAAATTTTTGGTGGTAGATGATAACAAAAAGGTTCTGTTTTTTGTTTATTTTGTTTTTACACTGTCCCAGTGTATCATTAACTCCTGCTGATTGCTATTTATGTCTTTGTACCTGTGAAACACCTATTCTGTGGTTGCAGTGTGTTTGTGACCAGTGCAGCTTGGGGTTTTGTGTCTGAAATCAGTTTTGCAAGTTTTCCAAAATGTATAGGTTCATATGTGAGGAATTTACTCTTGGAGTGAATTGAGGATGTACAAACACAGTGAAGTTGTAGCAAAGACCTTTCCCACCTTTCCTTTGCTCCATGTCAGTAGCATTGGGCCTCCTTAAGGAAACCTGGTTGTGGCATATGAAAGGGAGTACACTGTCTAGAAGGTAAGTTCAGGTAGAGTAGGCCAGGCTGGCAGGCAAGTATGTACTGTTTTGTTAGTATTGTGAGAAGAACTGATCCTCAACATGTCCTTTTGTCCCAGTAAGAAAAGCTGGGCTTTGTAGGTGGTGTTAGCAGAGGTCAGGGTGGACACTACATGTAAAGCTATCGTAGGTAGCCCTCCTTATGTTTACATGCCTCTATATTCTGGTCTTGTTGAGCTTTTCATGGGCCATCTAGTAGCTTAACTGATGCTTTCATACTTTTCTTTCCTGTTTAGGACTTGTCCCTGTTGGTGATGTGGAAAGGGGCTCCAAAAGCTATCTGAGGAACCGCTATGGAGAAATCATGCCTGTGTATCGAAGGGACAGCCATCGGGAGGTGCAGGCAGGCAGCCATGACTACCCAGGCGAGGGCATCTACCTGCTGAAATTTGATAACTCGTACTCTCTCCTCCGTAATAAGACTCTGTTCTTTCATGTATTTTACACTAGCTGAAGAGATGGGAAGGGGCAGGGATGGCAGACAGGAGGTGGTGAGCATAGCGGACTGCCACCCAGCCCCGATACTCCCTGATGGGCACTTCTGTGTGATAGAATCAAGGCACAACTCTGCTAGCAACTCTTCAGACACAACCTGTTTTTTTTCCCCACGCCCTTCTTCCCAGCTGTTCTGGTGGAGAAAGGTGGTTGTGACTGGTTGTCTGCAGACAGCTGTTATTTCTATAAAACTTTGTGAGTACTGCTCTCTGTAGGTATAGTGTTGGGCCTTCATCACAGCCAGTAAATGCCCAGAGGCCAGGTGCAGCTGGTCTTGGTTTCTTTCTGTTGTAGCGGTACAAAATGAAGTCAAAGTATTCTTCATCTGTTGCTGTTTTGTAAATAATTCTTCAGGCTCTTCTGCTGTATCTGGATCGCTGGAGGGCATCTGTCTGCAGCAGTGAGACAAAAAATTGTCTGACTTGTCACTTAACCACTGATAATCTTATCACTTACCACCACTACATGTCACCAGCTGCCAGCGCTTCCTTCATTCCTATATGTGGGGATGCAGCATGGCCAGTGGCAGCTGGTGCAGATGGCATGGCCATGCCACAGCAGCCAGCCCCAGCCTATGGTACCCATGTGTTAGAACAGGGTTTGGGGCTGGGGAGGGGAGTGCACAAATAGAAGTTCATAGGAAGATTTTCCTGTGGATTAAGAATTGGATGTTGCATCTTGTAGATTATAGAGATATAAAAATTATGATTAAAAACTTCAGTGACCACAAAGTTTTCTTCTGTTTTACATCTGGATTACAGAAAAAATGGTTTACTGCTGTATTGAATAAATATGAGAAGGTTGGGATACAACCAACAAATACACAAAACTGTTTCTTTGTAGCAGCATTTGGTTCACTGGTATTGCTGCCAGCTGGATAACAGCATACTTAGGAAGGAAGATGCTCCTCAGGGAAGCGTATTTTCTCAGCTATTGCTGTTACAAAGGTATTGTTGTAAAAGAACAGAAAATCAAAAGGGGTGGAATTTACCCAGTCCTTTCTGTAAACCAGAATGAGCAAGGCCGCTGCTAGCCCTGGTCATGTGGTGAAGGATGGAGTTCCTTGGCATGTTTTAGTGGCTAGTGATGGCACTTCCTGCTTGAGTATTGGCAGAGTTGAACAAGGATTATGTTAATCCTTCAGAGATGAGTTTTAAGTCACATTTATCAGCAACTATTGTTTATTTTAATACTTTTAACTTAAAATCTTGCTCTTTTTAAGAATAGCAACGTGTTTACATTTTGATACCTCTTTGCAGAGACGCAGAATGGCTATTTGCACAGTGATGCCAGTAAAATTCCGTGTTTTGTTTTTAAATCCACCAGGTAAAGCACCTCTATTTGGTCCATTTCCTTTATTGAGGGGGAATGATGAAGAAAATGATTTTGGGGTAGTTAAAGCCAAAGATTTCACTGTCCGAGGAGGGCTGCATATTTCCTCTTAAGGCTGTCTTGTAATGCTGTGGAATTTTCTTTATGTTCAAGCTCTTATTCTAAGTATCTCTGTTTACTTATTCACTGCCCCAGAGCACTTAGTAGGTCAAAAATGTGTGTGTGAGAGAGAGAAGTTTATAGTAGAACAGCCCAAGCTTGGAGCAGGAAGAAGGGAAAATTAGAAAACTGATTGAAGCATGGTTGCTTCCTGGGTGAGCAGGTAGGGAGCAGAGCTGGTCAGGGTAAGGAGTGAGCTGGTGCTCGCTCCTCTGGGCCCTGAGTTGGAAGCCTTTCTCAAAGGAGAGAGAGTGAGAACCTGGCCACAGGGGGGCTGCAAAGCTGTCACTCAAGGAGAGGGAAACACAGGGCAGCTTTATGGGGGGGTAGAATACTAAGACTTAGTATCTGCCACAGTAAAGTGATCTTTAATTTAGCAGCCTGGGAAATATTATTCCTTCCTTTCTTCCCTCTTGGAGAAATGAAGGACCATCTTGTGGCCTTTGTACAGCACTTGAATCAGGCCTGAGCAACTTGCATAGGGCTCTTTCCCCTCCCTCCCCCCCTTTTTTTTTTCCCCCTTTGCCCATGAAGTTCTTTGACACTGAGAAGAAGGTGACTTCATCATCTGACCAGAAATGTCAGTGCTGCCCAATGCAATGACTGCCTTTGGTCCTTTCTTATATAATCTGCAGGGCCCTGTGTGCACTTGCTGGTTAACGTATGAGACACTGTGTGGCACCTGATCCACTTTCTAATTAAGATTTATTTATGATAAAGGGAATTTTGACCTATACATAGGATAAATATTCAGTTGCTGATCCTCAGTTTCACAACTTACTGTGTGATATTGTTATCACCACTAAATAAATGTTTCTCCTATAATGTGGCCTCCCTGTTGCTAATTCACAGCCACTTCCCTCTCACTGTCCGTATTTTGATCATATCTTCATTCAAAATACATTTTTGTCATCTTGTAAGAGGTGAATAAGGCGTGCCTGACTACCAGTTCTGGTCGCTTACTGAAACAAATAGTATGTGCAAGTTATCAAGGTACTAGTTAGTGGTTTTAGTGAAGATAAGTTGCCTTGTATTTGGTGATCCTATTGTTCAGTTCTAGCTTTCTGAAATGTGGACCAACCTTTTAACGAGGCTCAGGTCATTTGTTTGGAACTGTCCCCATCTCCTAGTCTCACTGACCTAAGCTTAAGAGAAGCATTGAATCTGGCACATTATCCCAATCTGTATGTGCCTGTCCTGCAAAAACATGATGCCCATAAATAGACCTGCTGTGGTGGAACTGGAAGTATCTAGTGTGTATTGTTTCACTACTTACGCTTCCCAGAAGTATGTGGTATCTCCTGAAAACACAAAACAGTTTTTGGCATAAAATATTTCATCTGCAGGAAACAGAAACTTCAGTTGTACAGGATAAATACCCTTTGTTTATTCTTTAATTTCCACATTGCATAAATGTTTCTCAGGTGTTAAAGTATAGTTCATTATCTAAGTGACGACTTCTTTTAGGAAGGATATGTAGTCTTTATTCATTTTCTGATAAATCCACTAGCTTGGATGTGTGGCTAGTGATTAACAGTCGTCATTTGCATTTGAATTTGAGTGTATAGTTGGTTCAAAGAAGTAATCTCCTTATTTCTTGTGTCCTTTTTTCTGCTATCTGTGTATCCTGGATTGCATCTAATCCTGCTGTCTGCTGAGGCAGTGGTGGGAGCCGTTCTTGTTTTAATTATGAACTTGTGGAACTAGATATTGGGTTTAGAAAGAAAAATGAATTTAAAAGGCATTTTCACTTCAGAGAGGGAAATTAATCCTTGAGAAAGGAAAATTCCCGGTTTTTCTCCAGAAGGAAGATTTCAGATCAGTTTTAAAAATGTGTTTCTTCCTCCAGTAGATTGTATCTAAAATTTCAAAAAGCTCAGTTAAGGAATAAGCTGCTTCTACATTTTGCAAAGTCTTTATTTTTTTTAATTAGGTTTGCTTTTGTAAAAGCACAGAATTGCTTTCCAGTTTGTTTTGAATATAACTTAGATCTAACAATAAGATTTTCATGTTCAGCCAGAGACATAAAACAATCCTGTAGCGTAGGACTTGCATAAAAATTAGGTTGTATAATTGTCTGTTTATACTAATGGTAACAATCTGTTGGGTATTTTTTAATGTCAAATCAGGTAATAAGCTACCCATTGTTTTATCTTATTCTACTCCCTTAGCAGTAGTGTAGCAGCAGGAGTTTAAAGAGTATGCATTTCACTGAGGATTGAGAGTTCTGGGCAGAGAAGAACCAGATGAGGTTTAACAAGAGCAAGTGTAGAGTCCTGCACCTGGGGAGGAACAACCACATGCACCAGTACAGGTTGGGGGTTGACCTGCTGGAGAGGAGCTCTGAGGAGAGGGACCTGGGGGTCCTGGTGGATG